>PVKZ01001112.1:0-478501 GCA_004027375.1 Macroglossus sobrinus | reverse complement strand
TTTTAATGTTGGGACACAGGAGACTGATTGGAGGCATTACCTTATCTTGCATTTCTCACATCAATAGCATGAACATTTATTTAGACAAACCAATCCAGAGATAGCTAAACTTACCAGTTTTGGTCAGGTCGAGTATGTTTCCCTTGGGAATTCCTTGTTTTCTGCAAAATTTCTCAAAGTGTTTCTTGAGTAGTGGACGTACAAATGGTTTTCGGGCTGTAGAAAGAGTGACAGTAACTGTTGTGTCTTGTGCATCAGACACTAGGATTCCTGGCAGTAGAGTGGGCACTTCAAGTTAGTGGAGAAATGGATGGCAGTTATGGGTGCTCAGGCAGAAGTCTAGGGGATGGGTATGATTGTCTTGAATATGACATCTTTAGGATAAATGATTTCATCATTATTTCATCACCAAGCATGAATGGTCACCCATTGTGAGCATCTCTCTCTATTGGGGAGACCAATCAGGATAAGAGTGAGAGGATCACTTTGTCTCAGCCTTCCTTCCCCTCCTCACCCCCCCCCCACCCTCTAGGTGAAGGTCAGCTTATCCTACCATAGAGTTCGATCACTCGGATTTCTTTTTCATTGCTGTTATTCACATTATCAAAAATAACATAGTCACTATAAGCAGCTTCAGCTACGTGAAATGTAACGACTCCATTATCTGTGGAGGAGATAGAACACAACTCAGAATTTCTTTTTCCATGGGAATCAAATGAAGCTCTACCTATTCTGTCTCACAAAATATAATCAAGTGCATCTCCTGGAAGAGATAAAGAATGAGATTAAGACCTTTTATTTGCACATCCCTAGGCATCATCTGGTGACTTCAAAAGAGAAAAATGACAACTAGTGGTACATTGATTACCAGGTGTAGAAAAATTCAGTCCAGCAGCAACTTTCCCTGTATCATTCTCTGTGAAACATACCTACCTTACTTAGCCATCTCTATGAACTATTTGTCTCTGTCCTATCTTTCAGCTTGACTGGCATTATATATCCAGCAATCCATTTGAGGAATGTGCTATGGGAATGGCTACCAGACATCATCGAAACGTAGGCACAGAATGAACAGCCATCCTCAAAATTACCTATTTTTCTTTTTTTGGCAAATTTTATTTTGTTGAAGTGGTACAAATGGCCAAATTTCCATCTTTATCTGATGGTATTACGTGCTAGGCATTGGCTTTTAGACCCAAAGAATTCCTGTATTGAGTGCATTGGCTATCAGATGGCCCCATTTATATTACCTAAATAAACACTGATCAGGAATTTAACAAGATCCTAAAGATATTAGGGTTTAATAAATTACTTGTGTTTGGAAGTAGAAGACTGAAAGACTTTTTTAAATGTATACTTACAGACAGTACTATATTCACCATCCTTTTCTGTTTTGTCACAAATCAAAGAATGTTCAGTACATTCTCCATTTTCTCTGTAAAATAGAATAAGTTGATGCCCAAGAGATATTGATGAGTCTGGTTCCTCACACTCTACCTGACACTTGAGTGTCAGATTCCACTTCACTCTTCATCATTTTTGATAGAATTTTGAAAGAACTTTTGTTTACTTATTTCACTTAATTTGACACTTAAAGAATGATTCAGTTACTGATATCACTATTACTCTACCACTATTTCCCAGACTCACTATTACAACCACTACTTGTCTAGATAATTAGCTGAGTGCTCACATGTGCCTACCTCTCCGATAAGGGCTTTACAGACATAGCCTCACTGGCCTTCTAAACAATCATGAGAGACAATTGTTATCATCCTCCTTTACCCAGAGAAAAATTCAGGTAAGAAAATGTATTTTTTTGTTCACACAGTTAGTAAGAGTCATATTCAAGAGATAGATAGGCTGTGGATCCCCAATACTATGCTCTTAATTGTCCTCTATTGCCACATAATTTATGATTCTGTAATTTCATCCCCTTGTTTCCTTACTCCAATTTTAATTTATTCCTGTCAGCACTTTTACCTGTGAATGTGGAAAAGCCTCAGGATCATCAAGTCCTGGATTAGTGCTAGATGAGTGACTCTGATTTTGGATATGGACCCACAATAATTCTGCACAAGTGCACATGCATGTCTGTGTGTGTGAGTGTGTGTATGTGTGTGTGTGTGTCTAAGACCGTATTCTGGCTTCTGTTATTTTTTTTCTCATAAAGGGCACACTTACTTTGAAAAATATGTAAATAACAGAGAAGAGTTGTTCAAGACATTGATGTGTTTCACCAATAATCTCATTTTACCATTTTCTTCTATACTTTCCTTCTCATCTGAGGCGATGAGAATCGAATACCACTCTCCTGATATCTGCAATAAATCAAGAAATGATTGTATCAGAAAAGTAGAAGTAACACCACATAAACACCCGACTTCTTTAAATCTGTTCTGTGAGTCAGGACACATAATGGTGATGTGAAGATGAAATTAGAACTCAGGTCGAGTAACAACACATGGATAACTCTTTCCACTATTCCTTTAGAAAGAATGGAGGTCCCTGTGAGTTTCCATTTTTTCACATGGTACAATAGCTCTTAGTCAAAAGTATGAAACCACCCACTTTGTCTACTATACCAAAATAACTCCTACCATTAGTAAAACCACCTTGCCAGAATATCCTCCAAATTACCCCCTCAAAGTTAGAAGTCACTATATTCCACAACGATACCTTTGAAATATCAATGTTGCTTGTCACAACATCATGGTTTCCTTCCTCATGGGCACAGACTAGAGTCAGTCCCAGACACAGCAACAGCAGCTTCATCATGGCAGGGAATGGGAGTGATTCAGCTACAGGCACTGGAGTAAGACTTTTTCTGATGGTGGCTCCAATTCCCAGTTCCTTCATCTTTATATTAATTCTGGGAGTGGTACTTTTTTTTGTCTCGGGAGTGGTACGTTTCCTCTTCCTATGCCATGAGATGGTTTGTAATAACTGGTTTCAGGCCAAGATTGTCCCTGCCCTTTTGATACTTGCCAGTCTCAACTCCATCAGATTTAATTAATGACCTTAAAGATCAAAACACATACTCAAGAAAAATAATGAATGCCATAAAGGGCTTCCTGTCTTTCAATCTCAAAGCCAATTATGTGTGGCAGAAATGAAGTTAAACTGGGAAGTAGAATATATATGGCACATCCATGTCACCCCTTACATGGCATAGGCAATTAGGTGACTGACTCTGTGATAACTACCCTTAGAACAAAGAAACTGTCTCTACTAAGGATGGTAGCACCTATCACAAAGCATTCAAGTAGAGCAAGGTACAGACAATTAATTAATGTCCTGAAAGTATGGTGTCTGGTATGGAGCACATTTTACTTTCTTGGATTTATTCTCTGAATTCAACCACTACTTCCTTATGTCTCCCTCGATGAATGAACAAATCTTTAGTCATTATGCGTACCTCGCTATACACCAAAGACACACAAGACACATGGAGAAGCAGATGATGTCATTCCTTCCATTAAAAAACTTTCAGAAAAGGTTGGGAAATGCTCTCTGTATGCCTAGTGAAAGTTTTATTCACCAAACATGTGGAGCACCCTAACCTAGTGGGACCAAGTCCAGACCACTGTGGGTCATAGGGGGTGATACTGGAGACAGGGCATCAGGTAAGAGCAGCTAAGATCTCAGGTTTTGGAGTCAAGTAGATCTTACCTTGATATCTGTCTCTGTCATTTTGAAGCCACAAGGACAGATTTCATTTCTTGCAGCCTTATTGTCCTTTATATGGGATAATTATACCTGTCAATAGACTACTATAGGAATTCAATAAGATGAGGTGTGTAGATCTCTCAGACTCATGTACGGCTCATGTTAGGCTGGTGGGTTCACAGTATTATCCCGGGAAAAGATGGGACTGAGGGAAGCTCTTTAATGTTAGGGAGGGTTTGCAGATGGCTGAGCACGTGGGAAGAGGATTCCCGATGAGAAGAATGTTTTAAGTTAAGCTGCTGTGCTCCCAGTTTGGGCTGTTTAAAAGCTTATTTCACCTTTGTACTAATTCTCTCATTCTACATCCCACAAAACAGAGAGAAAACAGTGTCATGACATGAACTGAGCACAAGGCAGTGAACCTAGGAATTGTGGCACCTATGTGTGGTCTGCATTACAAACTCATTCCAGCCCCTTGTGTGATCATCTCTAGTTCAGGCTTAACCGATATTCAGTCACAAGTATTCCTACATCTGCATAACTTCAGCCATCATAGGCTGGAATTAGGTTGTCCTTCTTCTATGATAGAGGAACTGAGCTTGATAAATAGTGACAAAGGCTGTGTACTTTATTCTCTCTAAGTGAGTCTTTCTAAAAATACATGGCAAAATCAAGTTTGCAAGATGAAGCCCATTTTTATGGATTATGATAATGGAGAGTCAACTACACTATTGTACACTTTATCTCTATCTCATCCCACCAGCACTCCTAATTCTGCACCCATGCAGAACACCAGATTGTAACTTTCTGGTTCTGAGCACTCCTATGTTGTGCAAAAAGAGAATACCAAAAATAAAGACATTTTTTACAGAATGTTTTCACTGTCTTTGAGTTTTTAATACTCAAATCTTCATGGATATTTGTGTCGCTTGGTGTAAGGTTTGGGGCCGTTCCACCTCCATGTAATCTTTCTTAGTTCCCTTCTTAATTTCAAATGCATAAGAGAGGCTTTGCAACTGTTATTTTCCAGGACATGTGAAATCTCCTCCCTGAAAGGATATCTCAAATGTCCTGGAAAATAACAGTCTTGCAGCCTCTCATATGCACTTGAATTAAAGAAGCGAAGTAAGAAAGATTATTTGGAGGTACAACTGCCCCAAACCTTACATCGAGTGACACAAATATCAATGAAGATATCAGTATTAAAAACTCAAAGAGAATGAAAACATTCTGTGATAAATGTCTTCATTTCTGGTTTTCTCTTTTTGTACACCATAGTAGTGCTCAGAACCAGAAAGTTATAATCTGGCATTCTGCATGGGTGCAGAGTTAGAAGTGCGGGTGGGATCGGGTAGAGATGGAGTGTATGGAGTATAGCTGACTTTCGGGCATCATAACCAGGAATAATGGGGTTCATCTTGCAAACTAGATTGCTCATTGACTGCCATGTGTTCTTCGAGAGAATCAAACAAAGAAAGGAAAGTACACAGCTTTTGCCACTATTTATCAAGCTCAGTTCCTCTGTCTCAGGGTCAGGAAAACCTACACCCAGTCCATGATGGCTGAAGTAATATAGACCTAGAAAGACTTGTGACTGAATATTGATGAGCATGACCTAGGAATGATCACACAAGGGGTTGGAATGCGTTTATAATGCAGGCCACACATAGATGCCACAATGCCTAGGTTCACTGCCTTGTGCACAGTTCCTCTCTTGACATTGGACTTTCTGTTTTGTGGGGTGTGGAAGAAGATGAGGTGAAATAACAGTAGCTTTTAACCAGCTCAAAGTGGGAACACAGGAGCCTAATTCACAACATTCTTCTTACCAGCAATCCTCTTCCCACAAGCACGGCACATATCCACACCTGCCCTAACATTCAAGACATCACATGCCAGGCACCAACATCTCAAAAGTCATGAAAAACAACAGTTTTGCAGCTTCTCATATGCATTTGAAATAAAGAGGCAAAGTAAGAAAGATTACACGGAAGTGGAACTGCCCCAAACCTTACATCAAATGACATAAATATCCATGAAGATTTGAGTATTAAAAACTCAAAGACAGTGAAAACATTCTGTAAAAAATGTCTTTATTTTTGGTATTCTCTTTTTGCACAACATAGGAGTGCTCGGAACCAGAAAGTTACATCCTGGCATTCTGCAGGTGTGCAGAGTTAGGAGTGCTGCTGTGATGGCATGGAGATGGAGTTTACAGCAGAGTAACTCACCATCAAAATAATCTGGAATATTGAGGTTCAGTTTGCAAATTTGATTGCTTATAGACTGCCATGTATTTTTAGAAACACTCAAAGAGAGAGAATAAAGTACACAGCTTTTGCCACTATTTTCCACTCTCAAGCTCAGTTCCTCTAACTCAGGGGCAGGATGACCTATTCCAATCCATGATGACTAAAGTTATATAAACCTCAAAATATTGTGACTGGGCTGGTTGACCATGAACTATAAATCATCACATTAGGGATTGGTATGAGTTTATAATATTGACTACACATAGATGCCACAATGCGTAGTTCACTGCCTTGTGCCCAGTTTGTCTCAGGACACCAGCCTCTCTCAGTTTTGTGGAGTGCAGAATGGGATCACTAGTACAAAGTGAAATAAACCACAGCTTTTAAACAGCCCAAACTAGGAACACGGCAGCTTAGCTTCAAACATTCTTCTCATCAGGAATCCTCTTCCCACGTGCTCAGCACATCTGCAAACCCTCCCTAACATTTAAGACCTCTCCCAAGTTCCACCTTCTCCAGATATAACTCTCCAAACCCACCAGCCAAACATGGGCCATACATGAGTCTGAGGGTTCCACGCACCTCATCCCATTAAATCCATATAGCAGTATGTTGGCAAGTATAATTATCCCATATAAAGGAGTATGAGGCTGCAAGAAATGAAATCTGTCCTCATGGCTTCAAAATAACAGAGACAGGCATGAAAGTGAGGTCTATCTACTTGATTCCAAAGCCTGAGATCTTAAGAGTTCCTACCTGATGCCACCTCGCCAGCATCACGCCCTGTGACTCAAAGTGGTCTGGACTTGGCCCCACTCGGTTAGGGTGCTTCACATGTTTTGTGAATCAAACTTTCACTGGGTGTACAGAGAGCATTTCTCTACCTTCTTTGAAAGATGTTAGAAGGAAGGAATGACATCTTCAACTTCTCCATGTCTCATGTGTGTCTTTGTTGTGTAGCGAAGTATGCATAATGAGTAAATATTTGTTCATTCATCAAGGTAGATGAAAAGGCAGCAGTGGTTTAATTCAGAAAATAAGTCCAAGAAAGTATAATATGCTCCATAGCAGACACAATACTTTCAGGACATTAATTTATTGACTGAACCTTCATCTACTTGAACAATTTGTGACAGATGCCAACATCTTTGGTAGAGACAATTTCTTTGTTCTAAGGGTAGTTATCACAAAGTCAGTCACCTAACTGCCACACCATCTAAGGGATGAATCGTAGGTGCCCTGTGTATTCTAATCTCCAGTTAGACTCCATTTCTGTCATGCATAATTGGCTTTCTAATTCAAAGGCAGGCAGCCTGTTATGGCATCCACTATTTTTCTTGAGTAGGTGTTGGGAGGACTTTAAGGTCACTAATTAGATCTGATGGAGTTCAGATTGACAAGTATCAAAAGGGCAAGAACAATCTTAGCCTGAAACCTCTGAATATAGACCATCTCTTAGAGTGGAAGGAGAAAACATAGTGCCTAGCAGACAAAAAAAAAAAACTGGAGCTGGAATAAATATAAAGACAGAGGAACTGGGGAGTGGAGTCACCATCAGGATAATTCTTACTCTAGTGACTATAGCTGAGTCACTCCGGTCCCCTGCCATGATGAAGATGCTGTTCCTGTGCCTGGGGCTGACTCTAGACTATGCCCATGAAGAAGGAAACCATGATGTGGTGACAAGTAACTTTAATATTTCAAAGGTAGAGTTTTGGATCACAGTGATTTCGAACTTCAGGGATTGGTTAGCAGTATTCTGGGGCAAGGTGGCCACATAGGAGGGCAAGGTTTTTCAACAACTAGATGAAGGGGGTGGTTTCAGACCTTGAATTAAGAGCAGTTGTACCATGTGAAAAATGACAACTGTTGGAGATCACCTTTCTCCCTGGAGGAGCAATGGAAAGAACCTTACCTGTAGTATTCATTGGCCCGAGTTCTAATTCCATCTTCACATCACCATTATGATTCCTGACCCATAACCCTGAGTTCAAGCAGATAAGTATTAACGTGATGTTCCTTCTACATTTCTTACCCAATCATTTCATTATTTATTGCAGATAACAGGCAAGTGGTATTCCATTCTCTAGGCCTCAGATGATAAGGAATGTACAAAAGAAACTGGTGACATGAGGATTTCAGTGGAATATATCAAATTCTTGGACAACTCTTCTCGGACAATGGAATTGCCTGTAAAGTAAGTGTGCACTTTATGGGAAAAAAATAATAGTAGCCAGAATATGGTCTTGGACCTACTTTCTCTCTCTCTTTCTCACACACACATGCACGCACATGCATTCACAACACATGCATGTGCTATCATGCACATTTATAATGGATCTGTATCCAAAATCAGAGACACTCATTTAGCACTGATCCAGGACTTGATGATCCTGAGGCTTTTCCAGATTCAGAGGTAAGAGTTGCTGACAGGAATAAATTAAAATGGGAGTAGAGGAGATGAGGGGGTGAGAGTTTTGAGAATCATAAGTAATGTGGCAATACAGCATAAATTAAGAGCATAGGATTGGGGATCCACCACCTATCTAACTCTTGAATATCTCTCTTATTAACTGTGTGAACAAAATAATTCATCTCTTTCTACCCTAATTTTATCTTTGGTAAGTGAGGATGATAATAATTTACTTTCATGATTTCTGGGAAGGCCAGTGAGGCAATGTCTGTAAAGCCCTTATCTGAGAGGTGGGCAGATGGGAGCAGTCAGCTAATTATCTAGACAAGTAGTGGTTGTAATAGTGATTGTGGGAATAGTGCTAGAGTAATAGTGATATCACTAGCTAATTCATTTTTAAGTGTCAAATTAAGTGAAATAAATAAATAAAAGTTCTTTCAAATTTCTACCAAAATTGTTCAACAGTGAAGTGCAATCTGACACTCGAGTGAAAGGTAGATTGTGAGGATCCAAATTCATCGATATCTCTTGGACACCAACTCATTCTGTTTTACAGAGCAAATGGAGAGTGTACTGAACATTCTGTGATTTGTGACAAAACAGAAAAGGATGGTGAATAAGCACTGTCTATAAGTATACATTTAAAAAAAGTCTTCCAGGCTTCTACACCCAACCACAAGTAATTTATTAAACACTAATATCTTTAGGTTCTTGTTAAATTCCTGATCAACAATTATATATGTAATATAAGTGAGACCATCTAATAGGCCATCTAATATCTTATTAATAGCCAATAACTCAATTTGGAATTTCTTGTGTGTAAAAGCCAATGCCTGGCACATTATACCATCAGAAAAAGATGACAATTTTGTCATATGTACCACCTGCAAAAAAAAAAATGCCAAAAGAAAAAAAAGTAATTTGAGGATGGCTGCTCATTCTCTGCCTACATTCTGATGATGTCTGGTGGCCATTCCCACAGCACATTGCTCAAAAGGATTGCTGGATATATAATGCCAGTCAAGCTGAAAGACAGGACAGAGACAAATAGTTGATAGAGATGGCTAAGGAAGGTACATAAGTTTCAAGGAGAATGATAAAGGGTAATTTGCTGCTGGGCTGAATTTTTCTACACCTGGTAATCAATGCACAACTAGTTGTCATTTCTCTCTATTGAAGTCACCAGATGAAGCCTAGGTATATGCAAATGGAAGGTCTTAAATAGCATTCTTTATCTCTTCTAGGAGATGCACTTGATTATATTTCATGAGACAGAATAGCTAAAGAGCTTAATTTGTTTCCCATGTACCAAAAAAATTCTTAGCTGTGTTTTTTCTCCTCCACAGATAATGTAGTCAGTAAATTTTACTTAGCTGAAGCAGTTTACAGTGACTATGTTATTTTTCATAATGTGAATATCAACAATGAAAAACAAAGCTAATTGATCATACTCTATGGTATGATATTTCAATGCTGACACTTCCAAGAGCATGGGGAGGTGGAGGGAGAGAGGGAAAAAAAGCTGAAACAGAGTGATTTTTTCTGTCTTATCCAGATTGGTCTATCCTCTGGAGAGAGATACTCATCATGGGCAAATCCGCAGGCTCGGTGATGGGATAATGATGAAATCTCTCATCTTCAAGATGTCAAATACAGGACAATCCTACCCAATCCCAAGACTCTGCCTGAGTACCGTCACTGCTTTTCATTTCTCCACTCATCTGAAGACCACACCCTGCCGCCAGGAACCCCTGTGTCCGATGATGATGATATAAGTTATTGTCACTCTTCCTAAGCCCGAAAACCAGATGTATGTCCACAACTCAAGAATCACTTTGAGAAATTTTGCAAACGACTTGGACATGATTGACCTTACCAAAATTGGTAAGTTCAGTTATCTTTGGATTTCTCTTTCTAAATGTTCATGTTATTGATGTGAGAAATCACGACAAGATAATGCCTTCAATCTTTCCCTTTGTCTCATCATCAAAAATCATATGATTTCTGTCTGTGAAGACAGCAGGGGTTGCTGTTTGAATGAGCTCTGCTCTGCCTCTGCAGATCACTGTCCAGGCCCGAAGGAGTTTAGTGGTCCAGGACTCCAGGTTGGTCATTTCTGATGAGAGGTGGTGGCCCAGGGATCACTGCCTTCTAATACAATACGTGTTTATATATATATATATATATATATATATATATATATATATATATATATATATATATTTGTTTGTTTTTAATATTATAAAGAATTTGGTAAGAAAGCTTGTGGGGGCGTTTTGATACATAGAGTTTGACCTTCTGGTTTGAGGACATGATCTTCAGAGCAAATGAACTAAGTAAATAAAAGGAAAATGATGTAGACCTTACAGTTACTGTGCAGTGTATTCTTAGTGGAAAGGGCTCAGTAATTGTTAATGTGCCAAACATTATTAAGACTTAATATTTGAAAAGAGCAAAGAGTAAATGTGTGTATGAAACTGAAATACATTTCTGTTTCTGGTTAATATGCCAAGCCAAAAGGACTGCTCACCCTTCAATTTTTGGTAAAAATGTCTGTCTTTGATAGCTGCACTTCCTTATCTTCCAATCTGGGATCAGAGCTCTCTGATGGTTGGGTGTCTTCAAACTTTAAAAATAAGACTTAGTTTTCTAATCTGTTTTCTACCTCACATTTTTGAGGGCTTCATTTAAACAATGTATGGGAAGGTTCTAGCAACTGTACTTGCATAAGGTAAACTATTTAATAGAAGATAGCTATAGCTTTGGCATGTTTTCCTCGATTTTTAAAAAAATTCTTCAAAACGACTCATGCTGTGGATGGTAGAAAGAAGCCTACGACCCTTCACTGATTCCTCTCTCTTTTGCATAGACCTAGTTGAAGAAAGGTGCAAGTTGGATCAGCAAAAGAACAAAACAGTCATTAACTCAATGCTCTCCTTCCCCCTATTCTGGCAAGGAACATAGGTTAGAATGCAGGTTATCGATCTCTTCGGCATTTGTCTATAGAATAGTAATTCTCTTGGTCCCCAATGCAATCGGGGAAGTGTTTCATGAGCTTCTGTGATCTCTTTCTCATCTGCTTACTTAGTGCTGAGTGAAAACTTCCTCACCTGGGCTCCTCGATCTTCCTTTCCATGGTCTCCCCATCAATTTGTGACAAGTTCTGTGACTTGATTGCTATCATGATCATAATGAAGGCATTATCTCTTCAGCTTCTCTAATTGTCTAGAAAGACTAAACCACTAACCTGGTATCAAAGATTTTCTCCAAATTTCAGACTCGTGCCAAACTCAGGAGAACTCTACCATGAATAAGAGTTTCCTCTACCAAGTCAATAAATGATTACTCTTGCAGTGACATGTTTGTCCTTGTGTATGTGATAGATGTGAGACTGGCAGCAAAAGAATGAGGGGGCTCCAAGGCCGTGTTGTTGTTGTCCTCCTCTAGTTTATCAGAAATTTTCTTGAGTTTCAGGATCTCCCTGCCATGCAGTAATTCTCTTTTACAGTACGTGTTCCTTGCCCATTGATTTGCCTATTTCTTAGTGACGGGATAAGAAAAACTACAAGAATTGTCTGGCTGGCTCTCATCTGAGTCTATTCCTCTCGTAAGATTTGCTGAAAGCAGCAAGAAGCCATGGACACATTACCAGTATTCTGACCATGAATCTTCCTATTCTTACTGTAGCTGTACAGCCTGTGTTGGCACATATCTCTTTTACAAGGCCCAGCAGGCATCCATCTGACCCAGTGTTTCCTCAGCACATGAGGAGACTTATCAGTTTTCAGGCTATGATAGCTAAATCCTTGATGCCCATCCCCAGACTTCCTCCAGGGAAATAGCCACATATTTTAGGTTCTCTCGATCACTTCGGCTAGTGAGTCCCTACCATTCCCAAAGTATCTGAACTAGCCCTGGTTAATGAACATCATGATAAAGCCAGACATTGTTCTTGTTCATGGAGATCTGAGTTTATTAAAGGACCTCTAAAATGTGAATCAATTCATGTCTTTTAAGAATCAAATGTGGGAATGTTTACCTCTGATTTCCCTAAGGAAGGTAGGAATATAATCTCATTTCAGGTTGGGGCGAATGACCCTTCAAATTTTATATAGCCACCCCATTAGTGCAAAAGTATCCTGCTAGTCTAATCTGCTTTAAATGTCCGCATTGACATAGACAGATCTGGACTTTACAAACACTTATTTTTTTGCTGGACATGAGCCATTGAGTCTTTAAGCCTAAAAAAGAATTGCTTTTCATTGGGAAGAACTGTGACTCCATGGATGTGATGTCTCAGGAATGAGATGGGTGTATTTTTAAAATTAGAGAGCATCATGATTGTCTAGACATGGTCAGGTGTGCCTGATTGTACTATACCAATGTCACTAACATATTTATTTCATAACACATTTAATTATCAGCAAACAAATGTAAATTTTCTTGACTGAGTTAAAGGGAATTTACTAGATATATGTTATCTAGTTATCTGGTTCAATCTTAAATACCAATTGGTGACTGAGGAAAGTAGATGTTGGATGATATGTGCAGTGTGACATCATTCATATGAATTGTACAAAACACAAGGAAAATGTAGTATATTCTCCATGGTTCCTATATGTCTGTGGATGCAGTGCTTCTCATGATGTGTGTTTGGATCACCCAGGGATCTTGATGACCTGCAGGCTCTGACTGAGTACATCGGGGGTGGCACTTGAGATTCTGTTTCTGACAAGATCCCAGAGATGCCAGTGCTTTGCACTCCCTTTGAGAAAGAGGTGAGGCAGGAGAGTGAAATTCTTCTTACCTTTTTCAGTGCATCAATATCTTGGATTCTTTTACTCTCCCTGGGTGCTGGAACCTCTTGTTGTACTTCTGATCTTCTATAGAGTTATTCTCATCCATGAGGAGTTGTAAAAGTAGATGTTTTTGTGGAGAAATGAGTGATGACACTCTCTCTTCCACCATCGTGCAGACATCAAAGGAGATCAACTATCATTTCACCAAACAAAGACATATAGAGAGAGAAATATTGAGTTTTAGTTTTCTGAAATGTCTAAAAATATCAGAATCAAGTGAAAGTTAAGGTGGAATCAACCATCACAAAGAGCTGTGTTACAGCTGCTTGTTACACTTTGCTCAGAGACTTGGGGCAACAGCAAGGCTCATTGGGAATTTCTCCACATGACATTAAATTTCTTAGCTCTTCTTCATTAGTTCCTTATCATCCCACTATCATCCTTACTGTCTACAAACAGAGTCTTATGGTATGAACACAAATTGAGTTGGTCAAAGGAATGGAAATTAATCTGTTGCAAAAAGCATTGCTGCATGATATTCCTCACGGTGGCCAGTGTGAATTATGATTCATCAGTAGATCCTGCATGTCACACTTTCTTCCAAGATTTAATGCCATATCCAAGAAATTACTTCTTGGACATCAGAAGCTCCATTCTTCGCATTCATTGGGACAGGACAAATGCGTTCTGTATTAGTTTCCTGCTTGTGCTGGAATAATCAGCACAAACGTGCTGGCTTAACAGTACGAAATTATTCAACTGCAGTTGGAAGTTGCAATTCTGACATGGAGCTAACTGGGCCAAAAGCAAGTGAGCTCCGAGCTTGTCTGTTTATTCAGATCTTCTTCTATGTGTTTTTCTAGAGTTTTAAATTCTCTTCTTGGTAGTGTTCTGTATTCCTGGTTGTTAATTCCTGTACGCTATTCATTGGTTTTGCTTTTGTTCCTGTTTTTATCATTAGAGATTATCATGAGTTTCTGTCGGTATAGAAAATGCTATTAATCTTTTAGGTTAATCTCTTTAGCTACTTGTTGAAATTTTTTATTAGGTAAAATGACATTAGTTCTAATACTTTGAGGATTCTGTTGATTTCATAACCATATGGTCATACTATCTACAAATAATAATGTCGATGTATCTCTTCCAATACTGATACTTCTCTTTGTTTGTCTCCTCTTCTTATAAACTTTAACCAGAACCTACAGGAATTCTTTAAACACTGAAAATCGATTTTAGTGGAGGTTGGGAAACTTTGGCCCATACTGTACATCCAGCCAAGTGCATATTTTTCTCTTTACATTGAGTGAAAAACAGTTGCAATCAATGTGATGTTAAGAACATTAATATTCAACCCCAATTAACAAAACTCCAAAACTATTATTCTCAAAAGAATTACAGTACTTTATATTTGAAAATAATAAAATGCTAAAAGTAATAAATGCTATCCACTTACTGATAGATTGTGTTTCTAAAAAAAATTTGCTAACTCAATGTTCTATTTTGCATCTCATCACAAAATCTTGTGATGTGTTTTCTCTATTTTATTAAGACCTATGTAGTATCTTAGATTTAATGTCGTGGCCCTTAAGACCTTAAATACGTCCACACCGGAACTTTAGAGAAAAGTTTACAGGCCCCCTTTTCTCAACCATGACCTTACCCTGACTTCCATTTACTATAGTAATTCATGTTTCAATGTCCCACAATATAGCAGTTTGTCTAATTGAAATCTTCAAAGTGTCTTCAGTAAAATGGGCATTATATTATCTGATTGTGTGTTTAAAGAAACATTTTCAGTTGTCCTTTCACTGTCATTCTTTCAATATCATGAATGACTTGAACCTGAGTAAAGAAATGTAGAGAAGTGCAAATTAAACTTCCAGAATAAATGTCAGACCAGGACACCTTGAGTTTATTTGGGGTTTCCAGAAAACAGTGAAGACTCCATATTTCTCTTAATGGCTTAGAGAACTTTTTGTTTGAGTCTCTAGTCTCAGTAAAGACCTTAGTCGAAAATTTCTACTCCTAGAAGCAATTCCATGAAGTTGCCACCTGTTATTCTTAAAAGATATAATTTCTAGAACATTCTTCCTTGGCCTACGAAAAATTTCCATGGCTCTGCTTGCCTCTCAGAACAATGGACAAATCCTGGCTGCCCCTTGGTATATGGACACAAAGAACTGGAGTGCCAGCTTATTCACTAGAGCCTGACCGGGAAAAAGGACCTAATCAGCAGCATGGACAGTGATTACCCAGTTGACAGGATACCGCTTCTTGGTACTATTTGCTCAGCAACTGAGGGCCAAGCTCAAGGCAAGTCTCATTGGAAATTTTCCCCTATGACATTTAATTTCTGACGTGCTCTTCATTAATTCCTTATCACCCTACTATCACCACACCATCCACAGACAGAGTAGGGTCTGATCACAAATTGAGGTGGTCAAATGATGAGAAATATTCTGTTGCAAAGAGTACCACAGCATAATATTCCTCAGGCTGGCAAGTGTGAATTAGGATTCCTCAGTAGGTCCTGTGTGTCACACTTCCTTACAAGAGTGAACAAGATATCCAAGAAAAGTCTGCTTGTGTATCAGAAATCGAGTGAGGAAGCTCCATTCTTGGCATTCACTTGGACAGGACAGATGGGTTCTGTATTACTTCTCTGTTTACACTGAAACAATCATCACAAACTTACTGGCTGAATTGCACGAGTTTATGCTACTAGTTTTGAAGTTTAGTAGTCTGACCCAGAGCTCATTGTGCCAAAGGCAAGTGAGCTTGGTGTCTGTCAATTTATCAGATCATCCCCTATATCTTTACTTAGAGATTTAAAATTCTCTCCTTATAGTTTTCTTCTGATTTTGAGTTTTAAATTTCTGTGTATTTATCACAGGACTCCTTTTTTTTTTTTGTATCCAACGGTGATTCATGATTTTGTGCTGTTATATAGAAAATGTTATTGATTTTTGTAAGTTTATCTCTCTTTAACTCAACGAAATTTTTTTATCAATTATAGTAACATTACTTGCAACACTTTGTGAATTCTGTTGTTTTAATTGGTATATGGTCATACTATCTACAAATAATCATGTCAACATATTCCTTTCAACACTGATACTGTGCTCTATTTTTTCTTTTTTCTTTTTTTGTCTCCTTTCCTATGAGTTCAGCCAATTTCTCAGAAATTCTTTAATCATTGAAACCCAGTTTTCTGTCACAGGTTGGCAAATTGTGATTCATAATGCATAAATTCAACACACTACATATTTTCCTATTCACTTGAGCTAAGACATTTGCAATCAATGTGGTATTAGAAAAACTAATGTATAGGTTGGTTAAAGAATAAATCAACATGATAAATCCTATAAAAATTTTATATTTTCAAGCAGAAAATGTAAAACTCAATATTATATATGAAATTTCATCAAAACATGTATTCTTTTATTAGTATAGGACCTATGTAATATCTTTATTTTAACCTCTTGGCCTGCAAGACCTTAAATATTTTCTACATGGCCCTTTAATGGAAAAGGTTACTGGACCCCTTTTCTATACCATGACCTTTCCTCAGATTGCAGTTTACTATAGTAATTGGTGCTGCACTGTCCCCAAATTTAAAAGTTTGTCACATGGAATCCTTCGGAGAGCCTTCAGTAAATAGGATACTGGATCATGTGATTGTGGGATTAAGGAGATATTTGTAATTGATCCTGTTGCTACTATCCTTTAGGTCTTGATGACATGACCTCATTGGAGCACATGTAGAGAAATGTCAAATAAACTTACAGTGTAAATACAAATAACCTGAGGTTATTTGGGTTTCTAGAACAATAAGACAGCACATCATTCTTCCTGGCTCTGAGGATTTGCCATTGGAGTCCCTGGTCCCAAGACAGACTTCAGTTGAAAGTGTTTGATCCTGGAAGCAGGACCATCAAGGTACCAGCTGTTATTATTAAAAGTTAGCATTTCTGAAACATTTTTCTGTTACCTACAAAAATTTTACAATGCTCTGCTTGATTTTTGCACAATGGACAATTCCTGGCTGCCCCCTTGGTATAGGGACACAGAGAACTGGAGTGCCAGCTTGTTCGTGAGAGCCTGGCTGGGAAAGAGGACCTCGTCAGAAGTTCAGACAGCAATTAGCAGCTGCCAGGATTCCTCATCCACCTTAGGTTACCCATATTTCTGTTAAAAGTGAATTGTTATGCACACAGTTTTTCTCAAACACCCCACTAGCACTCATATGTCTGGACCTTTATCCTTCCTGATCCCATTGTGTGAATTTCTTGTCCCTTCGATACTGTATGGCTTACCGTACATGATGTTCTGGCCCCTATGTGTCACTTTATACAAAAGACTTCACAAGTATAAAGTAGTATTTTTTCCCCACCTTTTTGTGTTGCCTCTCATATATCCTTGTTTACTTCCTGTACCCATTTTCTACAAGACAAGTCAATGACATCAAGGAACTGACTTTCTTCCCTGCAATATCCCGCACCCAATACTTTGCTGAGCCTATTGCAGGTCTCGCATGTCAGTAGCTTCATCAGAGGGTGTCCCTGACCTGCACAGGAAAGCCTTGAGATTTGCTTCCATCACCAACAAGAAAGTTCCACTTGTCCTCTACTCCAGGATTTGTAAAAGTTCCTCAGATGATTCAAAAGCACAGACAAAGTTGATAAACTTTTATGTAAGGATAGACTGAGTTGCATTTGTCATGTATCTCTGGAAGAGAATCCCCAGAACTGGAGACACAGGGAGGAGGTACGGGGGACTGCCCCAAATGATGTTCTACAAAAAGGTACAGGGTGTGTCGAAGACTAGCCTCAGTGCTCACAGGAGTTCTAGAGATCGGCTTAGTTCCCCACGCAAGTGGCCAGTCGAAAGGCTGAGGCTCAGGCATATCTTCTCTGCAGGAGGTCTGGCACCTAGAGGTGTCCAGTGCCAAGAATCTGGAATGCAGCTAACCTAAAGTTCATGGGACCCCTGTCACCCCATAGTGGCCACCGCGCACATTACAGCCACAGCTGCTCCAGAGCACAGTGTAGAAAGAGCTGGGAGTCTTGCATCCTAGACTGACCTAGGCACCAGGAAGCAACTGGCCACTTTGGGAGGTTTCTTTCAGAAGGCCTGGTTCTCCGGCTGGTTTCCCTAGGTACACTATAGGCCAGAGAGCCAAGTTGGCACAAATATTCAAAGTAAATTAGACCAAGGAGGTTGCAGGAAAGTGGGAGGTCCCAGGATACAGCTGGTCAATCTAAGGGGAAGGCTAGGACACACTGCTTTTAGTACCTACACATTGGGAAACCACAAGGAAACTCTAGTATCTGGAGATCTGCAAAAGTTTCTAAGCTGAGGATAAGTGCCTGCATGGGCCTGTGTTGGCAAAACCAGCAGGCTAGTGCGGGTTTTGTTAGAGAAAGCCACCTTCAAATGTGAGCTCTTCAGAGCTCAGGGCATATGAAGATGTGTCTGAACTTGAACCTCAGAATCAGTGTCTGTTGGAGAGGCTGCAGCTGGCTGGAAGTAAGTGCCTAATTTCAGAGTCTTCACTAACACCCATCCCACTCAGCGCCTTAGTTTCTGAGGAGGCAGCTTTCTCAGAAGAGCCCCGGGTCTCATCCCAGCCTCCTCACAGAGGCCTGTGTGTCAGTGAAGGGTAGGGAAGTCATTAGTTCTGTCCTGCAAATGAGTCTTAACATCTGAAATTTAAAATCATGTTCATAAAAATCAGAGATTCCAAGTGAACATGCTAACTGGAAAGTTATTTTCTATTTTTTAATAATAGCTTTTTGAAATATAATTGACTATCAGTGCACATCTGAAAGTATAAAATTTACTGATTATTTACATGGAGAGTCCCAGGAAAATATCACCACAATCAGAATACTGTTTAGTCATTATCCTTGACAACTCTCCTGTGCCTCTGGAATCCCCGCTCCACAGCCAACTAATCTCTAGGCTACATCTGATCCACTTCCTGACTGTACAGTGAGCATTTTCGAGAGATTTAATAAACTCATAATTAGTATGATCCGTGTCTTGTTGTTCTGGCTATTTTCACTGAGCATAATTCTTTTGAGATTCATTCCTGTTGTGTTTACCAATACCTTATTCCTTTTTAAAGTTCCTTACTTTCTATTGCGCAGATAAAATACCAACTGTTTATATTTTTTGTCGATGGACATTTTCCCTGGTCCAATTCTCGTCTATTACAAATAAAGTTTCTGTGATCATTCGTAGAGTACTCCCATGTGAACATGTTACCATTTCTCTAGGTTGCATGTAATAGAGGAATGGCTCAGTCATATCCTTCAACATAGGAAACTTCTAAACATGGAGAAAATTCTTTCCAGAATTTCCTTGAGCAAAACTGACATCATATGTCAGAGAAGAGATCTCAAATGTCCTGGAAAATAAGTTTTGCAGCCTCTCTTATGCATTTGAAATTAAGAAGAAAACTAAAGAAGGTTACATAGAGGTAAAACTGTCCCAATACTTACATCGAGCGACACAAATATCCATGAAAATTTCAATATTAAAAACTCAAAGACAGTGAAAACATTCTGTGGAAATATCTTCATTTCTGGTTTTCTCTGTTTCTACAACATAGTAGTGCTCAGAACCAGAGAGTTAGAATCTGGCGTTCTGCATGGGTGCAGAGTTAGGAGTGCTGGTGGGATGGGATAGATATGGAGTGTACAGCTGACTCTCCATCATCATAACCCATATAAATGGGCTTCTTCTTGCAAACTTGATTTTGCACATAGACTCCTATGTATTTTTAGAAAAACTCAAACAGAGAAGATAAAGTACACAGCCTTTGCCACTATTTATCAAGCTCAGTTCCTCTGTCTCAGGGGCAGGACCATCTACATCCAGCCCATGATGGCTGAAGTAATATAGATGGAGAAATACTTGTGACTGACTATCGGTTCAGCATGACCTAGGAATAATCACACAAGGGGCTGGAATGAGTTTATAATACTGACCACACATAAATGCTACAATGCCTAGGTTCACTGCCTTGTGCCCAGTTTGTCTCAAGACACCAGCCTCTCTTAGTTTTGCGGGGTGCAGAATGGGATCATTAGTACAAGGTGAAATAAGCAATATCCTTAGAACAGGCAAAACTGGGAGCAGAGCAGCCCAACTCACACATTCTTCTCAAGGGAAATCCTCTTCCCACATGTTCTGCACATCTGCAAACCCTCCCTAACATTCAAGATCTCCCCCCAAATCCTTCCTTCTCCAGAGGTAATTCTGTGAACCCACCAGCCAGACCTGGACCATACATGAGTTTGAGGGGTCTACACACCTCATTCCATTGAATCCCTATAGCAGTCTGTGGGCATGTATAATTATCCCATATAAAGGACAATAAGGCTGCAAGAAATAAAATCTGCCCTCATGGCTTCAAAATGACAGAGACAGGCATCAAGGTAAGGTCTACTCGACTCCAAAGCCTGAGATCTTAAGCGATCTTACCTGAGGCCACCTCGCCAGCATCACGCCCTGTGACCCTCTGTGGTCTGGACCACTCAGTAAGGGTATTCCACATGCTTGGTGAATCTAGCTTTCACTAGGCATACAGAGAGCATTTCCCTACCTTCTTTGAAAGCTGAAGGAAGGAATGACATCTTCTACTTCTCTGTGTCTCTTGAGTGTCTTTGGTGTATAGCAAGGTATGCATAATGATTAAAGAGTTGTTCTTTCATCAAGGGAGATGAAGGCAGCAGTGGTTGATTTCAGAGAATAAGTCCAAGAAAGTAAAATGTGCTCCATAGCAGACATTAATTTCAGGACATTAATTTATTGACTGTACCTTCATCTACTTGAATGCTTTGTGTTAGTTGCTAACATCTTTGGTAGAGACAGTTTCTTTGTTCTAAAGGTAGTTATCATAAAGTCAATCACCTAATTGCCCATGCCATGTAAGGGGTGAAATATAAGTGCCCTACGTATTCTAATTCCTAGTTCTACTCCTTTTCTGCCTCATATAATTGGCTTTCTGATTCAAAGGCAAGCGGCCCTTTATGGCATCCACTATTTTTCTTGAGTATGTGTTTTGATGACTTTAAGGTCATTAATTAATCATAATGGAGTTGATATTGGCAAGTATCAAAAGGACAGGAAAAATCTTGGCCTGAAACTAGTAATTACAGACCATCTCATAGAGTAGATGGAGGAAACATACCATTCCCCAGAGGAAAAAAAAAACTGAACCCCAGAATCAATATAAAGACAGAGGAACTGGAAATTGGAGCCACCATCAGAAAAAGTCTTATTCCTGTGACTATAGCTGAGTCACTCCGGTTCCCTGCTATGATGAAGCTGCTTTTCCTGTGTCTGGGGCTGACTCTAGTCTGTGCCCATAAGGAAGGAAACCATGATGTGGTGACCAGTAAATTTGATATTGCAAAGGTAGAGTTGTGGAACACAGTGAATTCGAACTTCGGAGGGTGGTTTGCAGGATTCTGGAGCAAGGTGGCCACACAAAAGGGTTGAGGTTTTTCAACACCTGGACAAATAGGATGGTTTCAGACCTTGTTTTAAGAGCAGTTGTACCATGTGAAAAGATGACAACTGTTGCGAACCTCCTTTTTCCCTGGAGGAGCAATGGAAAGAAACTTACCTGTAGTTTAAACAATCAAGTTCTAATTTTATCTTCACATCGCCATTATTCATTCTGACCCACACCTGAGTTCAAGGAGACAAGTATTCACATGGTGTTCCTTCCGCTTTTTTTACCCAATCATTTATTCATTTATTACAGATAACAGGAGGGTAGTATTCTATTCTCTTAGCCTCAGATGAGAATTAAAATACAAAAGAATATGGTAGCATGAGGAGTTTAGATTATACATCAAACTGTTGGAAAACTCTATCATTTACATTTTTTGTAAAGTAAGAGTGCCCTTTATGGGGAAAAAATGATAGTAGCTAGAATATGGTTTTGAATCTACACAAACACACACACAAACACATATGCATGCACACACACATGAATGTGCTATTCTGCACATTTATTGTGGGTCTGTATCCAAAATCAAAGTTTCTCGCCTAGTAATGATTCAGGACTTGATGATCCTAGCTTTTCCAGATTCACAGGTAAGAGTTGCAGACAGAAATAAATTTAAATGAGAGTAGAGGAGGCAAGGGGGTGAGAGTTTTCAGAATCATAAGTAATGTGGCAATATAGCATAAATTAAGAGCATAGGATTGGGATCCACAGCCTATCTATCTCTTGAATATATCTTTTACTAACCGTGTAACCAAGAAAATTCATCTCTTTCTACCCTAATTTTATCCTGGGTAAATGAGGATAATAGTTCTCTCCCATGATGGGTGGGAGGGCCACTGAGGCAAAGTCTGTAAAGCCCTTATCTGAGAGGTAGGCACATGTGAGCACTCAGCTAATTATCTAAACAGGTAGTGGTTGTAATAGTGATTGTGGCAAATAGTGGTAGACTAATACTGACATCAGTAACTGAATCATTCTTAAAGTGTCCAATTAAATAAAATATTAAATAAATTTTTTTTTAATTTCTACCAAAATTTTCAGCAGTGAAGTAGAATCTGACACGCAAGTGAAAGGTAGAGTGTAAGGAACCAGACTCATCAATATCTCTTGGGCATCAGCTTATTCTGTTTTACAGAGCAAATGGAGAGTGTACTGAATGTTCTGTGATTTCTGACAAATCAGAAAAGGATATAGTACTGTCTATAAGTATACATTAAAAAAAGTCTTCCAGGCTTCTACACTCAACCACAAGTAATTTATTAAACACTAATATCTTTAGGATCTTGTTACATTCCTGATCAACAATTATATATTTAATATAAATGAGACCATCTAATAGCCAGAACTCAAGAAACACTTTGAGAGATTTTGCAGAAAACATGAAATTTTCAAGGAAAACATACTCAACCTGACCAAATCTGGTAAGTTTAGCTATCTCTGAATTTCTCTTTCTAAATGTTCATGTTATTGATGTGAGAAATTCAAGATAAAGAAATGCCTCCAATCAGTGCCCTTTGTCCCAACATCAAAAATCATGTGCTTTCTGTCTGAGAAATCAGCAGGGGTTGCTGTTTGAATGTTCTCTGCTCTGCCTCTGCAGATCGCTATCTCTAGGCTCGAAAGAGTCGAGTGGCCCAGGACTCCAGGTTGCTGATGTCTGATGGAGAGGCGGTGGCCCAGGGATCACTGACTTCTAACACATTACGCATTTATATCTATTTTTTAAATATTATAAATTATTTGGCAAGAAAGTTTGTGGAGGCGTTTTGAAATATGGAGTTTGACATTCTTGTTTGAGGACCCACTCCTTCCATGATCTTTAGAGCAAATGAATTAAGTAATTAAAAGGAAAAGAATGATGTTGACATTATAGTTACTGTAAGGATGTAATCCTAGTGATAAAGGCTCAGTAATTGTTAATGTGCCAAACATTATTAAGACTTAATATTTGAAATGGGAAAAGAGTAAATGTGTGTGTGAAACTCAAATTCATTTTTGTTTGTGGTTAACCCGCTAAGCCCAGAAGGCCATCTCACCCTCCAGTTTTTTGTAAAACTGTCTCTTTGATCTCTGCACATTCTTAATTTCCGATCTGAGATTAGAGCTCTCTGACCTTTCTCTGTCTTCCAACTTAAAAGATAGACTCAATTTTCTCATCTGTTTTCTACCTCACATTTGTCATGGAGCTTCATTCGAACAATGCGTGGAAGGTTCTAGCAACTGTGGCTTGCATAAGGTAAATATTTGATAAAAGGTAGCTATGGCTTTGGCAAGTTTTCCTCAGTTTATCAAAAATTCTTCAAAGCTTCTCATGATGAGGATGCCAGAAAGAAACCTACAATCCTTCATCGATTTCTCTCTCTTTTCCATAGACACAGTTGAAAAAATATTCAGGTGGTATCAGCAAAAGAACAAAACAGTCATTGACTCAATGCACTCATTCCCCCTATCCTGGCATAGGAACATAGGAACATAGGTTAGAATGAACATTATCAATCTCGTCGGCATTTTTCTATGGAATAGAAATTCTCCTTGTCCTCATTGCAATCCAGGAAGTGTTGTATGAGCTTCTGTGTTCTTTTTCTCATCTGCTTATTTAGTGCTGAATAAAAACTTCCTCACCTGGGCTCCATGAACTTCCCTTCCATGGTCTCCCTAACAATTTGTGACAAGTTCTGTAACTTGATTGCTATCATGATCACAATGAAGGCATTATCTCTGCATCTTCTCTAATTATCTGTAAAGACTCGACCACTAACCTGGAATCAAATATTTTCTCCAAATTTCAGACTCTCTGTGCCAAACCCAGGAGAACTCTACCATGAATAAGAGCTTCCTCTACCAAATCAATAAATGATTACCCTTGCAGTCATGTCATTGTCCTTGTGTATGTGAGAGATGTGGGACTGACAGCAATTGAATGAGGGAATTTCCATGCCCGTGAACTTGTTGTCCTCCTCCAGTTTCTCAGAAACTTCCTTGAGTTTCAGGATCTCCCTGCCATGCAGTAATTCTCTGTTATGTAAGTACTCCTCACCCATTGTTTTGCCTATTTCTTAGTTATGGTATAAGAAAAACTATAAGAATTGTCTGGCTGGCTCTCATTTGAGTCCATCTCTCTTGTAAGTTTTGCTGAAAGCAACAAGAAGTCATGGACACATTACCAGTATTCTGACCATGAATCTTCCTATTCTTACTGTAGCTGTACAGCCTGTGTTGGCACATGATCTCTTTTACAAGGCCTAGCAGGCATCCATCTGACCCAGTGTTTCCTCAGCACATTAGGAGACTTAACAATTTTCAGGCTATGATAGCTAAATCCTTGATGCCTATCCCCAGACTTCCTCCAGGGAAATGGCCACATATTTTTTGTTTCCTCGATCACCTTGGCTAGTGAGTTCCTACCATTACCAAAGTGTCTGAACTAGCCCTGGCTAATGAACATCATGATAAAGCCAGACATTGCTCTTGTTCATGGAGATCTGAGTTTGTTACAGGGCCTCTGAAGTGTGGATCAATTCATGTCTCTTCACAATCAAATGTGGGGATGTTTACCTCAGATTTCCCTAAGGAAGGTAGGAATATAATCTCAATCCAGGTTGGGGCGAATGACCTTCATATTCAATATAGCCGCCCCGTTAGTGCAAAAGTATCCTGCTAGTCTAATCTGCTTTATGTATCCTCATTGACATAGACAAACCTGGACTTTAAAAACTTTTTTTTTTTTTTGCTGGACATGAGCCACTGAGTCTTTAAGCCTAAAAAATGATTACTTTTCATTGAGAAGAACCATGACCCCATGGATGGGATGTCTCCAGGAATGAGATGGGTGCATTTTTAAAATTAGAGAGCTTCATAATTGTCTAGCCATGGTTATGTGTACCTGATTGTACTAAATCAATGTCACTAACATATTGATTTTAAAACAGATTTAATTATTGGCAAACATAAATATAAATTTTCTTGAGCAAGTTAAAAGGAATTTACTAGATATATGTTGCCTAGTTATTATGGTTCTATCTTAAATACCAATTGGTGACTGAAGAAAGTAGATGTTGGATGATATGTGCAACATTCATATTAATTTTACAAAACACACAGTAAAATATAGTATATTATTTATGGTTCTTATATGACTGTCGATGCAGTGCTTCTCATGATGTGTGTTTGGATCACCCAGGGATCTTGATGACCTGCAGGCTCTGACTGAGCACATTGGAGGTGGAACCTGAAATTTTGCTTCTGACAAGATCCCAGAGATGTGCTGTGCCCCTGTGAAAGAGGGGTGATGCAGGACAGTAAAATTCTTTTTACCTTCTTCAACGCATCAATGTCTTAGATTATTTCACTCCACATGTGTACTGGAATCTCTTATTTGTGCTTCTGGACTCCTACACAAGTGTTCTCTTCCATAAATCATTGGTAAAAGAGGTTATTCTGTGGGGAAACAGGTTTGATACTCCCTCTTTCACCATCCTGGTGATATCAAATCAGATCAGTTATAATTTCATGGAAAAGACACACAGAGAGAAAAATATTAATTTTCTGGAATATATTTAAAAATTAGGGATCAAATGGATGCCAAGGTAGAATCAACCATCACGGGGAGCTCTGTGACTCATCTTGGTAAACTTGGCTCAAGGACTGAGGGCCAAGCTCACAGCAAGGCTCATTGGGAATTTTACCTCATGACATTTAATTTATGATTAGTTTTTCATTAGTTCTTTTTCAGACTACTATCGCCTCACTGTCTACGAACAGAGTCTTAGGATCTGATTACAAATTGAGTTGGTCACAGGAATGTAAATTAATCTGTTGCAAAAAGCACTGCGGCATGATATCTCTCATGCTGGCAAGTGTGAATTATGATCCATCAGTAGATCCTGTGTGTCACACTTTCTTCCAAGAGTTAACATTATATACAAGAAATGTCTGCTTGTATATCAGAAATAGAGTGAGGAATCTCCATTCTTGGTATTTACTTGAACAGGACAAATAGGTTCTGTATTAGTATCTATTTGTGCTGGAAAAAATCACCGCAAATTTATTGGCTTAACGACATGAGTTTATCACACAACCATTTTGGTGGTTGGAATTCTGACCTGGGGCTCACTGGGCCAAGAGCAAGTGAGCTCTGAGTCTGTTAATTTATTCAGATTGTCTTCTATGTGTTTTCTTAGAGTTTTAAATTCTCTTTTTGGTGGTGTTCTTCTGTATTCTTGGTTGTTAATTTCTATACACTATTCATAGGTTTTGCTTTTGTTTTTGTTCTTATGTATCATTAGAGATTATCATGAATTTCTGCCAGTATAGAAAATGTTATTCATCTTTGTAAGTTGATCTCTCTAGCTACCTTGTTGAAATTTTTTATTAGGTAAAATGACATTAGTTCTAATACTTTGTGGATTCTATTGGTTTCATAGGTATATGGTCATACTATCTACAAATAATAATGTCAATATCTCTCTTCCAATATTGACACCTCTCTTTCTTTATCACCTCTCTGGCCCTTTGGAGGGAATGTTTACTGGCTCCCTTTTCTATACCATGACCTTTCCTCTGATTGCAATTTACTGTAGTAATTGGTGCTGCACTTTCCCCAAATTAAAAAGTTTGTCACATGGAAACCCTCAGAGTGCCTTCAGTAAAATGGGCATTATATTATCTGATTGTGGGTGTAAAGAAACATTTTAACTGTCCATCTTTTGACCTTATGAGTGACTTGAACCTGAATGAAGAAATGTAGAGAAGTGCAAAATAAACTTCCATAATAAATGTCAGATCAGGATATCTTGAGATTATTTGCGAATTTTAGAGAGCAATGAAGACTTCACATTTCTCTTTCCAGGTTGAGAACTTTGCCTTTTGAGTCTCTCGTCTCAGGAAAGACTTTAGTTGAAAGTGTTGGTTCCTGGAAGCAAGCCCATCAAAATGCCAGCTGTTGTTCTTATACATTAGCTTTTCTGAAACATTGTTCTGCTGCCTACAAAAATTTTATGATGGCTGTTTGCTTATTAGAACAATAGACAATTACTGGCTCACCAATAGTTGATATAAAAAGGCAGAGAACTAGAGTCAGCTGTTCAAAAGAGCATGGCTGAGAAAGAGGACCTGGTCAGCAGCACAGAGAGCGATTAGCAACTGCTTGGATTCCCACCATCACCTTCAGTTTTCTGTGTTTCTGTTAAAACTGAATTTGTTATGTACTTAATTTTCCTCAAACACCCCACGAGTACTCGCATCTCTGGTACCTTGTCCTTCCTGCCCCTTTAATGTGAAATATTTGTCCCTCAGATATCTGCATGGCTTACCCTGCATGATGTTCTGGCCCTTATGTGTCACTTCACACAGAGGACTCCTTAAAACTGCAAGTATAAAGTACTTGTCTTTCACCACCTTTCTTGAGTGGCCTCTCATATTTCTTTGTTTACTGCCTGTAACCATTTTCTACAAGGTTAATGCAATGACATCAAGGAGCTGATTCTCTTCCCTGCAATATCCCACACCTGAAACAGTGCTGAGTCTGTCCCAGGTCCTGCATGTCGGTAGCTTCATCAGAAGGTGTCCCTGCCCTGCACAGGAAAGCCTTGAGACTTGCTTCCATCATTGACAAGAGAGCAGGGGGAAGTTCCACGTGTCCTCTGCTCCAGGATTTGTAAAAGTTCCCCCAGACGATTCAAGAGTGCAGTCAAAGTTGAAAAACTTTCATGTAAGGGTGGAATGAGTTGGATTTGCCATGTATCTCTGCAGTAGAATCCTCAGAACTGAAGTCACAGGGAGAAGGTGCAGGGGACTGCCCCATACAATGCTCTGCAGAGGGGGTACAGGGTGTGTCAAAGACACAGAGAGCTCCAGAGAGTGGCTTAGTTCCCCTCACAGGTGGCCAGTCAAAAGGCCCAGGCTCAGGCGTGTCTCCCCTGCAGGAAGTCTGGCACTTCAGGGTGGCCAGTGCAAGAATCTGGAACACAGCTAACTGAAAGTCCGCGGGAGTCCTCTTGGCCCCTATTGGCCACCACATGCATTTCAGCCACTGCTGCCCGAGAGCTGGGAGTCCTAAGGCCTAGAATGACATGGGCATCAGGAGATCACTGGCCACTTTGGGAGGCTTCTTCCAGAAGTCCTGGGGCTTAAGCTGCCTTCCCCAGGTTCACTGCAGGCCAAAGAAGCCAGGTTGATACGGAGAATGGAGGAAAAAGCAGCCCAAGCAGGTTGCGGGAAACCGAGACATACAAGGATATAGCTGGCCTCCAAAGTATAATCTTCTAAACTGGAGTCATGGAAAGCGGGTGCTCAAGTTGCCAGTAGGTGCCTCAAGCAATGCTCTGCAGATAGGGTTGGTGGTGGCTCTTAAACTGGCCTTTGTGTTCAAAGGAATTCCAGGGAATAGTTTAGTCTAAGTCTAGGCTTAGTATTACTACCATATTTTCTATTTAAGCTGCAAGAAATTATAAAATCCCCATTGTACTATTATTGATTTAATAATCTCAGCCTACTTTGCATTGCTATATGTCTAATAACATTGCCTTACCTGTTTTTTCTCCGTAATCTCTTTTTATTTTCTCTTTAATCTGTCTTTCATTAAGTCACTCTAAAGACATACAGCTGTGACTTTTAATTCATGCTAACAGCCCATCTGGAAATAGGAGAAGTCATCTTGCTCCCATTTTGCTGATTTTTCTCCTTATAAGTCCTGTTTTCACTGTGTTTTCTCAGTTCCTTACTTAGTGATCTGATCATATTTTCTTCCTTTTCCCCCCTTATTGTTAATTTGGAAGTACTACAGTCAAATTCTGGGAGTTATTGTCTGTTCTTAAACAAAATCTATGTCTCTCACTACTGCAATTACTGTTATATAATTTGGACAATCTAAAACAGGGTACAAGGAACTGTTTGAAAAAAATAATTATTTCACATTAATATATACTGAACTTAATTAAAGTGGACTTTAAGGGGAAGGAAAAATCCTATTATTCTGTTTGTGTAACTCCAATAGACCACATACACTAGGAAGTCATGTTGGACACCAAGACCATAATACACATTAAAATTTGTAGAATTAGAGCACATAGCTGCTAAGAGAGCCAGATTATTATCAGAAAGAATAGGTATAAACAGAACAAAGCACAAACTTACAGTTGGTTTTGGACATTCTTTGCATTAGAAATATCTCTATCCTCAAAATACTTCAATCTTCGTGGGCTACTCTCCTGATGTATTTAACATGAGTTTTAAGTTTAATGTTCTAGCAATGTCTTTAGTGCTCTGAGGCATGGCTTATGAATACATCCATAAAGTGTTTAGAGAATGTCTTAGGGGAATAGCACAATTAGCTATTGGTCTATAAAGCTGCTTATATTTAAGAAATTACTGCTAGGACTCCCATTTAAACATGATACATTGGGTATTACATTGGGTGATTGCCTGTGCTTCTCTTGAAACCTCACTAAAATGAATTTAAAGTATTTGGGGGAATAAGAGGGAGGTGGCAACAGAACCCCTCAAAGACAACAACAACAACAAAATATTAAAAGAGGAAGTAATAGGCCTATTACGATGAACATAAATTTGGGAGATGGCAAACAGATCTAGAAGGGCTGAGTTAGCAAACTAGAGTAAGCTGATGTGCAGCATCTTCAGGGGAGGGAAAGGCAAGAAGAGCTCAGACTCTCAGTGCAGCGCTAGGGAAAGGCACAAGGAACATCTGGAATGATGGGTCAGAAATGCACTTTAGCACCATTTATGTAGCAAGCCTAAAGACAGTCCAGACAGGTACCAAGGTGGAAGAAGCAGAGGCAGCAAGAAGTGTTAAGTTTCTTGATCTATTTTGAAAGAGATCCCACATGATTTCATAGTGAATGGGACATGTAGTATGAGAAAAAGAGGAATAAAAAAAAATCTTATGTTTTTGATCCAAGCAACAAAAAAAAACAGAGTTGATATTAGTTAGAAAGAAAACTGCAGGGGTTACAGGTTTAGGGGTAAAGATCAAGAGTTAGGACTTAGGCAAGTCTGAGATGCCTATTAGATATCCAAGTGATAATGCTGAACTGTTATCTTTATAATACTGGTCAAGAAGCAAATATGCCCTCTACCCTAAAGAGGGACATCATCACTATCGTCGTTTGCCAAGCACACAATTGTAAAGAGATAGTCTAGGACATAAGCTATCATAGGATGTATAGAAATGCTATTAAAGATTGTCCACTACCAAACAATATCCAGCCCTCGTTTCTGTATTGTCTTGGCTTCTGGCAAATTTTTGTGTAAATATGCCATTCAGTCAGTCACTGTGGTTAACGTAGCCAACTGGAATTAAGACCAGATCTACTTAATTTGTACACTAAGCAGCACAATTAGACCAAACTGCAATATTGACTTTATATTCACCCCCCAGCCCCCACCCAGAGTTCCAGCTGAACAAATTCTATAAATTGTCAGTGTCTACCTTGGAAACCCAAGTGCTTTCTCCTTAAGTTTCTGTATTAACCCAAGGCATTATTCCAGGTGGAGCAGGATGTGTTAGTAACTGCACAGCCCTACTTCTGCACACAGGAAGAGGTCTAGGGTGATTTTTTTATCTATAACAACCAAGGCTAGAAAATTACAGTTGACCTAGTGCCTGCCAGGACCAAGGCAGTGTTTCTTTAAGCACTTCCAAGTCTCTTATGACCACCTCTTAGGGTGTCATAAGAGACTAAAGTGTAAACCACTATGTTTTAGGAGAGAAGTAAGTCACAGTGTGGCTTCCACATGAGCAAAACTATCCAGAAGGAGAACAATATCCCTTTTGCAATGTTTGGAGGCCCCCTAAGGTGGGATCTACACAGTCAGGAAGTACAGATTGACAGTGGCTCTAGTGTGGCCTGCCAGTTGCTGGTAAGTCTTCAGATTCCCAATTCTGTCCATTTGGAGGGTCTGCCTATGGACAGTCAGTCCAGTTTGTCCCCAGAACTAACTGGGTCATATCCATCTGCCTCACAGAATGGTTCAAAGTCTTCTAGCTGAGGATGACAGAGTCACCAGTCAGTTAAACTTTTTGCAACAGTTTGGGAGAGACATAGTGTGGGTTTTCTTTCTGTAGAAAGACTCTAGGACAGTTTTGAAAGACAGAGGTCATCAAGGCCCCTCTTCCCCACACCTCCCTGGTGCTGTTTTGTTGCTCTTCATTAACCTCTACAAAATCTCATGTCCCATTCCAGGCATTGTTATAAAACTTAAGAATTGGGTTGGAATCCCCTAGACCTTTCAGTGTCATCAGCATAAGAGAGTCTATCTGCTAGGCACGGGGAGGGATAACCCCCTTGTGATATGGCCTCCCTAACTTTTGGCAAAAGTCACAAGTCTGACATGCAACAGTAGCCTCTGCATCAAAAACATTAAATATAATCAGTTGCTTGACTCCAGTCAGTCTCAGAACCAGCCTTTACCACAGGTATCTATGTGAATGATCCATGCAGTTCAATTAACAAGCACAATTTGTTTCAACAGCTTGAGTGCCATCTTTGATGTGGCAGTCTATGCTTTTCCAAGTGGAAGAACAAACAGCTAGGCAGCTAGGCCACTGTCAACAGCCCACAGGTCTGAGTTATGCCCACTGACTGGGGCAACTGCATCCACTTCTAACTCTAGAGAACTGGCAATGAGGCTGAACAGCTACATCAGCCCAGCAGACACTGCCAAGTTTCAACTTATCCAAACTCTCATCGTGCCAGGCCCAGGCAGGCTCAGTAAAAATAGCCACATCAGTCTCTCTCTTCAGTTCATAAATGTTTTGGTAGTGGGAATGGGATACTGACCAAGACATGGCTTTCTGAATGGGAAAGGACAAAGACTCTTTGATTTCAACCAACTATCAAAATGATGTTTTTCTCAAGAGTATTTAGCTTAGTTTTCAGTGACTTAAAAATGAGTTTAATTCTGGCAAAATGAGTAGTCCCTGTAATGAACAAACTACTGTTTACTGCTCTCATCTCCCACATCTCAATGTATTCTTGAACACTGACCTGCAGATTAGACTAGCTGAAATCCAACAGCATTGCCATGTGGTTCTGCAGGATCGCCTTCTTCTTGTGTAGTGAATTCCAGTTTTTCTTCAGTTGTTTGGCCCTTTGATTTGCTCGATACTGTGGGTGGAATCTGTGGAAGCAAATGTACCTAACACGTAGAGATTATATTCATCCCCTCTCCTTCCCTAGCCTCCAGTGCAAAGAGTCCAGGGACTTACCTTGTCATGACATGATTGTTCTTTTCCCATCCTTTCCATATTAAGATTTCACTTATGTTGTCTTCAGAATACTAGTCACCATTGTTATTAATTTTCTAAAAATCTAGATTTGGTTTGGATTCATTAGGTTTGTCAGGGGACCAGGAAAGTCTTCTGATTTAATGAAACAGTAGAAGAAATAAGGTACCATGGGCCTGGTACTTTGCTGGCAGAATTGGATTCAGTGATATGAAAAGGAATTTCATCAACGTTTTAATCAGGGTCATGACTCAGGCCCATTTCACCCATTTTGTTTGAGAAGCCTTCAGGGGATTGAGGTTGTAATAGGAAACAACAGTTTGAAGCCAGTTGGGAGAGTTAAGGAGAAAAGTAGATTTTTAAAAATCATTAGTACAAATTCTAGTGTAATTTAAGGTCCAGGTGCAGTCATCACTCAAAGATGATTTTTTCTGAGCATGAGATAAAACATGTAAGTTATTGAATGACTAAAGTTCAATTACATTCATGGAAGAACAGGCCTCCTACAAAGTATCCTCAAGTCTTCTACTTCAAACTAACTCTAAGCTCTGGTTCTTATTATATGTAAACCCTGCCCCCAATGTAAAAACAGGTAAAACTTATCAATTGTCAAAACTTAACAACTGCCAAAACTTATCAACTGTACAGTTATAACTATGGAAGAACAGACTCCCTAAAAAGTAGTTTACATATAACAATGTAAATTATTATATGTAACCATAAAACAATGTAAGTGCATATAACAATCATGTCATGACAAGGTAAGTTCCATGTATAGTTATCAACTGTACAGTTATAACTAATGTTCACACACTACTTTTTAAAATCTCCTTTATCCCATTGTCTTTTAAAGCTGTTGGTCATCCAGACTTCTTGATTTCCTCCAGCCGTTTTTCTCTGAACTGAGGGTGGGCCAAGCTGGGTTCTGCTTAGTCAAGCCTCTCACTCCCCTGGAGTCATTTCAAACATGATGGAATTAGAAGCCTCTGGAGTTGTTTACTAGCAATCCCTTGGGAGTCAGATCCATGTGCTTTACTTTATGTCAGTGAACAAAGGGGATACCTTGGCAAGCCTGACAACCTCAATAACTGAAAGTAACCACATGAGATGTTTTGATCATTAAAAAAATATTCTAACTGAGCATGTTATGGTGGGAGGTCTTGTTCTAAGGCCTATGTGATAGATTTATCTTTACCTTGAACAAGCCCTGTCCATGGGTTTTGTACATCTAGAATAACATACTTAAAGTGTCAGAATTATCTCTTCACCAGACCTCACTAAGGGGCAAGACAACCTCAATATTCTTCATTATTACCTCTACCCTCATACCTCTGCAAACCGTGTATGTAAAATGTCAACTATCTTGCACCCACCAATGTAAAAGAAGTATGTAACTCTCTATTTTATTCTTTATTCAATCCTAGAAATTTCCCTGCTTTCCTTTTTCCTGCCACCAATGGATTTCGTGTAACCCTTCTTACATCTTTTCTTTTGATTCTAATGTATAAAATAAACTGCAAAACTGCTATTCTCTGGAATGTTATCTCAATCTTTTGAGATTTTGTTTCCAGGACTAGCCCCAACTCCTCTGGTTTATAATAAACTCTTTAAACCTTTTTTTTAGGTTTGGAATTTCTTTCACTGACATGCCCAAGGGACCTGCGAATGGGAGAGGAGATAAATTTAACACAGTGGCTTCTCAATTGTGGGTGATTTTTGCCCCCGAGGGGACATATAGCAATATCCAAAGACATTTTTGTTTGTCACAGTGGGGAGGGAGATACAACTGGAATTTAGTGGGTAGAGGCCAGAGATGCTGCTAAACATTCCAAAGGCATAAGCCATTCCCCCCACAACAAAGAATTATTCAGCCCAAAATGTCACCAGTGCCAAGGATGAGAAATCCTGTGGTGGATAGGTGTAACATTACCCTCAGATGAGCTTGGTGGGTGTTTTGTTTTAAGGCACTGCATTGCTGTTGAAACAGAAATCTCTCAGTCCAACTCTCAATACAGGTGCCTGAGTTTAAGTGGTATCAGATATTAGGTTTAAAAAAAGTAACTATTTTTCTGTAATTATATCTGAAACTCCAATTTCTATCTCCAGCAGAAAATAGTCTATCTAATTCAAGATATATCTTGTCATGTCCAGTTTGGGACCGTATCTCTTGGAATTTCAGGATTTTGCCCTTCTCTTTGTTTTTTACTCCCTGAGGATAATTTGAACTTCTAGGGTGTTTCTGCATTTTTCTGGCTCCAGGGAAGAGTCACTTGGACTGCTATCATCAATACCCACTCATGCTGGCTTTCAGAGGTGTATAGCAGAAAAAAGTAGCTCAGGGTCACTCAGGAACACTCACTGACATATCATTCTCTTAAAATTCTAATTTTGTCCTTTGCCAACTCAGCTCTTCCTTTTCTGTTCAGACATATCTTTTCTTCCACGTACTTTGTTATTAGTAAACAAAGCATCCTAGACAAGAGCAACTGTGAGTACACAGAGTCCAAAAAGAGTCATGCTTTGGCCTCAACTTATGACACCCACAAGTGGAAACCATGAGGGAAAAAGAAGTCTTACGTATTTAGCTTGTGGTGTTAAGAAGCACATAAAGGAAAGAAGAGTACACAAATAGGGGGAAAAGCCACCTTCATTGTTACTGTTGAGTGACTGTTGAGGGGGAAGCCAGCTGTTGCTGGGGTCCAGTTTTGCCCACTGGGAGTAATTGTGCATGAGAAAGGCTAGAGCTTCATACTTTTCCAAGAAAAGCCAAGAACTTGAAGATATTTGTGAAATGGCTTGATTTTAAGTAATGTCAAGACAGTGTGGCCCAAACAAGACCAGTCTGTAGGTCTGTGTGCTATAAGTTGGTCTTAACCTGTCCTTCAGTCCAGCACCATGACTGACACAGCACAGTGAGTGCATAGAGAGAAAGCAGGGCCATTCTTCCAGACCCTAGATAGAGTTTACCCAGCTGAAGTCTCCCTTGGAGCCAAGAGTCCCTCTGCCAGCAGTCTGGAGTCCACATTCACTGTTTGGTGAACTGCTGAGGCCAAGAGTTTTGAAGTCCTGGAAGGGTAAGGCTCATGTACTTAAATACTTTCCTCCTTCAGTCAGCCCTCAGCTGGAACCTGGACCCAACTTTAGGCTATAGGCAGGACAAATGACTCCAGCTGTGTAAAGAGAGGTGCAGCCCCTAATCTGTGAGCTTAAAGGGCCAGTTAGTCCAAGAGCCTTTGAGGAGCCTATCTATGAGGAAAGGTAATTCCGCCTTTCTCAGTAAGACACTAGGATACCTGCGGTTAAATTGTAAGTACATTGGGCTTGAAAAAAGGTTTTTTTTCTTTTCCTTGTCCCTTTGACATACTAAATTTTTTGTTTGGAAAGTATACAGCATGTTCTGCATGAATTAAAACTTTATATCAATGGTATCATGCTATACTCATCCTTCTGCAATTGCTTTTTTCCATCAAATCCTGGTTGTAAGATTTGAATCAACAGAAATGGGTAAAACCATAATAACAATGGAAGTTTTTATTGTGATAAAATACATATAACATAAAACTTACTATCTTAAGCATTTAAAATGTACAGTTTAATGGTATTAAATACCAACATTAAATAATGTTGTGCAACCATCACTATCATCCACCTCCAGAACTCTTTTCATGTTATAAAACTAAAACTCCATACCCATAATCATGAAAATTTTTAACTAAGAAAATGATAGATTAAATAAACAAAAAGTAAGGGCATAGAAAATTTTAATAATAATTTAAATAATCACTATTAAATAATCCAAATATTATACATGTGTGTGTAATCTAGACCTCTAGATAGATAGATAGATAGATAGATAGATAGATAGATATAGATGATATAGTTATAGATATAGTTATAGTTATAGATATACATATACATATACAGATAGATGTATAGATGTATAGATGTATAAATGTATGTATATGTATGTATGTATACACACACACACAGAGAACTGCAAAAAGAACATATATTCACTATTTGGGGGGTACAAATACCTGTGGTTATGTTTTTAGACCATAGGAAATTATTCATTAATTCTGTGTATTTAGAAAATATAAAACTAAAATCTTTTATTTAATCTTTTTTAAAAAATTAGTTTCAGGTATACAGGATATTGGTTAGATATTTATGTAGTTGATTAAATGATTTCCCTAGATTACTCTGTCATCCATCTGGCTCTGTATGTAGCCATTACAATACTATTGACTATGTTCTTTTAAAAAAATTTTTTTAACTGTAAGTGTTAAGTTACAATGGTATTAAATGGGAGTCCTTTAGAAATTATAGGCTTGTTCATACAAGTACTTTGAGAATTAGAGTTAAGTGAGACTCTTGGGTGCTAAACATGCCCTAAGTACATCATGCTTTGAGATGACCATCCCCATAAATAACAAGGCTTAAAAACAGGGTTTAAAATCAGAAAGCCTGCCTATCCAATTTCTGTAAGCTAGAGCCAATCTCCTGCTTATTATGGGATGTGCCTTTCCTGTTCATAAATGAGACTAATTGTTTAAAGGAATTCAATCCATTCTGTTGAATTAACCAAGCATCAACCACAGGACATATGAATGACTAAATAGAAAGGCCAATGGCAATAAAAACAAAAACAAAACAGAAAATCTGGATAGATAACCAAGTGCTTATAGAAATTTCACATAAAGTAAGGCATCATATCCAGTCAGTGGGAAAAGGGTAGAATTTTAATAAGTAGTATTGCCACATTTGATTAGACCCATGGTAGAAGATAACGCTAGGATAAATTTTAAATGGATCAGAGACCTACATGAAAGGGAAAACAACAGAAGAACTAGAAGAAAACCTGAATTAATTTCTTTACATTCTGGCAACAAGGGAAACTTTCTTAATTATAACTCAAAATTCAACAATAAAAGAAAATATTGATAAAACTGACTACACAAAAATATCAGAAAACTTTTGCATGATAAAATATACTATATGGATAGTCAATAATATTGTAATAACTATGTGTGGTGCCAAGTGGGTACTAGACTTATTGGGAAGATCACTTCATAAATTATGTAAATGTCTAACCACTATAGTGTATACCTGAAACTAAAATAAGATAATATTGAACATCAACTGTAATTTTTAAAAAATTTAAATATATTTCTTAAAAATATAAAAGCAGTGCCTCAAAGGATAATTGCTACACCTCTCTCTCAATGAGATAGATGGACTGACAGACAGTAGAAAAGATGTCTGAACACTCTATTTGTGATTGCCTGATTTTAGGCATTGGGCTTAAAAATAGTGAAGAAGATTTTAGGCTCTGTATGTGAGTTTTCCTCTTATGGCAACAAAAAAAGCCAAATAAAGGTTAAAAGGGTGTTCAGCTAATATAGATAGATAGATAGATGATAGATAGATGATAGATAGATAGATAGATAGATAGATAGATAGATAGATAGATAGATGATAGATGATAGATAGATAGATAGATAGATAGATAGATAGATAGATAGATTAGATAGATAGATAGATAGATAGATAGATAGATAGATAGATAGATAAATGTAGATAGATAGAAAATCAATAGGTAACTGACAAACAGAATAAATATTGGTAATGTATCACAAAGTGTTAGTGTCTCTAATATTTTTTTAAACTTTAAAAATTTGTGGAGAAAATAATCAAGAGCATGATAGGAAAAAATGGAAGAGGGAAATATGAACAGATCACAGAATAAACACAAATGACTCTTAAAAATAAAAAAGATAATCTATCTAACTCAGAAAAAAAATTATACCAAGATAGAATTTCTTACCCATCACATTGTTAAAAATTCCCAAGGCTGACAACCTGCTCTGTTGGTGCAGCTGTAGGTAGACAGACACTCTCAAAAGCTGCTGGTGGTCTTCAGGGGGACTTCCTCTGGAGGATTACTAAAACCAGACAGAAGGATTATAGCACAAACATCAAAAAAGAAGTGGATGTCTTTTTATAAGGCTCTGGAGACCAGTAGAAAAGACTTAAGAATTTTTTTTCTCATTTCCTTTAAATCACTGGATATAACATATCTAGTAAGACTTTTCAAATATTTTTCCTGAATTTTAATTTTCCTCTAACTAAAATCATTGCCTGATTGATGATGTTTTCTACTGTGAGATGCCTCGTTCCATTAAGAAAGTCACATGCACACACACTTTATCAGCTTCTATTCATAACAAAGCTCTAATGATCTTTAAAAAAAAAAAAAAAAGAATACTGAAAAGCACCAAGAGGCATGGTGACTGCAATGGATTGAACATATAAACATAATCCATATAAGTTAGGCGTCTAACATAATGCTATGTATTTTGATTTCTATGTATTTGAGTCACTTAAAGACGAATTACGGAGAATATTTTTCAAGCGACTCCACTGGTCACTTTATATTGCAGAATGAAAAACATACTTTACAATGGCGACATCTGGTGGTCAAGCTTTTAAACAAATAACTAAATTAAGCATCCATCACCAATAGTGGGATCAACCTTTTAAACAAATGACTAAATTAAGCATCACCAATAGTGGGATCAACTTTTTAAACAAATGACTAAATTAAGCATCACCAATAGTAGGATCATCTTAGATTATGTCTTCTTGCATGATGCCACAGGAAATACACTACATTATCTATGACAAATTCTTGCCAAAAATGTTCAATTTGAAGTTAATCTAGTCCTTAGCCCTAATCTTTGGTTTACAGGAAACTCAAGAGATACAGAAACAGGTTAAATATCACTATGAGGACACAGATAAATTCAAGGGTGAGGCATTAAGAAAGCAAAACTCAACTATTCTCTTCAAAAATTCAGTACCATAGGGTAAAAACATCAATGACATAGAAAAAAGTGACATTACTATTGATCACTGATCTGTTTGTTTAAGTTTCTAACAAAGGTTACGGTGGCTAACGGAGTTGCATTTCTTGGTAGATGAGGTGAAAAGTACATGGTGTCCACATTTAACAAAATTCTAGAAAATTAGAAGATATTACTGAAGAGTTGTGAAGTTGAAAGAAACTTTTCTAAACTATTCATTAAAAAATTGTCACATCAAAAAGTGATTAGAGTATGCAATAAACCTGAAAGGGACAAAAACAGTACTATAGAGATGTAATAGGTGGTTAATTAATAAAACTGTTTTATTTCTCTGACTTTTATGATATTTGAGATGTATTTTAGCTTTGAGAAATTTGTGATTTGTTGTGGTTTGTTTTCTCATTCTTAGTACTCACTTTGTCATCTAATTTTGTTTAGGTAATTTTGAATTTTGTCAAGAAGTTCCCCCAAAATTATATAAGCTTCAGGCCCCACAAAACTTTGATTCAAATGTGAGATTAAATTGCTTTCTCTCTGAGCCTTGAGAATAAATAGGGACTGCAGGGGAAGTGGCAATGGAGGCTAAACCACAAAAGATCTGATGCTAAAGGGTTTGGGGACTTCTCTCCTGCAGAAAAGGAGCCAAGAAGAGATTTTGGCAAGAGAGTAATGTGTTCAAAACTTCTGTGAGTGCTCTAGGGGAGGACCTGGAGTCAGGGAGACCTTTAGCAACCTAAAATAAGAGTCCAAGTGAGAAAAGATGGGAACAGACTTCCAAACCTGATGATCCAGCCATGATCTCACCCAAACTTCAGGAGAGACTGTGGCGAGAAAGGTTGCTTAAACCCCAATAATCAGAATATCCTCCTTTAAAATATTTATTTAGGTATATGCTTGGATTTTCTATCCCCTTTAGCTATCTCTGCAGAAACAGTTTATTATATGATTCTACAACTTACTTGGGTTGCTAATATGGTTTTCCAATCAGGTGCCTAGGTGAGGATTTACTTCATTTCACTTATAAGCATTATAAAGGTGACATAACTCAAGCTTTGGACCACCCTTTTCCATAATAGGTAGCATAAACTTTTTTAAAAATTTACGATACAGCTTGTAATTCAAATATTACAATATGCAAATGTGTTTCATACAATGGACCAGTAAATGTGGGCCAACTCCCTAGCTTATAGGACAAAAAATTATCTACATTGTTGATTTGGAATGCTTGCTTTTTTCTGAGATTTCCCCAAATTGCCACTGTTTGTGAGAGTTATTTAGCCCTTCTCCCAAAGAGAAAAAGACATCTTTTCCCTTCTGTTTATCAAATAGACATGTACTGGCAGAAATAGCCCAGAAAGTATAGATTGTAAAATAACTGCTTTAAAAGGACTATCCGTTATACTCTATAACTGTCCACTATACTCTAGTGTTATGCATTAATTTGATTCAGCAGCTAAACTAAAATGTCTTTGCCCTTTATTTACCAAATGCCAGAGTCCTTAAAGGTTTTGGTTAAGTATGACCAAATGAGAAAGTTAAGGAACTCTTGCATAGAAATACTGAACTTGAGCAACTTTTCTCTCGATTCTCAAATCATGATTTTTAATAAAAATGCTTATATACCAATTAGCCTGTTAAAGTACTAATAGAGAAATTGTTCTTTACAAACATCTAGATCGAAAAATGAGCATTTATTTTAATAGAATCCATGATGTATAATATAGTACATTGTGAGATGCTAAATTGCATGCCATTTTAACTATGTAGACAACATTTTGACCAATCAAAATGCAGAGAAATTTATATATGGTTTTGTATGGGGGACAGGGAGCCTGAATGTTAATAAACACATATTTTCTACTTTTAAGTATATACTCCCCCAAATAAAGTGGATTCTTGTGGGATATTGTCCAAGTTGGAAACAGAAAAGGCTTGTCGGATGCTCCTGGTTTATCAGGCTGAGTCCTCTGGTCCAAGATCTCGAAAGCATGTGAGGAACAGGGGTTGCTGCAGGCCAAGGAAGATAAGATCAAAACTTTATGGGAGAAGGAGAAAAACCAGAACTAAATCTCTCTCCCTCTTTTGTCTGTACAGAACATCCTCATCAATGGCAGATCATTTAATAAAACAGATCTTTACACTCCAGGGGTTACTTTAAGTCACAAACATAGTCTTCGTTCTGAAATTCGAATGTTCACTTTCCTATATTAATCAACATTTTGATGTTCATTACAAAAATAGGTTTCTCCCATCTCCCCCAGTCTACGGCCACTACAGACTTCTAAGAAGTCTTTTTCTCTTTCCTCACTTCTTCTCTCTTAAATTCCTAGGGGCGGCTTCTGGCCCTTCTGAGATTGGAGTACAGAGAGGGAAAAGTAAAAATTGGCAGATACTAATATAAGATGTCTTTGTGTTCCATGGACTTGGCAGGTATTTAAAGCTGACTCTTTCTCACGTGGGTTCCCCTGAGAGGTTCCTCTGACCACCCCCTAATGCTGTAGGCAGTGCTCCTTTGACTGACTTCTTCCAATCTGCAGCTCCTGCCTCCATCCAGCATCTTCCTGTAGTGTGTCCCAGAATCTCTCCTGGAAGGCCAGCCTCTTGGGCAAAATTCTTATTGATCCAAGCCGACATTTTCTGCAAACATTTCTTAGAATTCTGGCCTTTGCCCTTACTGGGAGGTATCTCTAGGCTTTTAAAATATCCTACCTGATGCGAGTGCCTTTATTTATGTTGGGGGTCTTGGGTCACACCAGATAGTCTAACTGTGATTTATGATAGGGGTTTTTGGCCATGCAGTGTCAGCTCAGTCATCAAAGGGGCTGGAAACTAAAGGTCAACCACATAAGCTGTTGACCATGTCTGCATGATAAAACTCCAAGAAAGGCTCAGGTGAGTTTCTCTGCTTGGCAACCCTCCATGCATATTGTCACACATTTTTGCCAGGAGAGTAGCATAATGCATGAGTCCACTGGAAGAGGACAACTGCAGGCTGTGCTCTTGGACACTTCCTGGACTCTGCCCTATGCATTTCTTTTCTTGGCTGATTTTAATTAGTATCTTTTGCTGTAAAAAAGCGTAAATGAGAGTATAATAGCTTTCAGTGGGTTCTGTGAGCCTGAGCAAATTATGAAACCCGAGGTTTGCCTCCGGAAACTTCCCTGGCTTGCCATTGGTGTCAAAAGGGAGGGTGACCTTGTAGATGGTTTCCCTAGCATTGCAAGTAACTTGCACAAGTGGATGTTCAATAAGTGTTCACTAAATGAAGGAAAAGACAAAGGAATTTGTATATATACCAACAGAAGAAGCCATGCTAGTTACCTAATGGCGGTATTTTCTCAAATGCAGCATAATAAAGTTTTATGTTCACATGATTCGCATGATAAAATTAAATGTTTTAATTCTGTGGGTTTTCTTTCCCAGTTCACTTGAATTTTTCTGGTCACGCCTTAATCATATTTTAATTACCACACCACTTCAAAGACCAAACACCAAGCAGATTTCTGTCTGAAGAGTGGGGATAATGACAGTGTCATAAAGCTTCTTACAGAGAAAAGCAGGGCTTGAGGCTGGCCTGGACCATCACCCCACTGTACCTTCCTCCAGAGCTGCTCTACTGTGGACACCAAGAGGGCAGTTGGCCACAGGAGAGAGACATCCTCCATCCACACTTGGCATAAGCTTTACACATTCGAGAATGACCACTCTAGAAAATCCCAGGGGCATGGCACGCTCTCTAAACTGCTGCCCATGAACAGAACAAGGTCTCATCTCAGTGAGAGATCATGTTGTGTATAACTCAAAAGAAGGATAAAGTCTATAGATACAACACTGAGGGCTTCTTCCCCACTCTCTCCACTTTGGAGACCCAAAACAGGTCTTCTCTGTCTCCTTTGGCAACTTCGACTTCAGGAACAAAAACATTCCCATTAACAAGTCACTTTCCATAGTCATTTCAGGACTGCTGTTTCCTCTCACACTGTTTTCAAGGGTGAATAGCTGTTAGGCAGTTGCCAAAAAATCATCAGCAGAGAACAGAGTGTATGTTCTGATGGTATGATAATGAGGCCCAGCAGTGCTCAAAAAGAACTTCATCTTCCTAATTCTTACCAGCTTCTTGATGATCTAGTATCTGAGTTTTCTCCCAGGAAGCAATTATGCCCCCAGAAACCACCAAAGAAATATTGGCTACATTATCCAGACCTGGGGTCACTGCTCTTTCAACCTTTAGATCCCCAAGAGAGTGATACAGTTTTGATCGGATATCCTCAGGTGCTGCAAAATTTTGCTTCTAAGAATTCCTGCATCTTCCTGCAGCTCCATTCCAGAAGTTTAAAGTCAACTTCCATTTGCACACTTCCCTGGTGGGTCAATTCTGCCTTAGTGTAATCCAGATATTAGGTGCTGCCTCCTAGCCTTTAAGTTTTAGAAAACAGTGGCTTGAACCCCCTTCCACAGTCTGTGGAAGTCCAAAGCTTTTTCAGCATTTACTGGAGTATTTTTTAATGTCCACTCAGTTTCCATGCTCTAAGCTCATTGTGGGCTGTCTTCTGTTCAGTTCCTTCTCCAATTTTCACAGAGTTCCCATTTATATAAACAATTTAAGTGTTTTATATTTTCTCTAAAATTTGGAGCAAGTTCAGTAATGGATACAGGCTTACACTGATTTTGTGATATCACCATTCTTTAAAAATGTTCTTTAACTGCCAACAACATAAAACACTCATCTAATCATGCCATCTCTCTCCATCCTCTCCTCTTCAATTTCTCCAAACAATTTCTTCATTGCAGCCAAGTTCTTGCTCTTGAATTGCATTCTCTTTCAGTTTATCAAGGTATTTTCCTAACAAAAGACAGTTCTCTGCCAGAGAAAAACCCTTGTGTAAACAAAGTGTTTTTCGTCATTTCATAAAGAACTATTTGGACACTGTTGGGTTCAATCAACCAATGATCATCCCTGACAGACCACTTATTCTTGAAGATGAACACTGTTTTATCCCAGGTTACTTGGAGACAGATTCTGAAATAGAGAATTGCATGTAGAATTTTTCTGGAGGAGAGCTCTTGAAAGCACCTCTATAAGGAAATCAGGAAGGCAGGATTGGGCAAGGGAGCAGCTGACCCTCAATGGGACTGCAGCCCACACTTTACTTCTGGAGCTGTGACACTCTGGACAACTCTAATGGGCACTTCTGGAGTTGTCCCAGATTGAAGCAGAGGAACTGAGCTTTTGTATCCTGTCATTGCCCAGTTGTTAGCTGGGGGATGCTCCTGTGAAAAGATGTGGAAACTTGGGCAAAGTGGTTCATTTTGCCAAGTACAATTACCAGCGAAGGACACGCCTGTGGGCCAACAGTATCTGATATTCCCAGGAGCTGGGGTTTAAATTCATGGGCCCTGAAGAAAAAATCTGAGTAAACACTACAATATCCACAGCAACTCACCTCTCATACCTCTCAGATCGATCTGGGAATAATTTTTTCATAATTCTGGTTGACCTGGTTTACTGGGAAATTTATAAGAGAAGGTTTAATGGGACAAAGACCTCACTGTCATAGCTAAATCGAGGCATAAATGTCCTCATTATCCCCCTCATCACACCTTCTAGGTATATACAGGCATACCCTATTTTATCGTACTTCACTTTATTGTGCTTTACATATGTTGCACTTTTTACAAATTGAAGGCAAGATCCTCTATCATTAAAAAGAGTATGACTCACTTTATCATGCTGGTCTGGAACTGAACCTGCAATATCTCTGAGGTATGCCTATATTCCTTTTACTACTCCTGCTGTTCTAAGTGACTTTCCTGGTGAGGTGACCCAGATCATCATCCCCAAGGTGTCTGCATCTAAATCTACTGACTTTTTATCAGGCTGTGGCTACTGCATTTGTCCATTTACCATGATAACTGGGTATGGGAACACCAAGAAGCACTCCATGAAGCTTCTGAGCACCAAACATATTCTTTCCTGCCCCACTGAGTAGCAGCAGTCCTATTTACCCCTGCATTTCCTCTTTTGCCTGCTGTTCTCTTGGCACATAGAACCAGGAGTGCCTGAGCAACCGTCACAGTTCAGAGTTCAATATGATTCTTACTGTATCCTCTAATGGAAGTGTTTACTTCCAGCTAAAGCTGCAGGGTTGGGAAATACAAATTGCCCAAGAGGGTCACTAGGAGTGACCTATAGTTTTCAGACCCATGTATTGTTCCTACCGGGGACAGGGAATAGCATATTGATTTAGGGTGTCCTAGATGATGGTATTTCATACTTACAATGTATTATCTGTAAACTGAGATCTTGGCTAGTCTTATAAAGATCATTCTACTGCTCTAGGCTGGTGGCTTTTGGCTGATGAAATATATGATAGAGCTAGTGGATCCTGTGCCACATGCCAACTACCATATTTCTTTTGCTATGAAGTGAGACCCTTTAAATTTAGCTTTAAATTCCTTGCTGATATCAAATACTCTTCAAGGTCTCAGTGGTACTGGCTGAGGCCCCATATCAGGAAAGATAAACCCATATAAAGATTATGTATTTGTCCTGGTCAAGATGATAGCTGCCCCTTCTAGTGTACAAGGGATCTATGCAGTCAAGTTGTTGCCAAGTGGCTGGTTAGTTCTCTTAGGTCATGGTGCAGTATCAGTAGCCCAGTGTTGGTCTCTACTGCTGACAAGCTGAACCTTAAACAGAGGCAAGGGCTAGATCAGCTGTCGAACCCATGCATAGCCTGCATCCCTACCACCATGGCTACTCTGTTAATGCACTCATTGTAGCAACACTCAGGTAGCCAATGACAGAGGCCTTACCCTGTAGGACTCTTAAACCCTTGAGACCAACTTGAACTCCTCTTGCAATCCCAGATTCAACATCTCCATCACCACTACACACACACACACACACACACACACACACACACACACACACACACACTATTCTTTCCCTGGCCTCAACAGTGGCCTGTGGGTGCCCTACCTGGTGAGCTGTCCCTGGTCCTCACATAAAATATTGCTCCTCTCTTATCCTTTACAATGGGACTCACTCTCCTTCCTCATTGTTCTCTTCTCAGTCAAGACTTCATGTTTAATGTGAAAGAATTGTTGGCTCTAATTGGGGTCATTAGATTACTCCAGAACTAGGAGTTCCAGTATCTGATCCTCTCTGTCAACATGCAATAGATGCTCCAACGTCTCCATCCTCAGATGTGGTAAGATGGTGGGAGATTAAGCCCTATCCTCCTATCTCTAAGAAGGGCCCAAACCCATAAAACGTCTAGATCTGGGCATGTTGGTCTCCTACATGACAAAGGGACAGCGTCAAGAATTTCTAATTTCAGAAGTCAGTTAGAGCAGTTATTATTTTTTTTGGTGAAAAGTGGTACATTTGAGAAAACTTACCTCATATAATATTTTCCCAAAATATGTTCAATGGAAAAGTATTTGTATTTGAGTAATTTAAAAACTCAAATTGTCTAGAAAGCAAGCTGTTTCCCTCAGGGTGCCTTCTTCCTATGTAATATCTCATCCACTTCTGGCCCATCTCACCTCCTCCTCTGTGACCTTCTCCAGTTCAAGGAGAGGCCAGCCTTCCTCTTTACTGTAGGATTTTGATTGCTCACTTCTTCCCTCTCCATCCTCATTCTCCAGCCAGGTGCTTTCCATTAGCTCTTTTTCCTCTGTCTAAAATCCTTCCTGAAACCACACTTGAAAGCCAGGGATACCACGTTGTACAACTCCACAAAGTACCACTTACATCATAGTCTGTGTGTATGGTGCCCCCTGGTGTTAAGCGGTGCACATAACAGAATGACTAAACAATAGTGAATGGGGAAAAGGCTCATTTTCTCTGCTCACTAAGTGGCACTCAGACAGTTTTCAACTATGGGATGTGGTTCAGAGTTTGAGCACAACACTTCAGTGAGCTTGCTATCATTTTCTTAAGCTAGTAAATCTTCATTACAAGGGTCCTGGGATTATAGACTTAGATTCTAAAAGAAGTTTTGAGTCTGCATATCCTCAGCTTAAAACATCTCCATGGAAGGAGTATAATTCTCATGTAAAGAGCTCAGTCAGCTGTTCAGTTATTCATTCATGCATTCATTCAAAAAGCATTTATTTAGTACTTACTATATATCAGACACTGTGTTCCATGTTGAGGATTCAGATGAGGATTTAAAAAAAAAAAAATCTCTGCACTCACAGACCTTTCAGGCATTAATTAAAAATTCATAGAAATACCATTAAATTATAACAGTGGAAAGAACTGCAAATGAGAGGTACATGATGCTATGAGAACAACTAATAGACCAAGACAGGAAGTTCAAGGAAGGCTTACCTGAGAACAGGATGGTTGATTTAACATCTGAAGGGAGAGTAGGTGTTCGTTAGATAAAATAAAGGTGAAATGTCATTAGCAAAGGTAAAAGCATGTTCTAGTGCCTTGTGGGGATTTAAGGAAGTAAATGATGAAGGCTAGAGTAGTTGGACCTCTATGAGCAAGAGGGAGTGAGTGTCAAGTGAGATGAGACTGCAGAAGTATGGAGGACCAAATCTGGTAAAACTTATAGGCCATAATACAAATCCGAGAATAACCTGGAAGTCATTGAAGAATTATAAGCACAGAGACATGACATGATCATATTTGTGCTTTAAAAGAATCTCTTGGGCTACAATGTAGTCAGTGTATTGGAGGAGCCTTAGAAATGTGGGAATCAAGTTAGGAGATTACTGTAGTAGAACTTGAAAGAGAAGCTGGTGGTTTGTACTGGGGTATGTTTGGAAAGCTCTGACTATTAATAATTCCTTCCTTATATGAAAGCAAAAACTGGCCCCAGCTCTTTCTTCTGGGACCACAAATAAGTCCACTGCACATCAACATGGCAGTTCTTTAAGTAGATTAAGGAACATATTGTGCCACAACCTCTTCCATTCTACCCCATCTTGCCCTCATCACTTACTCTTCCTCTTCTTCCTTAAAAAACACAATTCTTTTAACAGATCCTCACAAGACCCAAATAGTAATTCTCTTTGCCATCTTCACTGACCCTCTCAGTTGTCCAGTAAAGACTAAAGTCCCTTAATGAGCTAGAGCTTTAGAAGATTGTGCTGAACACAAAAGATAGGACTGAGATGTTAAGCCCTGATTATGGTATGAAAACAAGGAAGAATTAAATCTAGAACCTGACAGCTAGAAAATTATAAATCAACATCTCACTTCTCTATCAGGCTGATGATAATAGAAATCAACATTTATTGAGAGTATTTTAAACACATTACATGCATTTACTCATTTAGTCCTCATGACAACCCTTGAGGTAGGTTCTAATATTATTCCCATTTTACAGATGAGAAAAATAAGACATAAGCGAGTAAGCTCACATGGTCAGTAAACATCCGAGCCAGGACTCAAACCCCAATCTGACTTCAGGGCCTAAGCTCTTAGCCACTCCACTATCCCACCTTCAAGGACAAGAAAAAATATCTTCAAATTTAGAAGGGGAAAATAAACACAATAAAGAGGAATTAAAAGATAGAGATTTGACTTTGGGGGGGTGAACATAATGCAATATACTGATGATGTAGTATAGAATTGTACTCTTGAAATCTATATATTTTTACCAATATCACCCTAATAAATTTAATTAAAAATAAAAAAAGAAAAATTTATTAAAGTTCCCAAGTAGAGAAGAAAGATAACCCGAAAACTCCCAACTACTTGATTTCTTTATAATCAAAAGCTCAGATGAAAAATGTTTTAAGGCACTGAAAGAAGAGTCAGATATAAACCCCAAATAACAGTTATCTTTAAGAAATATTGGAAGAAGATCAGAGATGCCCAACAAACTTAAAAGATAAATTTCAAAGCAGAGGTAGAGTCAATTTTAGGAAATTGATGTACTTTATTTTCTTTCCATCTTACTTCACTTTTGACCAGAAAGTGCCAAATGGCTTTAGAAAAACATTTTGAAATGCTGGCTCTTTTAACTAATCATTCACTCATTTATTCACAAATATTTATTGAATAACTTCTACATGTTACATAGACTCTTAGATGTTAAATAGTCAAAATAGCCAGGGCTCTTATCCTCATGGAAATTTCTAGTAATGAATATCATTACTGATATAATCATTTCACAAATGTGGTCATAATTATAAACTGAATCATGCGCTATGACTATTTAAAAATTGTTTCTGAGCAGTTTCTAATATTTTAGTGACAAGCAAGAATGTAAATGACTCTCTTATTATATATTTTAATAAAATTTACACAATGGAAAAAACATTCAAAATTTTTCAATGACCTAAAAGTTTGATCACAGTCTTACAATAAGATTTTTCCTTAAATGAGACAGAATATAAATGTTTGTAAAATTATATTACATAAATCATTAAAATGTCATTAAAAATCTTAATTAAAATGAAATAGAAGAATCTGTTTTATGAGTAAATTTTTTAAATCTATTGAGGTATAATTCATATACCATAAAATCCATTTCTTTGAAGTGTACAATTCAGTGGATTTTAGTATATTCACAAGGCTGTGCAACCATCACCACTATCTAATTTCAGAATATTTTTATCACCCAAAAAGAAGACGTGTATCCACTAGTGGTCACTCCCACTGCCCCTCCCCTGTGGTTCTTGGCAACTGTCACTATATTTGCCTAATCTGAACATTTTTTATAAATGGAATCATAGAATATGGGGCCCTTTGTGTCTGTTTTTTTTTCCTTCACTTGAATATTTTCAAGTTTCACCCATGTTGTAGCATGTATCAGCATGTCATTCTTTTTTGTTGTGGAATAATATTCCATTGTATGGATGTAACAAATTTTTCTCATCCATCATCAGTTGATGAACATTTGGGTTGTTTCTAACTTTTGGTATTATGAATGATATTGCTATGAACATTAATGTTCAAGTTTTTGTATGGACCTAGATTTTCAACTTGGGGAGTTATATACCTAGGGTTAAAATTGCTGAATCATATGATAACTTTATGTTCAACTCTTTGAAGAATTGCCAGAACATTTACCAAAGTGGCTGCATGATGTTATATTCCACCAGCAGTGTAAAAGGCAACATTTGTTTTTGTCTTTCTTTTTGACTATAGCCATCCTAGTGACCGTGAAGTGGTATGTCATTGTAGTTTTGATTTGCATTCCCTGAATTTGTTGAGCATTTTTTTCATGTGCTGATTGGTCATTTGTATATGTTCTCTGGATAAATGTCTATTTATATCTTTTGCCCATTTTTAAACTGGGACTTCTATTGTTTCATTATTGAGTTGTTAGAGTTCTTTATATATTGTATATACAAGTCTCTTATATGATCTACAAATATTTTCTCATCCTGTGGGTTGTCTTTTTACTTTCTCGATGGTGTCCTTTGCAGCATAAAAGTTTCTAATTTAGATAAAGTCCAAATGGCCAATGAGTTTTGAGCAGAAGAGATGGATGTCATTTCCTGAGCCAAGCATTTAATTGCCTGTTTGAGAGCCTTTAGAGCTCTCTTTAAGAGGTGATTAGAAATATTTGAATTAGTGATGGTCCCATCAGTTTGGGTCCCTGAATGGGTCCACTAAATATACTAAATCTACTGAATACACTAACATTCACTGAATTGTACACCCAAGAAAGATATGCAGCCTGAGAGAGAAATAAATCTTGGTCATTTTAAGTCACTGAGATTTGAGGATTACTTATTATCAAAATATAGCCAAGCCCATTATGACAGATACACATGTCTTTCATAATTTCATTAGTTGTCAGAATTTTTTAAAGAAAGAATTAAATGTTTTAAAAACATACCTGTTTAAATTAAATAAATTTAAAATCTCAGCTTTATGAACTATTGAGCACTTTATATTTTACTTTATATTCAGTCAAGAATTTCAAATAGTCATTTCATGATAAGGGAGAATTCTCTCGATATAGTAAAGAAGAAAAAAGTTTTAAATTTAGAGAAAAAAGTGCTAGAATGTTAACACTGGTTATGTCTCTCTGTTGGATTGTATTTTTATTCTTTTCTTCAGAACTTGACTATATTTTTACATTTATTTTTATAACTTTATACTCAGAAAATAATACTTTTATTTAAAACATATTTCTACCTTAGAAATGGCACTTACATTTGTTTGTTATTAGAAAAAAATCTAGCATGAATGATATCTACCATTCTATATGCTTTTATGTCACCAGCTATCAATTTTCTAAAAACTCATGACAAGAATTGTTGCTCCATAATCAACAGAATATATTTTTGTACCACATTTCTTAAATGGTTATTTCTTAAATACAATTTTACATGTATTAAATATCAGTGCAATAGACCACACTAATTTCATGTTTTTCATTTTATTTCTGGATTCAGGAGTTAGGTATTATAATCACAAAGACAGATTTAGTCAAATGAGTCATAAACGTTCACCATTATACAAGACACTGGACACTTCAAGCTATAATATGGCTTTTTATCTCATGATGGTGAGGGTGTTATATACATTGCCTCTCCTTCTCAAAATATTACTGAATGCAAAGAAAATATAAATAAGTTTAATTAATAACTCCAAAGGCAAACAGGGTACATGCCACTAGTGAACCAGACCATAAAGAAACATCCGGAAGATGCTAAGCAGATAGAGTCGATCGAAGGCAAAATCCATAAAACAAAGAAGTCCCAAAACCAGACAGAAGAGGAGATAGCACTGTTCTCCTCTCTCATCAAGGGAAACAAACTCTAGCCCAGAGATGGTATGACTCAACCTAAATCTTCAAAGCATTCATTTGATTTCTGGAAGGGGAAGCAGATGTGTTTTATTTTCACATTGGCACTCTGTGGTTGCACAAGCGTGGCGATAGCTCCATGTGGGAAGTGGCTTTGACTAGTCCTTTTCTCCCTCTGGACTAGGTAAAGCCTTTGCCGTAGGGTTTGTGTTTTCCTAACACTTTCACCCCCTTAAATCAGAAAGTGATTATATGCCCAACTTGATTTAGCTCATCACAGGGGTGTTTCCTGGCCTATACCAGCCACGTCTCTACAAGATCTACTTTTTCTGTTACATAGCACAAAATTTGTCTGATAAAATGACAGATGCAGACAAGTAAATACTGAATCAGGGTGATTATGTATATATATTTCAATTTTAAATATATGTATTTAAATATATATATATTAAATTTTATATATTCAATTTTTTAAATAGCAGAAATACTGCACCTTCCTCTCCACACACACCCACTCCCGCTCCCTGAATTACATAGTATAATTTAAGAAAAGCCTCCTTAAGTACTCAGGAACTATTTTTTGTTTGTTTGTTTGTTCGTTTTTTGAGGAACAGAAACTTTATTTTCATTTCTTAATGTTTTTAACATTGTGAAGACTTTCACTTTGAGGCAGCTGATCATGTGTTGGGTAAGAAGTGCAGCTCAGAGTCCCCACTCCCTAAATTAGGAAACTTCAAGTCACTATTAGCTGCTAATAGGTCCAGGTCTTTTGCCCTAGAGAATCCCTGTGGTGAAGCTCCTGAGTGGTGGAATTACCTTTTGAGGATAGAGTGAGAAGCACAGACATGTGTATGTTAAGAGTTGCTATATCCTGGCCAAGGAGAACAAAGAAGGGTTGGTTAGCTGAAATAGATGTGACCCCAAAGTCTCTTTTACCAGAAATGTTATTTAGTGTGTTATATTAAGAGAGGCCAGAGGTGATGACACAAAAATATGAAAATATGCTCTGTAGTTTCTAGCTCTACATCCAGGTCCACTGGTGGCAAAACTTTCAATAAATCAAGGCTTGGAGGAATAGCAGAGTTCTGAGTTCACCCTTGTAGATTTTATTTAGTGGTGACAATTTTTCCAAAATACAGTACTGATAAGGCAAGAGTCTCATCCTAAAGGTACCAGTGAATTTACAGGCTACTCTACTGTAAACCCAAGCTAAGATGTTAGAAAAGTTCAGTTTAGAATAACCCATCAACACCACTGGGTAGGAGAAAGAGAGGTGCAGTGGAAGGTCTGTGTCATAGAATTTGAAGATTTGTCCTTACTAACCATGGATTCAGGACCTCAAGTTCTTTAGAGGGCTGGTCTAAATAATGACTGATATTTAACTTTTTCATCTCTGAAAGTCTAAACCCATGGTCCTCCAGACAATGAAATGTAACATGATCTTTATTTATTATTTAACAAATATTGATTGTATGCCTTCTAAGTGCCAGACAATGTATTGGGCTCTGGGTATTTGATGTCAACCAAAATATGGTCCCAGCTCTTACTGATTTTACAATCTGACATCACCAAAAGATATTAGTGAGGTAAGGAATATCCAAACTTACAGAGAATTTTTATGAGTTTATTTGAGCCAAACTGACGACAATTACTGGGAATAAAAATCTCAAAGAACTGAGAAAACGCTCTGGAGAATGGTAGTTTTGCAGCTTATTTTATACATTAGAATCAAAGGAGGAGACATAGGAGGATTACATGAAATCCATTGGTGTAAATTGTGGAGGTGGGAGAAAACAAAGTGGGGAAATCTCTGGGACTAGATAAAAAGTAGAACAGAGAAAGACATACCTCTGCTACATTGGTAAGTACAGGACAGTTAATAATGAACTTTTAGAGCACACAAAGATGGTATTCAGGGAACAAGACCACAATGAGGAATGGTTCTGTGGGCTCTGCTCTGGTACTGTGCATTAGCCCTGATGGGTCTGAAAAAGGATTTCACTATGACATCTCAAAAGTATGCTATCTTAGATACCCAAAGACAATGCACAGGCTCACTTATAAAGACTGACCTTTGTCAAGAAAGCTACAGGCCTAAGACATGACTACCCACCATGGTCCACTTCTAGTTAGAAGTTTTTATGTTCTGACCATCCTATGTGGTTACTTTTGGTCTCTGAGTTTGTAAGGCTTGCTATGCAGGCCTCTCCTGGGCTTGTCAGGTTTCGTGTGTGGCCCCTTTTTTGTCAATAACATGAATCAAATTTAGCACCAAAACAAATATGAAAATTGTAATGGTGACAAGAAGAGGAGTTATGGTGCCAAACTTGATAATAGGCATGAGATGGAGTGACGTAGCCAGAAAAGTCAGGGAGTGTTTTCCTGAGAAAGTGGCACATGATTTGAGAACTGAAAGATAAGTAGATATTAACTAGGCAAAACAGAACTTTAGCAGGTTGTAGATAGAAGGAATAGCATGTGCAAAGGCATTTGGTAGAAGGAGCAAAAGACACCTGAGAAATAGAAAGCCAGTATGGCTGAAGAAGAGACAAGAAGGAAGATGGTACAAGCTGAAGGTGTAAAGGTATAATGGCCAGACTATGTCAGGCTGGCAGGCCATGGTAAGAAAATTTGACTTTAGAGTAGGATGTGTATTTTGAAAAGATAAATCTGGTTTCAGTACCAGAGAGGAATGAAGATGGATACAGATAAAACAATTAGTAGTAGTTTATTGTTCGGCCAAGCAAGAGAAAATGATACTATGAACTAGAGTGCTGCTATGAAAATGGAAAAAAAGTGAATGGATTCAAGATATATTTAATAGGTTAAATAAATATGATTTTGTAAGGAGTTGTATGAAGAAGGCAAGAGAAAGAAAGATATTAAGGGTATCTTTCTAGCTTATCCATCTGGATGGATGGTTGTGCTATTCGCAATGATAGAGAACACTGTAATGGTGGGGGAAGGTGACTGCGAGTTTGGTCTTCTATAGGTTGAAAAGATATCAAGTAGGTAGTTGATATATGGCTCTGGAGCTCAGAGAAGTGTCAGGATTAGAGACATAATGACTCATCTACATATAAATGATAGCTGAAACTACATGCATGGAAGAGATTGTTTAGAGAAGAGAAGAAAGCCTATGACTGAGTCATATAAATTCTAACTTTAAAGACTAGTTAGAGTTTGATAAATCTCCAAAGATGAGAGGAATGAGATAAGCCAGGAGGTGTGGTGTTATCAAAACAAGAGAATGAACTCTTAATGGTTTAAGAAAGAGATTAAAACTCTCAAAGATTGCTCAGAGTCGAGTAAGATGAGGACTGAAAATATCCATTAGATTTAACAACATGGAATTACTTATAACCTCAGAAAACCCAGTTTAGATACGTGACAGAGCTGGAAATAAAATAGGAAATAGCAGAAGAGTTTGAAAGTTTAAAGGGAATGGCAAAATACTCTTGTAAATGGATGGATGAGTGGATGGATGGATGGATGGATGGATAGATGGATGAATAGTAGATGATAGATGATGAATGAATGAATAAATGAACTACTGAATTTGAAAATACCTTAGGAATAAGCTAACAGTATTTGATGGAAAGTATTCAACAAACAAAAACAAAAAAATGTACCATGTGTAGACACAGAAAAAGCATGCTATCTACAAGCCAATGAGAGAGAGCCCTCAGAAGAAGTCAGACCTGCAGAAACCTTGAACTCAAATATCTAGCCTTCAGAACTGTGAGAAAATAAATTTCTGTTGTTTAAGCCACCCAGCATGGCACTTTGTTATGGCAGCACTACCAATCCTGACAAACTAAAACAATGACCATTTTATGAAAAGGTTAAAGAATTACTTTTACTCATATTAATAATTAAATAAAAGGATCTTAGAGTTTCATTCCAAACTCTCCCTCCCCTCAAAAAATGTATCTCTTCTGTTTGATTACATCAAAAATGGAGCACTATGAAAACAGCGTAGACTCGGAAGTCACACAAACCTAGATTTGAATCTTGGCTCTTGCACAAATGATTTAACTACCCTAAGTCTCAGTTTCCTCATCTATAAAATTGAGCAATGTTAGGGTGTCACCTCAAGGTGTAAAGGACAATTAAACAAACTCCCAAGAGTATCCATAGATAACATTCATTATTTTGATAAATTTATTATAGATGGGGTCTCTCAGCCTGACAGAATTAAAAAAAATAAACTTCATCATCACATAAAAAGATAAGCTATGTCTCTGATAGAGGCACATTAACCAAACTAGAAAGGCAGATAGATAAATCAGAATGCAACATATTAATTTACCACAAGAAATTATTTGGAGTATTCAAGTAGTTACATTTTTTCCCCGTGTGCAACTATATTTGGGGAGTAAAATCATAGCTAGAAGATTGCTCGTGATCAGGCAGGGGACTTGAGCTGCCTCTGGCATGTAGCAATTAACCAGCCATTGGGAAACCCTCAAAAGAAGTGGTCATTGACAAGATTTGTCTCTGTCTCCTAGGATAAGTTTGTACATCTTGGCTTTGTTCCATTATATATTTATGTTTTGGAGGGCATCTTATTTTCCCTGCTTACAACATCTTGGGGAAAGTCTCACCCAAGCCCCTAAATATTAATAATAAAAAGAATGAAACCTTCCTCATCAGTGCAGCCTGCACATCAGTGGCAAAGGTCTCTCTGGGCTTCCATGTCTGGTTCAGATGGCCTAACTCCCCAAGTCCATAGCTGTGAAAGTCCTAAGCCCATCCATCTAAGATTTCAGCAAATCCTATGTCCTGATGGTCTCCTCTTCTGCCTGTTTCATCATGATCACTGCCACTTCACTGATTTCCACCAAAAAAAAAAAAATTTACTCATACAAACAATTCATGAGCAGACCTTTCTAAAGTACTGAGTAGACAGGGAGTGGTTTCAGAAAGGATTCGTCTACACAGGGACGCAGTGAGTTGTTTAAAATCCATATTAAATATTTCTATCCTTCTGAAGTCCCTCTGACCACCCTGACACCAAGGGTTACAGTCATGACCTTTCCCACCAACAGCCTCACTCCTTCCCACACCTCCTCTCTCTCTCCCTTTCTTCTCCCTCCCCTACTTTCTCTCTCATTCCTCCCGTTTAGAACCTCAGACAAGTTCCTTGCTTTGACTCAGAACAGAGATTCTTCCCCATCTCTGAAGCCTCCTCCACAGCTAAAATCCAAGCCTGGGGAATTTACCTTTTAACTGACAAAAGATATTTTACAAACAGGCTGTTCCTTTCTAAATTGCATTTTGGGACCATCTGTAAAGAAGATAAAAACATTTCCTACTTGATTACAAAGTGCCTGGGATATACATTTGATAAACAAACTTTCATCCACTCCTCTTGTTCCTCTTCATTTACTCAATACATTCTTAATCAATGGTAATTTCAAAATGACTAAGGTGTTTCTGCTCCTCTCCACATTCCTATGTTGGTCGAGAGGACACCCTCGAATAAAATTCCCCATAGCTATAAGCTTTCAAAGACTGGCACCAAATACTGGCTCCCCAGCTTACTAGTTACGTGATCTCGTGCAGATTACTTAACCTCTCTGGCCTCAGTGTCTCCGCCCATAAAATGAGATAATAGACAAGCTTGTAGACTTCCTAAGATGGTTAAATTAATTTTCTCCTGTAAAGTGCTTAGTACATCGTAAGGGTTCAGTGAATGTTAGCTGCTCCTTTATTTCTTTTTTTTCGGTTTATTTCTCCTCAGATAGTGTGACTTTATCAATGTGAAAGATGAGAGAATTTAACCACTACTCTTGAATAAAGCCAGACTTGAGACTAAAGTGGCAAGGTCAGGGGTACAACTTGTCACAAGGGCTATACCCTGCTGGTACCCTAGGCCAGAGGAGATGGCCAGGCATTCACTCATTTGGGATCTGCATTTAGAGATAGAGGGAGTAATAGGGACATAATGAAAATATAATTCAAACCACAGTTGTCTAAACTGAGAAACACCAGCTTCCCTGGGTCTAGTTCATTTTTGCATCACAGGATTCAGATCCCATGACTGGAGTGTCCCAGAGCTGGCTGGCTGGCATTGTAATGACCCACTCTCACTAGACCTGTCCTATATCTTGTGTGAATCTCTCAAAGGCCCCTCAATTTTCCCTGGTTTCACAAGAGGGTGGGAATAACAGATACCATGGATTCTCTAAGGTCTGCAGTGCGAAGAATAGACAAGACTCCTTAATTTAATGGCCAAAGGGGACTGTCTGGTTCAGGTTGTTGCTTTTATGGCAGTATCTAACTGCTGAATACCATCTTCCCCAGCAACCTGTCCATAATCCCCGGCAGCCTCTGACTCTCACAGGAACAGGCTGATTGGACTCCTTTGCTGCAAACTCTGGAAAAACAGGGTTAGGAATGGAGCAGGAGAGCCAGGCATGTGTTGGGTGAAACCAGTACCTCCCCAGGTGAGTCTAGGTGAGCCTAGGTGAGGGAGAGGAAGAGGGACGTGAGGAAGCTTTCTGGGGGACTTCTAGGCTAACTCCACAGGGCACATCTTGAAGAGGGAGACAGAGTGGGTCTTTCTCTTCACAGAAAGCAGAGTTGCTTGGGCCTGACACTGGGGGCTGAGCAGTGACAGGGAGGAGTAGAGAAAACTATAGCTCACCTATAAACTACTTAGAAGACACATACCTACAGAAAATCATTTAGAGTTTAGTCTCTACACCCACAAGTACATTATCCATTTGGCTTTATAAACTCTCCCTGCAGACTTGAGTTTCCCTTGTGTGAGTTTGGGTTCCTGCTCATCCATGCTGTCATGGCTATGTCAGGATTGAGCAGACAAGGAGAGAAGTTGTGTGTTTTGACTCTCCATCCCTGGGCATGACCATTTTTGTCCCTGCACCAGCCATCACTTTGGTCCTGTTTGCAGAAGTGTGTGCTTAGAGGAGGAAGCAAGGCAGCCTGGGAAGCAGAGGTCTCAGCCCAGTCCAGGGCAGTGAGCCCATAAGCTGAGAGAAACCTCAAAGAAGTATAAAAGGTCCTGAGGATTTATTCAGATGACCCCGGTGACTCTGTTCTCTGTGGTAGGATCTCTACCCCTTGCCAGAAAGTCCAGTTTTATTGTATGGAGGGACACATAGGGCTGGAAGAACTCCCCATCTCTCCCTTGGCCCTGGGTTTTTAAACTGAAGCCCACACTGGGGCCCATGATGGCCCATGTTCCCTAACTATGGTAGTAAGAACAGTTAACAAATTAACAAATTTGTGAGTGTGCAATACATTATTGTTGGCTATGGGTGCATTATTGTATAGTAGATCTCTGGAGCTTATCATTTAGCCTAACTGAAACTGTATGCCTGTGGTTAGTAATTCCTCATTTCTTCCTCCTCATGGCAACCACCAGTCCACTCAGATTTTATGAATTTGACTATTTTAAACACCTCATATAAGTAAGATCATGCAGTAGTTGTCTTTTGATGACTAGCTGTTTCACTTAGCATAATGTCCTCAAGATTCATCCATGTTGTCACAAATTACAGAATTTCCTCCTTTTTAAAGGCTGGATAGTATTCAATTGTGTGTAAATACCGTATTTTCTTAATTCATTCAACTGTCAATGGGCATTTAAGTTGTTTCCACATCTTGGCTATTGTGAATAATGCTGCAAAGAACGTATGTGTACTAACCTCTCTTCAAGATCCTGAAAATAAGCAAGTGGAAACAATCCACAGAGTGAAAAGGCAACCTACAGAATGGGAGAAAATACTGTACACCATATATCTGATAAGGGGTTAATCTTCAAAGTATATAAGGAACTCCTACAATTCAATTATAAAACAAAAACAAAACTAATAGCCCAGTTGAAAATGGTCTAAGAACTTGAACAGACATTTCTCCAGAGAAGACATAAAAATGGCCAACAGAGAAATGCAAGTCAAAACACAGTGAGATATAACTTTAGACCTGTCAGGCTGGCTATTATCAAAAAAAAAAGAAGGAAGGATGGAAGGAAGGGAGGAAGGGAGGAAGGAAGGAAGGAAGGAAGGAAGGAAGGAAGGAAGGAAGGAAGGAAGGAAGGAAGGAAGGAAGGAAGGAAGGGAAACAGGGAGGGAGGGAGAGAGAAGAGAGGAACCCTTGTGTGCCTCTTGGTGGGAATGCAAAATGATGCAGCTTTTATGGATAACAGTACAGAGGTTCTTCAAAAATTTAAAAGAATTACCATATGACCCAGCATCCCACTGCTGAGTATTTATCTGAAAGAACTGAAATCAAGATCTCAAAGCTATATTAATAAGCACTTCTGCACTTTTACTTCTCTCAGTGTCTACCCAGCACATGGGTCCCTTTGCTTTTAAACCCAACATATAAAACCTCACAGCCCAGGCAGAATCTTAGGTACCTCACCCTCGCCCAAATCTGTGTTCTGGGGACATCAGAATTTTGCTCCCTGTTTGGGGAGGCGGGAGTGGGGTGGGGGTGGGGTGTCTCAGCCTGTGCAGTAACAAGCCCTAGGGGAAGAGGCCCTGCGACCTGCGGGAGGTCGGGGCACGCCTGGCTGTGGGGAAATCCATGCCTAGTCAGGCGGACGCGCTTGCCGGAGCAGCGTGACGCGGCAGCCAGAGGGTGGGGACGCAGGGGGCCAAGACTCATGCGCTCCCCCAGCTCCTGGGAGCCCTGGGCAGCCGCCAGCTCCGCTGGGTTGGCGGGGGCAGGGGGCGGAGCGCTGCTTTTTTTTCTTTCTTTTTTTTTTTTTTTTTTTTTTGGCTGGGGAGGAGTGGCCGCTGCCCCAGGGAAGTTACTTGGCAGCTTGACTAGCTGCGGTCACACGCGCCCTGAGCCCCGCTCCGCTGGTCCCTTTCCTGCGCGCACCTGGACGCACCGCTCACACTCCGCTCTGAGACTGAGTCCCGGCCCTCCCGAGCAGCGACCAGCAAGCAATCCCCTCCATCCCCCATCAGAGAGACCACATGGGCCCTGAGGCCATCTACCCCTGCAGGGGTCCCCTGTCTCGCCTTCAGGTGAGGAACTGGATTGAGCCCGTGGTGGCCTCCACGCAGGTGGCCGGCTCCCTCTACGATGCGGGTCTTCTCTTGGTGGTGAAGGCGTCCTTCGGGGCTGGAGCCTCTTCAAACCACAGCGCCAGCCCGTCGCCCCGGGGGACTCAGGAGGACCAACAGCAGAAGGCCATCTCTAACTTCTACATCATCTACAACCTCGTGATGGGCCTGACGCCCCTGCTGTCTGCCTATGGGCTGGGCTGGCTCAGCGACCGCTACCACCGCAAGATCTCCATCTGCGTGGCGCTGCTGGGCATCCTGCTCTGCCGCCTAGGGCTGCTGTTCAAGGTCCTGTGGGACTGGCCAGTGGAGGTGCTGTACGGGGCGGCAGCACTGAACGGGCTGTGCGGTGGCTTCTCAGCGTACTGGTCAGGGGTTATAGCCCTGGGATCCCTTGGATCCTCTGAGGGTCACCGCTCCTTACGCCTCATCTTTATTGACCTGATTATGGGCTTGGCAGGATTCTGTGGGAGCATGGTCTCTGGGCATCTCTTCCAGCCAGTGTCTGGGCAGTCAGGGAAGGGCCTGGTGCTGACAGCTTGCAGCGTCAGCTGTGCCACTTTTGCCCTTCTGTACAGCCTCTTGGTCTTGAAGGTCCCTGAGTCAGTGGCCAAGCCCAGGAAGGCACTCCCTGCAGTGGATACTGTGTCTGGCACAGTTGGCACATACCGCACCCTGGATCCTGATCAGCCAGACAAGCAGAGTGTGGTGGGACACCCTCTATCTCTTGGGAAAGGAAAGCCCAAAAAAAACATTATTGCCCTGCTCTTCGTGGGTGCCATCATCTACGACCTGGCAGTGGTGGGCACAGTGGACGTGATGCCCCTTTTTGTGCTCAGGGAGCCTCTCAGTTGGAACCAAGTGCAGGTGGGCTACGGTATGGCTGCAGGGTACATCATCTTCATCACCAGCTTCCTGGGCGTCCTAGTTTTCTCACGCTGCTTTCAGGATACCACCATGATCATGATTGGGATGGTCTCCTTTGGAACGGGAGCCCTTCTCTTGGCATTTGCAAAAGAGACATACATGTTCTACATTGGTGAGTCTGGCATTCGCGGGGAGGCAGGACGAGGACACTGCTGGCCCCCTGAGTCACGGGGCTAACATCAGGAATTCTATGGTCTGGGGTCCCAGCTCAGCACCAAGGATTATACCTGCTACCTAAGAGGTTCAAGGGAGTTGAGAGTTTATCTGTGTTGCACTGTGCATGGCATTCTCTGTGTCACCTGCTGAAAAGTTACCAGAGTAATGTCTGTGGCTCTAGGAGGACAAGGGAGGAGTGGTCGGTGGTGCCTGGAGACCATAGAAGAGGCTTCAGGGTGGGGTTGGGTTTCTTCTCCCCAGTTTTAAAGAGATAAAACATTAAGCAATCCAACTAAAAAAAGTTCCTTAATCAAAAGCATTTCAGGCCAACCACCATAAATGCCTTCCACAACCAACGTAACAAATTCCCTCAAGGAAGAAGTTTCCACGTGAGGACACAGCTCAGACCACCACAAGCCCAGAGCTGTACACCAATGCTGACAGAACTTCCTACAGTGATAGAAGTGTCCCGTGTCTCTTTCGTCCAATACAGTAGCCACTAGCCACATGTGGCTATTAGAGCACCTGAAATGCGGCTAGTACAGCTAAAGAACAGAATTTTAATTTTTTCATATAAATTAATTTAAATAGCCACATGTGGCCAGTGGCTAACATATTAGAAAGAACAACTAGAGGGTTACCAGAGGCTGTCACTTGGCTGAGGTCACACACCTCAGGAAAACACTCAACAAAATGACAAGATTACCTTTGGCCAGCTCCCAGTTAAAAAGGCCATGTGCAAAGGCCAGAGTCCTCCTCTCCCCTTCCCTTCTCACCACCTCTAAATTCCCATCCCTCTCACATACACACACTCATTCACACACTACATCGGGATAATAGATGGAGCTTGAGGGAAGGAGGGGTATGTGGCAGCTGTGTAAGTGGCACACATTCCTGGATGCGGTTTGCCAAATGGGACTGTCTCTCAGCGGTGTTCATCAATGGTGAGGGCAGACACCTTTCTCCCGGGACGCAAAGAAAGGAGTCTTGAGTCACTTCAGTGACATCAGCTCTGCTTCCCTACAAACCACCTAACTCAGCCAATGAAGACACCCTTCACCATCTGTCACCATGTCAGCTGTGTCCTACCATCTTGTAGAAGGGTCTGCAGCATCTACAGCCCTGTCAGAGCTCAGGTAGTCAACCTGCCCCGGGGAGGGCACAAGTGTGCCAGCAGAGAAACTATTCTTCCAGGGCAAACTATGTAAAAGTTATGGGGAAAGGGGATTCTAAGTGAGGCTTTTGTGTTATTCTCATTTACTCCTTGGCCAAGGCTGAGCTACAGTAAGGAATGTTCTTGTATGATTTTTTTCCAGCTCGAGCTGTCATGCTGTTCGCCCTCATCCCCGTCACAACCATCCGGTCAGCAATGTCCAAACTCATAAAGGACTCTTCTTATGGTGATTAAAAAGAATCTCTCTGAGGTTCCCTATCTGGGCTGTTTCAGAGCTGCTTGGCTTGAGACACAGGGGTTGGGCTTGCAGAAGGCATGTGAGAGGGTAGAGAAGACTCAGAAAGGCAGTTACCGAAAAGCCACAGTCAAAGGAAGACACTGCCATTCATAGGCCACAGGTAGATCCAGCTGGATGGAGGCAAGAATCCTGGTAAAATAAGCCAGGAAGACAGAGTCTTGGGTAGGGTGAAGGGTCTCTTGAGAGCTCTCCAGAGACTCGGCTAGCTGGGACAATGGAAGGGACGGCAGTATATCTTCTTGACAATCTCTGTTCCTTCCACAGGGAAGGTGTTTGTCATCTTGCAGCTGTCCCTGACACTGACCTTCGTGGTGACATCTGCAGTGTATAACGAGATCTATCAGCTCACCATGGAAAAGTTCATCGGCACCTGCTTTGCTCTCTCCTCCTTCCTCTCCTTCCTGGCCATCGTCCCGATTGGGTAAGGTGGGAGTAGTGTCTGCTGTTTGTGCTGTGGCCCTGGAGCTTAGGTCAAGAACCATTGGACCATCTCTAGCCCATTATCATAAAGCATCATTTAATTTTCAGTGGGTTTTCTCACAAAGAAAAAAAATCTGCTATTCCCCCAAATTAATTATTTGGGAATTCTCCAAACTCATAAGTAATAACAAAGGCCCCCCAACCAGCTGGCTCACTTCCTGGCAGTTTTGTAATACAGTTTATTTATAGGAGCCTCATATACTTCCTTGTAATCAGAGGCTGGGATTAGAAACCCTCTTGAACCTCTCAGACTTCTGTGGTTTAGCTCTCTTTAGGTGACAGTTATCCCGCCTCACTTCCGAGTACTTACTCTCCTCTGTGCCCTCTGAGGGCTTGGCACCTGGCAGCGTCTGTGCTTAGTGCCTCTGATAGCTCATGGCCACTTGTCTGTGTGAGTTTCCTGTAGGACTTGGGCAATTCCCTTATTGTCTTTTAGAAAAATTGTCTCATTTCTAAAAGAAAAGCACTGAAGTCTAGGAGAGGACAGTCAGGAGAAAAGCTGGAACATCCAGGGAGAGGCATTCCAAGGCCATGGCCAGAGCACCAGGCTAGGTCATCATCAAACTGGACCACATGGATTAGTCTTGCCTTTGATCAGCCCTGTCCAATGAAAATACAGTTCGAAAATACAAATGCAAGCCATCTATGGGATACTGAACTTTTTAATTGTCACATTTAAAAATAATAAAACAGGTGAAATTAATTTTAATAACATTTGATTTAACCCACTCTATCCAAACTATCATTTTAACATGTGATCAATTTGCAAAATTAATGAGCTTTTTCTTTCTTTACTGAGTCTTTGAAATATGGTATGGATTTTATACTGATAGCACATCTCAGTTGGGACTAGTCACATTTCAAGTGTGTCTGGTGACTACATATAAGGCAGCACAGCTTGAGTGTTAGGCCCTTTTACCCCTTCCGCTAAAGTGAGGTTCTCTCGTGCTTGTATCAATTCCACGAGAAGAAAAAGGAATACAATACATTTATTCACAATAAGGCACAAGGAATTTTATAGAGAGTTGCATTTTAAAGGGACCTGCCTTGGAGCTCATGAGAGCTGTGCATATCAGCAGTGGCAGCATTATAAGCAGCAGAGTAGAAAATAACTGAAGGCAGGTAGAAGTGCGAAGTGGATGGTGGTAAGGCCCTTTTTTGAATTCTCACATCTCATCACAACATAGGTCCCTGCCTGCAAACAAAGTTGGGCCTCCTGAGACAGGAGCTGTCAATTATGAAGGCTTTTTACTGTATTCCACAGTTGAGAAGAATAAGATATGAATATCAAACAATGGATAGAATTTGTGCAAACAGCAGGCCTGATTACTAGTGTCCTCTTGGCCCAGTTCTCATTTTCTCAAGCTATAAGACTGAGCTAGACCTGTCCTCAAACTGCCCAGCCTTTAGGCCTTTTCATGTGCTCCTGTTTTCATGAATCTCAGCGGAATGGGTTGGGCTTAACTAGACCTAGCATGCAATGTGAACTTCTCAGGAGCCCCAGCTCTTTGTTCAAGTGAGTAATGGATTAGTAGCTGTGCCACTTGGAAGTTATCCAGTCCTATTTGATTGGCAGTTGGTTGAAATATTCTCTTTAACCTAAACAAATAAACAAAACCATGAAACAACAAAAGAAAAGAAGTCTGACTACTGCGTGTCATAGCTAAAGATAGAAACAGACGAATGAAAGCAATGAGAAAATATAATTGGTTTCTTTTTAGTTTCGATGATTCACGTGTGTACTAAAAAAATGCTTTGCCTTTGTAAAGAGATTTTAGGGCATGTGAAGCAGGTGTGCTGCCCTTGACATCTCACCCCCATGCACTTGTAACATGTAGTTGTACACAGTCACACATTCCGTGCACGGGATCTTGATTAAGCCATGCATGGTGGTCATGATCCTATATCATAGAAGCAGGAACAGAATCTTGAACCAATCAAGTAACTGAGTGCATCTATGAATGAGATGCTTCAGTACTTGCTAATTGTTTCTCTCTTTTGTAGACATTTAGCAGTAAAGAGACCCATTTGCAAACATAGACTTCTTCTCTCACTGTACACTGGAATCACCTGGACGGATTTAAAAATTACTGCTGTCTGGATACCTCCCCCAGAGATTCTGATTCAGTTGATCTAGTGTGCAGCCTGGGCACAGGCATTTTTAAAAGCTTTCCAGATTATTTGAATGTATGACCAAGACTGAGGACCTCTGGCATAAAAGGCATTGTATTGTTTCCATGACCTTTTCCTTCCACGAAATCACTAAATGAGATCTTGAAACTCTTACAACTATAAAAGGCCAAGGCTGGACCATTAATTATTAAGTAAGGTCAACAGGAAAGACCAGTAGAACATCCTAACCCCAGAAGAGCTACATTCCAAAGACATAAAAACCCAGGAAGGCATGTCAGAGCAGGGGAGAGAGGAGGTGGTTGACGGCAGAAGGCAGGCAGGAGAGGTCAGCTGCCACAGCTGCCAACAGCCTCATTGCAAGAAGGGACTTTGGCCCTGGCTCTTCCTGGTACCAAAGCGAGCTGATTTCACATTTCACTTGCCCTCTCCTGCTTGCTCTTCTTTATATGCAATAGGGAGAGGCAATATCTGTTTTTGCCCACCGCAGCCCATTTGTCACCCAGAATGCATGGGCTCAGCTATTGCCTCGTGCTTTATAGAAAAAATAGAAGCCATCAGAGGAGAACAGCCTCATCTTCTGCAATGTAACAAACCTAAACCTAGGCTCTTTTGCACCCATTCCTTCTTCTCCTTTCTCACCTTTTTAAAAAATGATAATAATTGCAAACACTTAAATAATTCTTAATAATGTGCCAGGCACTAGTATAAATATTTTATGTATTTTAACTAAATTAATTTTTTCAAATAGTCCTCTGAGGTAATTGTTATTATTGTGCCCATTTTGCAGATGAGGAAACAAATTCTAAGGTATTATGTAACTTGCCAAAGGTTACACAGTTACTAAGTGGTAGACAGGATTTGAACCCAGGCAGTCTCTCTTATCCAGTACATGACATTGCTTCTTAGAAAAGTCACTGGGTATCTGGGTGTCACCTCTCCCACCTCCTTAGAGAGCTCACTGCACTAGTTAGCTGCTCTCTCTCCTGAATTCTTCCCACCAGGACTGACACATGATCTACCACCCTCTCCCTCGTCCTCCTCTTTATAGTGAAGTTCTCCAAAGGCTGGTGTGCACACACTGTCTAATGTCCTCACCACCCATTGACTTTTCAACACACTATAGTCTAATGTCCCCCACTCTCACTAAGATATCACTTCTTCAAAGCTGAATCCGGTGGACTCACTACAATCCTCACCCCACATTGCTCCTCGGCAGCCTCCAACACTGTCAATCACTCTTTCCTTGGGTGGCACTTGATCCGTTGCTTGGCTTTCTCAACACCTCACTCTCTCAGTTTTTCTCCTACCTCTATGATTGCTTCTTCTCCACAAACATCCAAACAGAAGACTTCTTTGGGGCTCTACTCTGGGTTGTCTTCTCATTTTGTATTCTCTAAGTGACCTAAGGAACTTTCAAAACTTCAAATTATCATTTAAATGTCCAAAATTGAGTTCTTGATGTCCTAAGTCTGCTCTCCTGCCAGTCTTTTCCGTCTCATTAAATGGAACCACCACTCACCTAGGGCAGAAATCAGAGTCACCCATCTCCCCCCTCACCTTCCTTCCCACACTTCCAATCCACCAGGCTGTACTGATTCTACCTCTATGATTGCCTCAAATTCATCCTTTTCATCTTTCTGCTGCCCCTCCTAGTCCAAAGCACTTGGATGACTGAATGAGCCTCTGAGACACTCTCTTCACATCCATTCTTGTTCCCTTCCATCTTCTTTCCACCAGGTAGCCAGAACAATCTCTTTAAAGGGTAAATAAGAGCACGTCATTTCCTGCTCAAAGCTCTGCACTTGGCTTTCATGGCTCTTGGGATAAAACCCACACGTTTTACCATGGACCACAAGGTCCTGCATAATCTGGCCTTGCCAACCTTTCTAGCCTCCAATCCCTGTCACTAAACACCCTCCCTACTCTATGCTTCAGCCCCAGTAGCCTCCACTCCTGTTCTTCCCTCTTCCTCACCCACACGACTTTCTCAACCCAGCCAGCTGTGGTCTTAAACACAATTTTCTCAAAAAAGATTTGGAAAAATCCCATTCTCAATCTAAATCAGACCTTTCTATTATATGCTTCCCAACCTTCCTATCCTTTTTCTTCATAGCATGACTATTGATGATTATTTAGTGATTATCTATTTCATATGCTTCTCCACTAGACTGCAGGCTCCCTGTAGGGATCATGACTCACCACATATCCCTCTGTGACCAGCAGAGAGCCTGGCATAAGAGAAATACTTGTTTAATGAATGAATGATCTGTCAGAAGGGTGTGATGCCTAGTAACCAGCACTACTGACCATCCACATCCTAGTGCTGCCTGTTGGCTGACCTTGAAGTCAGAGGCTGGCCATCATCATGTTGCTGGCCTGTAGTGGTCCATGGTGGGGGTCAGCTGTGGAGTCAAGTTTGCCTCCAAGTCTTGGCTCTCCTCTTGCCAGTTTCGTAATACAATGAGTTTTGTTTTAAGCACATTATGTGCCCCTCCCTGTAGAGCCCTGGGGCACATAGAAGATGGGAAATCACAGTGTTTGGAAGTTCCCACAGAGCTTTCCCTTAGAAGGTTTGGATTGAAGCTCACCACAGCTTGGCAGCTCCAGATGTTGTATATCAGTCAGGAAGAGCTTAGAATCTGAGGGACCTAGAGCTCAGATAGGAAAACCGAGGGCCCCAGAAGACATGAAAAAAGTCACAGATCCAAGACTTCAACTCAGAGCTCCTAATTCCATTTATTCTTTTATCTACAAATATTTTTTAACAATATAATGATTTATGGAAGAGATAAAGAGGCTCTGGAAAGGCAGAAGATGAGGCAGCTAATTCTGCTTGAAATTAGCTAACCTGATCTTGAGATACAGGAGTGAGTTCATCCTCAGGCAGAAGTACGACAGAAAGAGATTCCAGGAAGAAGAAAATGTATATTGAAAAGACTCAAGTTACATGACTGGACCAAGCCTAGAATGAGAGAAGCTCCTTTGGGCCATCTTTCTCTGCTCAATACAGCTTGCTGATGCCACAGTGGATAGAGTATCTCATTCTATCAGTGATAAAGAGGTGCCTAGAGCCCTCCCCACTGTTTGTAGGGAGGAGAAAGCACTTCGTTGCCCTATTTCAGCTGCTCAGTTGTAATTCTATCTTGTAAATTCTTACAGCATTGTGGCCTATAAACAAGCCTTGTGGATGAAATATGCAGACATCGCAGAAAAATAAAGGTGCTGACCCGGAGGAGCTGGAAATATCAGCAAAGGCCAGACCCCTCTGAAGACAAAGGAAGGGACCAGGAACTGGTGACCCACTGCCAAAGAAACCTGAGTTCCAGCGAGAGAGCCTCAGAATGCCCCGCTCTGGCTCAGGGTCCCTGGTGGGTAGGGAAAAGCATTTTCCTGGTGATGGAGGAACTTTCTCAGCTTTCAGATGTCCCTGTTAGGCAGACGTTAGGTTCTGCAGGCAGTTGAGTGGGAACTTTAACGGTTACATGCAAGCGGCATGCACCGCGATGCCAGATGCTATAATGTGGTGCCAGAGTCCCATGTGAGAATTCAAATCAAGGCACACATTTTCAACAGCCTGAAAGGAATGTGTAAGGGATGTTTTGTAAGAACTGCCAAAAGTGAACATCAGTCATTTTTTTAACTAAAATAAAACCTTGAAAAAAAGTTAGCTTTCTTCCTGAGGCCTTATTAGCTGTGAACACACAGAAGATTTAGAGCTCAGGCTCTTGGCTTCAAGGTAGTTTTGTTGTGGTGATTACTATTGCTTTTTAGAAGCAAATATCAGACTTTTTCTTTAATGGAATATTAAATCGAATATTTTTAGTCAACTATACTTCCCAAAGTGAGTGGTGTTGGTGAGAGAGGAGAGAGGAAATATGCTAAGGACCACTCCATTCTGAGATATTTTTACTGCCTATTTTACCTACATATATAAAAGCAGACTTACTTCCTAGTAAAATCAACATTCATAGTATGTGTGTGGCTCATTATTTCTCAGTTCAGAGTCCCTCTTTAACTATAGAGATGACATTCTTATCCTGGGGTAAAACTTAAGGCTAGAGAATACATTTACATCTCAGAACATTTGGGCTCAGAAGGTTTGATCCCTTGCAGCAACAAACAAAACTTTTTGGCACATCTACTAAGGTCCCAGCGCCATGCTAGGTACTGAGATACAGCAAGCACATGGCCGTTCATGCCCTAACAGAATGCCTCGTGGGCAGAGCAGATAGAACAGAAGGTAGTGATGTATCCAATAATCAATGCTAACATGAGGGAGCATATAATCCAGACTTGAGAGCAGGGAGGGCTTTTCAGAAGTGGCACATGATTAAGACTGGAAAGATAAAGAGTTACCAAGGCCAGAAGCTGGGGTACATTTCCAACACATGAAACAACAATCTGGAAGGCCTGAAGGTGAAAATATCATAAGAAAAAAAAATTCAATTTGAGGAGAGAAGAGGGAGGGAGGGAGGGAGGGGTAGCAAGGAGGATTGAATTGAGAGATGGGACTGGGGTGGTATGGAGGAACATCACAAAATCAAGCTTTCAAGAAAAGTTTCTCTCTAGAGGAATGGGGAAAGCTGTTGAAAGGATTTAAGCAGGAACATGGAATGCTTATCTTTGTATCTCAGAAAGAGCACTCTGGCAGCAATGAGGATGAACTGGTAGGAGGAGGAATGAGAAAGATTTCCAGAAAGGAAACAAGCAGAGAGACCTTTTTAGTAATCCTGGTGAAGGATGATGGTGGACTGACATTGGGTGAGAAGCTATGAGGATGGAGAAAAGTAGGTGCACTGGGAGAAATATTTGGAAGCTAGAGGTCAACAGGAGCTGGTGATGGATGGACTGGATAGGGTAAGGTAGATAAAGGCAAGAATGACTGACATTTGGGTTTCGGGCAACTAGGAAGAAGGCAGAGGCCCTCACTGAGACAAGCAACATAAACACGGAAGTTGAGATGGGGAAGATGAGTTCAAGGCCACACTCCAATATAAACTCTCATCGATATGCTCATTCCTCTTGACTCCTTCCCTCCCATCCCAGTCCCTGACCAGTTCCCCAACCTGAATGAATCTAAGCATTGGCCTCTTCATTCCTGCTCCTGAAAAGCTTGCTCTCAATATCTAGAAAAATGTCGTTATTTGTCTAAATTGACCCAGCCATAAACTTCTGGGTTTTAACCTGAATCATGGTCCCAAAGCCCCTGTATTGGCTCCTTTGCAACCCCACCGGTCACTAGGGTAGCAGTTTCAAACCTTTTCTACTCTCCTCAGGTCACCATTTCTTTGAATAGATGTTCTAACACAGGAGTTCTAAAAGTGTAGTTCCTGGACCAGCAGTATCAGCATCCCCTGAGAACTAATAAAAATGCAAGTGCTTGGGCTCCACTGGAATCAAACTTGAGGGGTGGGGCCCAACAACTGGTGTTCCAACAAGCCCTTGTGCCTAAGAACCACTGTTCTAACCTATGGTCTTTTTTCACCTTAAAATCTTTTCCTGATTCCCCATCCTCCTCTTCCTGCATCCTGAATTCTTGAGGCCCCAAAAGCAGTGTCCTTAGTTCTCTCCCCAAGTAATCTAGTTTACTCCCACAGACTCCAGAAATCTCTTTCCAACAACCCAATCAACACCTCCACTTGGATTTCCTCAAACATAAATCCAAACCAAATTCTTCTTTTCCCATTCCACTATCTAAACTCACTCCATCTTTTATATTTTTCTCCTGATGGATTTCATAGTTCACTTCCTGGTTCCTAGACTGGAAATCTCCAAGCCTTCTCTGACCCTTTTCCCTCACCATAGTAATCTCTTAAATTCATCTCCCTTTCTATCACTTCTTGCCACTTTTCCAATTTATTTTTATCTATTCCCCAGGCCTTCAGTCTGACCACAATCCTCCAACATACTATCTCCATCATCTTCTTAAAAATAAAAGTTATATAAAAAAAAAGTATATCTCGCTTTTAAATTTTCAATGGCAAAGCATACAGAAAGAATTGCTATGGGAATATTCTTAATATTTAAGTTGGTCATATTTAACAAGTAATAAGAAGAGTCTTCCCATAATGGCTAGCATACATATTATTGCTAGTCCTATCAGCAATACTTCAGGGAAGGCATGTCTTTATTTCAAAGGTCATCATACTGAAGTTCGGAGAGAGATGACTTGTATAAAGCCACATAGCTGGTAAGTGAAAAAGCTGAGATTTGATCCCAAATCTCTCCCTTTCATCCCACCTCGCTGCCTCATTTTGTATGACTGCAGACCTATATTAATGATTTCTACTATCAGTAAGCCAAGTTTAACGCCAGTATGTTGCCATCATTCAGTTAAGGTTAACAGTATGTTGCCATCATTCAGTTAAGGTTAACATAGCATTCCAGTATCTAATTTGCAACACCCTATAGTACTCTAATGAACCACAAATACTTCTTTTTTCCTTGCAAGTTTTTAAATAATATCATAGCAGTTAAAAAATATGACTGGCTCTGATCCAGAATATGAGGTCATGCTTTGCTATGGGATGGAGGAGGAAAAAATCTGTAACATAATTTCCTAGGCTTGCTGGGCTGGTTATGTACAGATACCAGGTAGTTTCTCATTTCCCCAAACTAGTGCCAACTTTTGGATGTAGGAGACAATAAATTGAGGATAAATCTATAAAGAAGTGAAGAATAAAAATAGTTTAGTTACATTATGTTCCTGTTGCTCCATATATCCTGATTCTTGCAGGCAAACTTTAGAGAAACAAAAAACAATAAGAGGCACACAGGTTTTCCTCTTATAAAAAGGTACAAATGAGAACATCTTTTATAGTTGTAGAAAGCATCTTTTATAGGTTTATTAGTCCATTAAGTTAATTGAGGTAAAGAAACCTTTTTAAATTTACAAGCTAACATTTTATCAAGCAATACAAATTCTTTTGTTTACCTCAAAATGTAACACTAATCTCATAGTAAACAACAGACAGAATTTTTTAGACACAGATATATGAAAAAAAGTGGACAAAATCCTCGTGCCAGCATCAAAAATGCAACAAAAACTTTTTACTTTTACAATCTCTGGTTTCCATAACAAGGGGAAAAAATGTAACATTCTTTAAAAAATTTGGTAACTTCATAAAACAAAGACTTCGATCTGTAAATAAATCATTTTCTCATCTACACACATCTTCGAGCACTTTTTTTTTTCACAGCTTTTGATTTGGCTTAATGGCAGCATGGAGAGAAGACAACACATTTACACAGAGAACTTTATCAATACCTTGGAAAGTTTTTTTTTTTTCTTTTAAAATTTTAAATGTAAAGAATGATCTCTAAAAATAAGAAATACGGTCCATAATTTGGACATGACCTAAGCAAAAATTTTTATCTCTTTTTCAACAAGTTAAAATACAAGTTAGAAAGTCTGCTGGCAGTTGATTTCATGGGAATATATCTGGTGTGCATCATTTCTCAATGCAGTCCCAACTCACAGACATCAAGGGAGCAGGCACACAGAAGTACATCGGAGAGGGTATCTACTGGACAGGACCCACACCTCAGAGGAGGTGACTGTTAACAGCTGCTGGTTTATTTGAGGAAGGCCCAACTGACACAGGCATGATTTTAACATACTGATTCACATTTTTGTTCACAATCTACTTTCCTTCTCCAATTTCTACACTGAGGAAAAAGCAATCCCCCTTTCTTCTTTCTAGTATCATTTGTGACTTGAGGGTTGTTCTGAGACTGTGAACCAGCCTGTCAAACAAGGCTGTTGACAGGTATTACCTGCTTTCACCTAGCCTACAGGGCTCCCAGAATCATGCAGTAAGAGGGAGGCGCTGCCAGGAGAGGTGCATGTACAAGAATCACTGGTTTTAACAGCAAAAGCTCTGTTAAAATGAACTAAATTATGTGAGTCAACACAATAGATTTGAAGTTTTTGGCATTTCAACCTGGAACACGCTGCTCTGAGGCCCCACAGTATCTCTTTAAAAACTGTTCTGCAGATTCAGAGTAGCCTTTAATATTGTAATAATCTATAGAGCTTTTTGTGATTTGTCGATGCTGATACCATATATTCTCTACAATCAAAAGTGTGCCAAAAGGCACTAAATCAATCTTTTACACTTTTAAATAACAACAAAAAATGTTTTGTGGGCCCTGTGTTTCCTTACATTATCAAAAACATCATTTGGCAATAGCAATATTTAGCTCTCTCCTCCCAAAAGGGCAGCCTTAACTATGAACCTCACTTTCTTGCTTGTTTAAGAGGACTGAGGACCAGCTGTGTTAGACTGCTAGTATTTAAGCTGAACATCTGATTACATTTCTAAAAACTCTTTTTATCCAGAATCTAAAAAACACTACTTGAAGAATAAGGCATTTTAATAGGTGTTGACAAATTCTCAAAAAGTAGAGTTAGACTTTTAACAGTCTATGGCATTTTTAAAAGTCTGGATTTGCTGATTTTCAAGGGCTAAATACATAGAATGCTTAAACATGAAAAAAAAAATATATCTTACTGGTTTGTTATTTTTTTCAAAGCACTTACTTACAGGCTATCTACAGTAGTAAAAACCATCCGGATTACGATTTTTCTGCCACACAAAAGGGGTTAAGACAGCCATACCCAGAATGCATTTCAAACATATGACTAAGAAAGGACAGTCAAACCCCTATAACAAAGCCCCTCCCCACTTTTTCTAGCACATTCAGCCCTGCTCATGCTCAGATCTGTGCAACTGTGGGGAGAACAGATATCCTTCAAACAGAAGGCTAACCACCTATTCAGTGGGTTGATTTTAAAAAAATGGGTTTCTGTTTTATACACTGAATTTTAAAAACCACAAGGAAGAGGACAACACAAATGCACCCAGCTCGATCTGTAAGTCTGGCCCAGGGGATGACATCTTCCTCAAATTTACTGATAAATGCCACTTGCCATGAGAATAGAGAAAACATAAGGGGAGGACACGTCCAGTCTGTTGCCATTTTGAGGACTTGTGTGAAAGTGAGAAGAGGCAAACCCACGTTCCCAACATAATTTTTAAAATGGAGATGGCCAAAGCAGTGTTACCCCAACCTTATAATTAGATTACCCAGTTTCCACAGGCCTTTTAAGCAGGCGTCTGGGAAGGTGAGGTCCAGACTGGTGTGCCCCACTCTGACCATAAGCAGCCCATCTTCTGAGCAGAGGCACCTGTTAGGGCAGCCAGCAGAGAGCCCAGCTCTAACCCATCCCAAGAGCCAAACAGGTAGAATGAAACAATGAATCACTACTCAGAGTAGAGACCTAGGAGGCTGCTCTGGACCTCGCTCTCTATCTTCTCTCACCAATCAGGGTAGAGTATAGAGAACGACTTTTCTGCCATCCAATGATTGACACCAAAACAGAGCCAGGTGCCCATGATGTCAATGTTATCAGTGGCAGGGCCAAGTCACACAAACTCTGGGAGCTTTTTGGGCTGATACCACCCTAAGAGAGGAACTTGCAGACTGTCCAGTGGCCTGCATGCCCTCCTCCAAAATGCAACTTCCTGTCATTCCATCATAAAAGGCAGCCTTACAAGAAATGAGCAGGAGGTGTTCACTTAGTTTCTTCACGTGGATGGCAACTGAGAAAACACATTCAATTCAACATACAGAACACACTCTGGGTGTGGCTGAATTTTGGCATGAAGACAAACTTATGTTACATTCACCACGATCTCCAGCATCATGCTGGATTTTGTTATTTTAGCTAAGGAAAGGTATCTGGTTAGTTCAAGGAGCAGCACAGTGAAATACGAGCCAATCACCCCCATAATCGCACTTATCCAAGTTCACCAGGAATTATTATTAAGTCTTATTGAAGGAGGAAGACCAAACCCAAACCTGGCAGTGTTAAGATGTTCCCTCTGTTAGGAGCAGTGGTTCCTTGATTGGAGCAGAGCAGCCTAGAATCTTCGTGCAGATCCACCACATGGTAAGGAAGAGCAATGCCCATGTCCACTACAAATCATAACTGCTCTCTTCAACATCATTTGCTCTCTAAACTCTGCTCAGCTTCTAGGAATTCTCTCTTCTGCCTTAGTCTGGATTTTTAACCTGGGTGAATGAAATCTTTCACTTCCCAGGAAAGTGGACTTTCCACTCCACTCACATGTGCTCGAGTTTCAAAACCTGTCCATATCTGCCTGAGGTAAGATGCATCTGCAAGCAAAACTCTACTGGAAAATAAATATGAGCAGAAGTAAGTGATCTCAGCACCACGACTTTGCAGAACCAAAAAGGAAGTGGTGATGAAGCCTCTACAAGGCATTCTTTGGCACAAAAGTCTCTGGGGTTACAGTTTTCACAGGGAATTCTCTTTGTGCTGATGGAGATGAGGAGAATGCTTGGGGCTGCTGACCTTCAGGGGCCCAGGGGTGCCCTGGGGGTGGGGAGAGCTAGATCCTCCTTCACTGCCTATTGTCCCTTTCCTTCTGGTCCAGCCTCTTTGCCTCATCAGATGCCAGCCTACACCATTTCTCCAAGGCAGTCTGTAACATACTGGTTTTCCCAGCTCTGCTACCAGTGGCATGAAGGAGGATAATTTGCCTTGTTCCAGCCCTGTCTGGTGTCTTAAAGCACAGAAACATCACATGGAGACCAAACAAATAAAGATAAAATTCCAAGATGCCTGAATCCCTTTTGAGCCAGTCTTCTGCCTCCAATAATGTGACTGTGTGTGCCAAGTTTTCCCTCAGAGCAAATTCCGAAAGTCTCCGAGGAACCCAACTCCCATGACACTGGGCGTGGGTCAAAAGTCCTGACCTTTCACAAGGTTACATTTGTGAAGGAGGATAGTTTAAAGTCACACTTTTTATTTTGTGTAATGACTACATGCCCCACTACCTTGCCCACATGTCCAAGTGAGGAACCTAATTTTTTGAAGTGCTACCTTTTTTCCCAAATAACCCTTACACAGAAATGTCCCTGGGCTTTGGCAACTAGCAGCAGACTAGACTCTAGTCTTTTTATAATTCCTTTTATAGTTATTTCCAAGTATATGTTACACTGGGCAACGTTTTTAAAGCACACATCCCATAAAGCAAGGCTTCACACATTCCCAAAGATGAGCATTCGCTCCTGGGTCAGTCTAGTGTCTTCTGTCAAATAGCAATAGAGGGTCATAAACCCACTATTCGATATGTACCCCAATTCTGCCAGAAAGCTGTCAGGTTGGACCCAGGCATCCATACCCACGTCAACATAATAGTTTAGAGGTAGAATGAAACAATGAATCACTACTCAGGGTAGATGGACTGTTCTTCCCCTCTACTTCAACAAACCATTTCTAATTGTACCAAAGTGAAAATTCACATCAAAGGGTTTGAGAATAGCACAAATGGGGTCTAACAGCGCAGGCAAGTACCAACTGATGTAAAAATTATTACTAAATCATGACTTTTTCAAACATGATGACATAGAACCAAACTGTTCTATGTCATCCAGTTGTTGACACAGAACAGCCTAACAGCAGCGGCTGACACAGGATCAACTCTGCCGTTAGAAGCAGAACGAAGTGACTTCAACATGCTGCACACTAACTGATATTTGCACATATGGCAGTGTCTCAGCACAGCGGTTTTATTTAAAAAAAAAAAAACACTATCATTTATTTGAGACTCAGCTTTATAATTTTATAGGAATGAACCATGAATGAAAGAACACAAATATGGCATATGTAGCTTCATTTCAGGAGAAGGAAAAAAATGAGTTGGAAGATTCTTTTTTTGTCTGCTTGTTTTGTGGTGACTTGAAAAGCAAACCTGGTAATATCTGAAATAAAGACTTTAAATGCAGCCAGCAGCCCCCAGGAATTTGGCTGCAAATTGAAACTTTAGCTTAACTAGAAGCAAAGAGTTCGCTGTTGCACTTATCATCATGGAGGCCCAGCCAGAGAGTGACTTTTCCCTCTGACCAGGAAATATGAAGGGTTAAAGCACTTCATGTAGGACACTTTACACTGAGTTTACGAAATCTCGACTCTGTCGTAACGACATACCAGCCTCTCACCAAAAGGTTGCCCAAACATTCGGTGGACATAACATTAAAGTAGGAGTTTTTGGTGAGGTCAAGGCAATTGCACAAGCAGACGTGGGAGGCGGGGCTTGGTATCTGCCCCAAAACTTCAACAACTGGGGAGCTACTCTGACTTCAAGACAATGGATATTGCCTAAAAGGTCTAGTCTCTGATGACATTTGACAAGCAAAAGACAAACACTGAAGGACTTCACAGAGAAAAATGCACCTTTTTTCATTTTACAGAAAAACAGTTCCCAATCTACTGCATTCTAGTGTCAGAAACAAGTCTGGGGAGCACTGCCCCCTCAGCTCCCCAAGGCATCACATAAGGACAAGGACACTAGCTTGCTCACTCTAGCACAGATGCATTTCGACAGTGATTTAAATTGTTCAGAAACCATAAAACAGGTGTCAATTATCACAAGCAGGCAGCAGGCCACGCTCACAGCTACAGGCCACTGTACAATAAAGACTTTCCACAGAGGTGCTGACACCTCCTTCTAGGCTGAGACAAGCCACTGTCGACAGAGGTCAGTTTCAGAGCCACCACACCATGTATCCAACAGAACGCAAGAGCTGCCTTCCTCATGTCCCTGAAAAGCGGGACCCAGCTTCTCTTCCACGACAGGCAACTCCGCTGTCCCAAAACAGGAAACTGTAACGAGATGTCAGAATGTCAGCTGAGGGTTGTCTTGTCCCTCGGTTCCAAATCTTTGTAGTGTTCCATTTCATAAGTTCCTTCACCACACGGAGGTATGCTTCTTTCGCTGAGAGATGATTATAGCCTTACAGACTCCACCAGGGAATAAATAATTGAAAACTGTCAGACAAAGGAAGCTGGGGAAAAGAAAGAAAGACACGAGGAGATGTTTCTGTGGTTTTCTCAGTGCCGCCTCTCTGGCACCGCAGGGACATTCCGGTGTGAGGTGCCATGCCCTGTGTAGGTAGAGAGTCTCTGTCCCAAGGAGGAAATTACTTGGCCTCTTGTTTCTCCTGCAGTAGTGGAATAATTGACTCCCACGCCATGAGGCACTGAAACAACAACACGCACACACAGTATCAGCATCAAGTTTCAGATTTCAGGGTTGGCTCTCTAATTCTGCTCTAATCTACCTTTTGTCAATCCTGCTAGGTCACCTTTGTCTAATGACACCAATGTATTATCCATAACTGTTAGAAACAGGGGCAATAGCAGGTGTTTGTTTTGAATACCTCACTCCATCTCTACCAAAGACAGCAGTGCCTCTACAAGGCATATATGCACTGTCTATATGGCTCATGTCCAGTGAGGGGAAAGGAATTCTTTCTCTTCAAAACCCAGAAGAGAGAGCAGGCTGCACACCCTTGATGAGGCCCTAGGTTGTCAGCCAGGACGGAGACATGACTCCAGGTATGGGTGCTGCATGCATAACGATGTAAATCATACTAGAATGAGCCAGCCACCTGTTCCGAGGGGGTGGAAAACTCGCTCTTCCTCACAACCTGAGATTTGTCTGTATGGGCCACGCCTGGACCTCCCAAAAGGGGAAAATGGCACAGGAAATGCTCCATTTACTGAGTTTCACTATGTCCAAATACTGTTGTATATTTTACATTCACTATCAACTAGTCCTCACAATAACTCTCTGAAGTAGAATTATTATTTATCTCACACACACACATTTCATAAATGGGGGAAATGGGACCCAGAGAGATTAAATAACTTGCCCAAGATACACAGCTAGTAAGTGGTAGAGCTCATAAAACCCAAACAAATGTTCTTTCCACGACACCAATCCTCTTCATTCCAGATTCCTGTGAAGAGCCAAGAACTTAAATGACTCTGGCACTCTCCTCAAGAGCACCTGCTTAGCAGAAAAATTTCTCCCTTTGAGCGGTCTTTTGTAAAAGGAGAAGGACAAGGGAATCACACAAGGCCTATGTTAGAAGCAGCCCGGGAGTAAAATAGTCTTCTGGGGAAGGGTTCTGAGGAGGTGGGAGGAGAGGGGGAATCCCCAGGCCAAGTCAAAAGTGGTGAAATCACCCCGTTTCTCTTCCTTGGTGACTCTGAGGTTGTGAAGGAAGCTAGACTCAGGCCCCTGCCCTTACATGAGGAAGCCTGGGGAGCTCCCATGAGTCTGCTTTCAGTGAGACAGCCAGGGCAGATCCATGGCATTCTGGGTCCTGCTTTCTCCCTAGCCCATCATCTCAGATCTGGAGGGGTCCTACTTTGTCAGTGATGAGTAACCAAGGCCATATCAGTTTTCTTTGTGGTCCTCGAAAGCTTGATCCTACTCTGAAGCGGTAAAATTCTTGTATTAACGAATTTCTCCCACTAGACCGAGGGCTCCTTAATGGCAGGAGTCCTGCATGTTGTTTAAATGTACAGCCATGCCTTGCACATAGCAAGCACACAGGGCCCAAGACAGGGACCCTGTTTGTGATAATGTGAATTCATGAAAAAAAACACACGACGGTTTTTAATAGTTTTCCTTTGTAAATCTACATACATTTATTTTAGGTTATTTAAAAGTAGGATTGTAAAGTCTTTTTTTCCCCAAAAAACAAACAGTATTCTGATAAGGAGTCTACAGGTTTCACCAGATGACCAAAGGGATCCATGGCACAATGAATGTGAAGAAACTCTGTATGTAGAACTATAACAGGCAGTTCTTTAAGCTGTGACCCCAAAGTAACATCAAAGCCTCCATTAAAGTAACCCAAGATCATATTAAAGGAATCCCCAAACCTCCATTAACTAGGGGCTTCCCTGTGCTTCGGGCCTGACTGACTCTGGAAAGCAGTCAGGACCGAAGAGCCTGGAAGACAGAACTGCTGCGGCCATTGGCAGTGAGTGAAGGCGAAACCCCTATGAGCATCTGCGGGGCCTCTGCTCCTAAAATCAGCCCCACATCCAGCACGGCTGGGCAACAACATGCAGGGACTGCTAAGAATAAACACATAAAGTAAGGGGAGAAGGTGGGATTGGCAGGATCCCTCCTTCTGGGCTTCAGACAGGCATTTATGAAAGGCTCTTGCTGCGGGAGACGCTTCCTTAATGAGAGAGCCGTGGTCTCGTCGGTGCGTGCGTTACCTTCTCGTAGTATTGGATGTTCTTGTCGGCCATCCCCATGAGCAGCTGCCGGAAGTCCTGCCTCTTATTGTTCTGCCACCTCTCCATGTCAGCCTTCAGATCAGCATTGAAACACTCCATCCGATCCTGACACTTCTCAACATCCGCTGGCACCTGTAATGGAGACGCATAAGTGGGTACTGTGTATGTGTAACTGGCTTCTCATACCCCGAGCTCCTCTACTCACCCATTTGTGAAGGGCCAAATTTCTACATTAAAATGCCACAAACACACTCTCTTCTGAAGGCATTTATTTGAAGGCAGGGCCTAGGATTTTCAGGTCTAACAAGAAATTCTGAAAAAAACTACCGTGACCCAAACCTTCTTCAAACCCACCCAAGCACGATGGAAACTCATGGGGAAACACCACCCACACCACACTCATTTATAAACAGGAAGAAGAAACACTGCGATTCAGAGTCATACAACTTTGGTTCCTTATTTTTTTTCCCCATCCATGTGTAAAAATGTGTGTGTCAAAAGAATGTGAAATACAAAGAAGAAAAGTGGAGCAGGCAATTTCAAGTTTTTCTTTAAGAAGTTGAGAAGACTTTCTCAAAATGGAACTATGTTGGCTGAATTTCACAACTTTCACTTTGCTTTGGTGAGTTTTATCCATCTAGAGAGAGAACATCCAATATTGTGGGAAGTTAATGGAAAATGATCGCCCTGGTTCTCCAAGCACAAAGCTAGCTTTCTCTCCTAACTCAGGAGCTCCATGGGGACTTCATGATGGCCAGGGAGTCAACATGCCCAAAGGTGGGTCAAACACACACCTGCAAATGCTTCCAACAACTAAGGGGCCTTGTATATTGTGTGTGTTGGGGCCTCTGAACCCCGACATGTCCAAGCTGTGGGTCATCTTCAGGGTCAGTCTCTACCAAGCAGGGAAGTTTTATTCCCTGAACTTAGGGGCAAGGAGCTGACCCAGAAACACCAATAATGGTGAGGCCACGCATGAGGGAGCCGGGTACCTTCAGGGCATCCAAAAGTGACGATGACACTTGGCCATCCGCCACCCAAACCATTCGGAGATGGCTGCAGTACCCAGGGGCAAGGAAAGCAAAACAGCCTAAGTGAAGGGATCCAAATGTGCCTGTCATGGGAACTAAACTTGGGCAAGATAAGGATGAGTTGGAAAGAAAGATATAATGAGGCATCCTGGGCAACTTAAAAGGTAAAGGAACTTTTTTTTTTTTTTTTTAGAGAACCTTCTTCAAAGCACTTTAGCTCTGAAATTTAAAACAAAACAAAAAAACAGACTAGACCTTCGTTTGATGCCATGACTGAAGTGTCTCTTGTCTTTCCCCCCTGATTCACCCATTACTATTGCCACCTCAGGGGAAACTGCCCTGGCTTTGCTGCACCCGAGCCATGACCCCACAAACATCTGGTGAACCAGCCTCACTGGACGCCCACGAGCCAGTATCTCTGGCCAGCCTCACAGCAACTTCCTATTTGCTTAATAAAACTACTTCAGCTAAGAGGAAAAGCAAAGCTCTGAAAAGACAACCTTGTCAGGGGGCAAGAGAGGACAGAGAGCCCGGGCTCTCTGATGAGAAGTTCTTGTGTAGGGAAGATTCCTGGGTCTGTCTGGGGATGGGAATTTTGAATGACTCACAAAAATTAAGAGTCAGAACTATAGCTCTGCATTTGATGATCACCCAAGCTTCGCTTTGGTAAATATTTTTAGCGTATCATTTTTCACAACACACTCCAGGCCTGGCATTGAGGAATATACAAGTGCATGGGTCTCAACAGGCAAACTTGTCTCCAGTTGCCTACGGTCTACTCAGGAAGAAACTGAACCTTCCTGGACAGTAAGCCGAGATGTTCCAAGTGCTTTCACTTCGCCCTCAAGCCCATGAGTACATCTTGAGGTGGAACTGGAGAGCAATTCCAACTGGGATGTGAAGAAATACCACAGAGGTGACTCTTCAAAGATGACAGAAGCAGGACATGTGATGATGGGGAAGAGGGCACTCTAGACTGACAGTATATGCAAGTGACAGAAGTGAGAAAACACCTAGACTCACCTCAGGAATAGCTCACAGGCCATAATGCTCACAAAGGCATAGAGACAGAACTTTCGCTGGCAAGACTACTTGGGTGTGGGGCAGAAGATGAGAAGCCTGGGACTCATCCTGAAGGCCAAGTTTTCTGCAGTCCATTTAACTCATGCCCTCTTTTGGAAAATAGAAGCACCTTGTGCTTCCTCTAACTATAAGACAGTTACAAAGCAAGACTTCCAGAGTTTGAATACTGTATCTAACGCTTACTAGATGGGTGACTTTGGGCTTCTCTATGCCTCAGCTTCTTTTTCTACATAATATCATCCACAAGGTTGTTATGAGGTTAAATAAGATAGAATGCATAAAACACTTGGCACCTGGCATATATGAAGCATTCAACAAATACTTGTTAGTTCTTGATAAGTATCAATATTACAAATCGATGTTCACAAAAGATAACCTATCAGTCGCATAGTTCCTCAGGTCAGAATATTTTATTAAGCTTTATTCCATGACTCATAAAAAGGGGTTACATTTTTGTTTTCCAAATATAAAACTATTATAATATAATTAAATGTGTTCTTTCAAACCTCATTCTACTCTCACCCATGCTACTCCACCTCAGATTTCACTAGAGATCAGAGATGAGTCAACAACACAATACACTGTCATAAGATCACCACCGGCATCCTGGAACCAGGTAGGGCAATGGCTGTAACACCAGAAGGTAAGAGGATGGCTTAGAACAACCTGGTAAACACAGAACTGACAGATGTGGCAACCTACTGCATGTGAGATATAAGATATAGAAAATCAGAGGAGAGCTTGACATTTCTAGTCTGGATGACTAGGGTGGCAAAAGTCCACCGTAGGGCTCAGGATAAAGGACAGGTCCATAGACTAGACAAAAGAGAGCTGCAACCATGGGAAGGGTGAGAACTTCCCCCCACAAGAGGCTGCTAAGACAACTCAACAATGATAAAAACAACAACTCGATTTCAAAATGAGCAAAGGACTTAAATAGACATCTCCACAGAAGATGTGGAGAAGCTCCACATCGCTGGCCAACAAGCACATGAAAAGATGCTGCACCTCACTAATCACTAAGAAAATGCAAATCAAAACCACAACAAGATACCACCTCACACCCATTAGGATGGCTATCATTAAAAAAAAATAAAATAAATAAGTAAACATTGGCAAGGATGTGGAAAAACTGGAACCCTTATACACTGTAGGTAGAAATGTAAAAAGGAACAGCCAACTGTCAAAACCAGAATGATAGTTCCTTAAATATTAAAAATTATATAATCTAACCAATTCCACTTATGGGTATACACATAGAAGAACTGGAAGCAGGGTCTCAACTATGTATTTGTGTACCCATGTTCATAGCAGCACAATAGTCAAAAAGTGGAAGCAACTCAAGGGTTTCTCCACAGATGAATGAGCAAAATATGATATATACATACAATAAATTATTATTCAGCCTTAAAAAGGAAGGAAATTCTGACACAAGCTACAACATGGAGGAAACATGAGGATGCTAATGGAAATGAGGACTTTTTGTCTTTTTGCGACTGGCTTATTTCTGTAAGCATAATGTTCCTCCACGTTGCAGCTTGTATCAGAATTTCCTTCCTTTTAAAGGCTGAATAATAATTCATTGTATGAATATACCATACTTTGTTCATTCATCTATGAATAAACACTTGAGTTGCTTCCACCTTTTGACTATTGTGCCTAATGCTGCTATGAACATGGGTATACAAATACACATGGGGAAGATGGGGTTCATGGTTGCTATGGGACAGGTGCCAGGAGTAGTGACAGAAGCAATTCAAGATGGTGGTCTTCTCAGTCATGTGCTGCTGGGTAAAAGGTGGGGCAGAGCTTCCTAACGGGTGCTGTGTGAATGACAGCGACACTGATGGCCCAGGCCTCTGGGAAACCAGGGTTCCAGGCGTCTCACCTCATGCTTCAAGCAACCTGGTCTGTTTATTCCAGTGTGTCATACAAACCTTTTCATTTTCTATGTGAGCTGTGAGATGAAAAAAAAAAAAAAGCTGAGAAAACAGTGAGATAGAGTCCAAATAGAGATGAATTTGGCAAATAGGAAGTCATTGGTGGCCTGAAAAAAAACATTTGTTTTTTTTTTTTTAATAGATAAGAAACACACTTCAGAGACTGGCAGGTGAGGAGGGAGAAGAAAGGGCATAAAATGAGTCAAGAACAGAGAAGCCATGAGCTCACTGGCATGAAAGCTGAAAGGAGCTAGTAGATACAGAGACTGAAGACCCAAGGGAAGGTCCATATTCTCCCCCAGTCCCTCTAGCATTGTCTATACAAGCTTACAAAAGCCAGACCCCTCCCCCTAACACACACACAATGGTGCAAAGATTGCTGGAAGCTCAAAAGTGGGAGGGGGGAAGAGTTCTTACTTTGGAGCCAGACACATCTGGTGCCCAATCCCAGCTCCATCATTTGTTAGCTTTGGCACATAAATTAGACATACATCATTCCCCTGAGCCTTGGTCCCTCATCTGTAAGATGAGAACAACTGCACTGGTGAGGGGCTGTTGCAGGAATTAAACAAGATAAGGGAAATGACAGTCCTGTCCTTCTCTGGCTGATGTGACCTCTGTCTCTCATTAGAACCCAGGCTGAGGTGATGCGTTCTAATGAGAGAACTGGGGAACCTCGAGAGTGTCTCTCTTCACTTGTCAAAAGTGCCTGGAAACAACAGATACCCTAACTTAATTCTCAGGTCCGTGAAAGCTGCATATTGAGAAGTCTCCTAGCTCCCATCTGCTGCTTTAGAGTTCTTGCTAGGTACCACATTTTCCTGATCAAGAACGTTAACCATTCTCATCATCCTAAGAGCTCTTAAAGGTCCACAGCCTTCAAGAGGTTTGTCAAAGTGATCCCAAGTTCTCCTTCCCCTCAACCTGAGAAGCAGCAGCTCAGTACGTCCTGTTTTCTGCTCCCACCCACCTCCACGCAACACACCTTCTTAATTTTACAACGACACTGCCCATTGCCAATAGCTTCTCCACCTGGTGCTATACCCAACACAAGGCCACCTGTGGGTCAGGGCCTAAAATTCCCATCACCCCCCTTTCTTTGTTTTTACCTTTTGAAGATAATTGTTAAGATTTTTATAAAGCATTCTCTCCTGGCATCCCTTCTTTGTTCTTTGTTGAATTAGCAACATTTGAATATATTAGCACTAGAAAGAGTCAAATGCAGAATTAACTGTGCAAGTTCCCTCCAGAGTTCACCCTCATGTTCACATTAGGGTATGTATGCTTCCCATCTCATCTTAAATGCAATTCCTCAGCCCCTCTTTGTTTCTAGTAATAGTTTTGATGCCCTCCCTAGCTTCCAAGGAGGACTACACATGTCTGTAGTCCTCACAGATCCAGCAAAAGGCAGGCAGCCCCCAACTGAGAGCCTTTAACTTCTCTCACTTCAAAATATGAGAAAAGCTAAGTGTATACAATCCAAAGTTCCATTTCCCTGAGAAGGAATTACTTCAGTCTGCTGAGTCTCCTCAAGCTAAAAACAAATCAAAACTTTAAATTCTACGATGCTAACATTTTCCCTCAGCTGGACAGACCTCGTCACCTACCCTCTCAGTACACACTGACGAACTGCATGCTCAGGGCTCCCAGAGCAGCAGCTGGAGCTGCAGGACTCATTCCTTTGTCCTAAGAACACCTTCTCCTGCATAAGACTTGCAGTGAGGGTCACGGATACCTGCAAGGCCATTTCCTTCTTCCGGGTTACAGAAAATTGATTAGATTTGATACTACTCCATGGCTTCCCCAAAATAACCTTCCCTCACTCTTCAGAGCAACTTTTCAAGATTCTACCTCAAAACAAGGTAAGCCCCCTGACCCGGGGCCCTCCCCCACACGAACTCCCTGGCCTTCAGCTGGAACCCTCTCCTTCCCCACATTCTGCGATGGACCTGTGAACAACCTTGCTCCCACTATCAGTTACTAACAGCAGAACTCGTTAAGCCCTTGGCATAAAACCAGCCCTGGTACCCTGGTTTTTGTCTGGTTTTTATCTCACCAACAGCAACTCTGGAAAGCAGAGCCCCAAACGTCATAAAACAAAGCCCAGCAAAACCTTAAGCTATTCATTTCCTAGATGTCTCTCTACCTGCTGATGTCAGGGTGGTCAGGGAGGACATGCAATTGGGAGGAGTAGGAAAGCAGAGGAAGAAAATAATACCCAAAACAGTGTTGAAATCTGTTTCAACATCGAAAATCACAAGTGACAACAAACCCAGAAAACACAATTTCCATTCGGCATTCCTACTCGAGACAACTAGGGCTAGCATGGAAAGCAGAGGCTCCACCGATGGAGCGCCTGGTATTGCATCCGATGCTATGTGGCTCTTTACGTCCTCTCATCAATCATGTGTTGAACTCCGCAAAGGCTCATGAGCAAACCGGTCCAAGGCAGCGGGGTAGAGCTGGGATTTGAAGCCAGGCCCATCTGGTTCTGAATCCTGTGCTCTTTCTCCCAAACCACGGTCAACTTGGACAGGCTGCCGAATAAGCCCACCTCTGCCCACCAAAGGAGCTGCTGCCCCAGATCCAAAACTGGTGGTAAGATTTCTGTTAGCTCACGCTCACTGGTACACCCTCCCGATAGCCCGTTTTGTTATTAAACATCACAACTGCTGAACAGGTAGCAAGAATAACTCTGGCATGGCTCAGTATCCCACCAGAAAGAGGGAAGGCAAAGACTGCCAACCCTCGGCCTGCTGAGAGAATGTAGCTGTGTTTGAAACCTACTGGTTCTTCCCATGATATGGAAAGAAACCTTTCCTCTTCTGAGAAATCTGGTGGCCAAGAGAATGAGTCATATGGGTCAGTGATGCTCTGGGGAAGTGAGATCAGCAGCAGCAGGAAGATTTCAACACCCACTGGTAGGAGAAGAGAAGACACCTAGGCCAGTAACAAAGGGAAAGCATGAGGCGGGAGATCCTACAGCCTGGCTAGCCAGAACTCAGGAGCCAGGAACAGCTGTTCCCTCGGTTCCATCTGCTCCAAGGCAAATAAACTCAGGAGCCAGGAACAGCTGTTCCCTCTGCTCCATCTGCTCCAAGGCAGATGTGAACTTCCCGGCCAGGGCACAATCAAGATTTCATTTGGCCTATTATTCAAACCTTCAGCTCCTGTCTTTGTAAAAAAAACTGTTCCACATAGGGCTGTCATATATTAAATGACAAAATCATCCTCTGAGAAAGCTTGTATTTAGGGCTGATCAGGTACAAATGCTGACAGAACTATCAGAGTGACATCTTTTAAATATAGGGTCCTCAGCTTCTAAATTAGGCCAGTGACAGAACTTGCCATCTTTCCTTTCTTCCTTAGCCAGGAAAAGTTACTTCTCTATTTATATCTGAGAGCTAAATTGTGAGAATGAAAATTTGAAATATGTAAACACAGCATTGCATGTCATTCCTTTAAATGAGACTGAACCATGGGCTTAGCAGATGGCACCATGTTCCAAAATCTCACAGGGACTAGTCTATAGGATAGGCAGCTGGGAGACAGAGGGTGGCCATGCACACAGCTGCATTTCTAGCATATCCTCCCTTGTGACACATAGAAGAGAGTTGACAGCCTATGGATGTCAGGGAGGGTACCTAGCTCTCTGACCAAGTCCCAGCTGCATATACCAGGCAGATGACAAGAGTCCCAAACTTTATCATCTGACTTCCTGTAAGATGCATGTATCCTTCACCCTCTCGTGTAGACCAGTATGGGTGGCACAAGAAGCAATGCAACAAACATATACTTTATGCCTGCTGTGTCAAGTACATTGAATAAAGACCTTAGGCATCAACAAAACGATGCAATTTATGAGCTGCTTTGAGCCTTGTTTCCTCACCCATGAAATGAGGAAAGAACACTGCCTTCCTTCTGGGCCTCAGATGACTGCTGTGGTGATCACACAGTGCAATTAATATAAAAAAAAAACTACTATATAGAGTGAATGTGTGCCATTTCTGAGGTTTGAGTTTCAAATTCCTAAAGCTAGTTCCTTTCTAGGTACATCTCAGCACAGTAGCAGCACTGAGGACCAAGACAGAGGAAGAAAATCAAACAAACAGTTCTGATGTCAAACTTCTTCCCTGAAACGTGGGGCCCCGCTACTTGCCTTTCTAATAACATTCTCTACCCTACCCCTTTTTGGAAAGCAAATACACCTCCCAATTATAAACAAAAAAAAAGCAGAGTAACACAACATAACGGTGGCTGGCAAGGTTCTAAAGTCAGACCGCTGGCTGTGCTCTGGGCTCCATCACTTGCTAGCTGTGTGACCTTGGGCCTCAGTTGGCTCATCTCCCACATGGGAATAATGATGGTTGTATGAAATAAACGAGATGGTATAAAGTGCTTAGCCCATTGTTAGCACTTGCATGTTGGCTATTATTGCTCTCATTTTTAATCCTGGCTGTCTGGGGGAAGAGAGAGCAACAAATGGGAGTGACAAATACAACAGAAGCATCTTTCCAATTGTGATCCTCTATCTAGACCCAGAGCACTGGAGCTGGAAGGTATCATAAACAAGCTAGATCAGCACTTTATGGTAAAGGCCCATTTTTTATTGGCTTTTTCCCCCCAGTCCAACCAAGCTGTAGTCCTACTGTGCACAACCATTATGCAACTTGCTCCACATGCAACTCTCCATGCTAGTTTGATGACAGTCACCCTTAGCGTTCAACAAATGTCAAATGGCTAGCAAGTGCTTCCGGTTCAACGTCTATACTTTTCCCACTGTGGATCAGTGTGAAAAGTAACAGTGTGTGCACCAGCTCGCAAACCACACTTCTGCTGTACATGCTTCTTCCCCTTTCTCCTGACGCCATTTTACAGAGAGAGGAATCACCTACGAATGGCAGAGCTGAAGTCTTAAAAACAAACAAACAGGAAACAGCAGAAAACTCAACCCCAAGTGTGCATTAGGAACTCCAAGAAATAAGACATAAACGGGAGCAAAAGGAGAGCAGTAGAAGCATTGACACAGCCCCGAATCGAGGGATAAGATTCACTGGGCAGCTGCAGCCCACCACTCCCTGGGGGCTTCCCTGACCTTGGGGCGGTCTTCCTTTCTCAGAGCCACAGCTTCCAGTTTGGCTTCGTACTCTGCTTGCACCTGGTCCCTCTTCTTCAATACACTCTGTGAGAGGCAGAAAGGGGAAGCATGTAACACAGTTCACAAAGGAGCATCCAAGCCCCAGGCCCATTCTTTATCCCATCCCTCCCCAAATCATGGCCCCAGGCCCAACCATGGGCTCCCAGGACAGCGTGGCTGCTTCATGACATGTGACATGGACTCTGGAGGAAGCAGAGTTTTGTCGCTGTTGTTGTTGTTGTTGTTGTTGTTTGTGGGAAAGAATAAACTTTATTAATTCATGCAAACATTTTCCACCTTGGGAAGAGAGAGGGCAGCACTGGTAGAAAGGCCTTCTAAGAAATGAGCTGCAGTGAGAGAGGTGTTTAAGACTTAGCCCTAAACCAACTCCAGGAGGAAATACAGTAACAATTGATAGAAACATCTTTACTACATTTGAACAAAACACAATTTTATCCAAAATTTTCCAACTCATTTTCCACTTTAGGGTAAGTTAAGGAGAGAAGGAGAACCATTCTCAGAGGCTGAGCTTTCTAGTGGGGTAGCTCAGCTTGGCTGGGAAAGTGACAGAATTCCAGGGAGGACAAGTGGGGTGGGCGGTGCCCATCCACGGTCGTGGTGATGACAGAACTCTCGGCTTCCCCATATGCAGAGAGAACTTAGCTGTGCCAAAATGTGAAAGCTGGCAGGTGGCAACGCAGGACATTCTCTGAACTGTTCAAGGAAAAACCTAAACCCAGAGTTCCTGACTCATTTATTCACGGATTCAATCCTCAGTGGGCTGATTTTCTCATCGATCCGTTAGCTGTTTATTCATCCTCCACTCTAGGCCAGGTATACAAAGAACAAAGAGACACACTCCCTACCTGAGGGGCTCCGTGGAGAGAAGAGGTGCAGACACATGGTAAAGCTGCAGGTGCTAAATGAGCTGAGCATGCGTCCGGAATCCCTGTGACCATGTTGCAAGCCTGTTCAAGTGAGCATTAAATGGGCTCATAGGGAGCCAGCCTGGATGGGCCTTGGGTGATGAACCAAATGCCCAGGGCATAAAGCTGAAAGAGACACTCACTCTTGGGCCTGTGCAAGTACAAGGTCAGCTCCTGAGCACATCTCCCTAAACCACCCAGTCTTGGCTCTGCTGTGACGATGCCATCAGATGGAACAGAAAAGCTTACAGCTGACATTGTAGAAGAACGTGTTCCACCCAAGGGTTTCTTTGTTCTTCTTTTAGTAGAATTACAAACAGCAAACCAAGAGTGCTAAGAATTTTTCTTTCCCACCAACTCAGAAGTCACACAGGGCTTTAGAAGCTTCTAATTTTCCTCTTTTCCCATAGCGACCTTCCAGCAGAGCGTAGAGTCAGGCGGGAAGGAGCCATTCCCCGGCCAAGAGGTCGGCATCTTGTGTCCTCGACAAGGTGCTAAAAGGTGATGAGTGACTGAATAGTTGAGAGTGCTCTGAGGACAACCTTCTAATGGAATGTGTCAACACAGGGAACCTTGAGTCTGCCCCTAAAGTAAAAATTTACTTCAGGCAGTGCTTTACCACAAGAAGGACATGAGGTGAAGCTCGCAATAGCTTATTTTTCATTGTTTGCCACATATCTGCCTCCTAAGTGCTCGCGAGTCCCCTCCCCACACCTTGAGCAGGGTGGTTTCTGGTGCTGCTGGACAGGACTTTCTGCTGTGTGCAGGTTCCATACAGGAGCTACTAGCCCTACGTGCCAACTGAGCCCTTGAAATATGGCTAGTGTGAGTGAGTTACCGGATTTAAGTTTGTATTTAATTTTAATGAATTTGGATTAAAACTTAAATAGCCACCTGTGACTAGTAGCTGTCATACTGGAAAGCACAGATCTGGGCACAACAAACAAACAAACAAAAAAAAACAGGGGTCCTTTCTGGCCTTCATAGAGCCTAGGAAATATTCTAAATCTATTAGTCTGGCACCAGCAGTTGTAAAAATCATAATCTCCACCCTAGAGAAATAAACACCTGATACTATCCTTAGGGACACAAATGTGGGTCCCCAGGGACAATGAGACAGCAGAAAGGAAGGCTACCAGACTCCTTATCACTGCCACGTACGCCTTCATAGAATGCCTCATATCCAGACAAGGGATGGGAACGTGGAGGAGTTGTCCCAGCAACACACACTCTGTCAGTGTGGCAAGAACTGCTGAGGTCGCCAAGGCCCCCAGGCAGAAAGGGATTGAGAGAGATGTGTCAGCTCTACACAGCTGAAACAGCCCCAGTGCATCTCCTCTCCTACATGCCCAAAAGAAGAGGGGGCCCCAAGATTAAGCCACATGCCCTCCCCCAGTTAGCTTGGGCCTTCCCTGGCTCAAAGGAGAGGTTGGCCGTCTGTCTCCTTGGCCACTGTTACTCTTGGCTTCACCTGTGGAGGCCAGATCACTGCCTTCTCATGCAGGCTGACTGGAGGTTTGTGCTAACATCCCCACATCACTGGACAACAACAAAAGCTCACAACAACCCTGAAGAAGTGAAAGGGTATATCCTCATTTTATATACAAGAAACCTGAGATGCAGTAGAGGTTGAGGCCACACAGAGGGTTAATACCACAGGGGTGACTCACTCAGGCTTTTCCTGCTACATTACAGCATGGCCTGTGGTTTCCCAGTCTGTCTGCAATTCGATCACAATAAATGTTGGGAAACACGTTTGGAATAAAGATAATCTGGTTAAGAATACCATCCTTGTTGAGAGTACCTTTGCACATTGTTGGTGATGGTTTTGAAAGGACCGGCTTCCCACCCCAAACAACACAGGCTCTGTTGATAAAACTGGTCGACCAGCCTGTGGCTGATGGGGCCTGAACCTGCAATGGGCTGAAAGGGCCAACAGACCAAGTCAGCACTGACAGAGACATGCCTCCGTCACTGAGTGGCAAGCAAAAGGTATTCACTATCTGAGCTTTATAGAGATCTCTGACTCTAGTGGGTACCAGAAATCAAAAAGGTCAAGTACGTGGAGATAATTTCCTCATTATACTTTGTATCTCTCTGCGCCAACTCTACATAGCCATCCTCACCCTGTTCCTGTTCTGCCTTAATATTTCTTCATTCAGCTATCCAGGTGCTGGGAATACAGTACAGAACAAAATCCACAAAAGTCTTTCCTTCGTGGAGCTTACATTCCAGAGAGGAGACAGACCATACACAAGTAAAATATATTAATATATAGCATGTAAGGTAATGCTAGATGTTGGGGAGGAAAAGTGAAACAGGAATGGAGATATAAAATGCCAAAGGTTTGGAAGATGGCAGAATTGTAAACAGGGTGGCCAGAAGGGCCTCAATGACAAGGTGACTTTTAATTCAAGATGTGGAATAAATCTCTCTGGAACACTGTATTTCTTTTTTAATATAGAGCATTTCATCATGATTTCAAAATGGTCCTAATAATATGGAACTTTACTACCCTTCTTTTCAAATATAAACAGAAAAAATAATTCAGTTTAACAAATAAACTGCAAGGAAAATAGATGGAGAGGGATTTTTAAAATGTTAAAAAACATATCAACTAACATATGGATTTTATTTGGATCCTGACTTGGGGAAAAAAACTATAAAAATAATGTCTGAGAGAATTAAGCAAATCAAACACTAAACAGATATTTGAGAATATGAAGAAAAATTCTTTAGGTGTGATGATAATGTGGTTCTTTTTCTCTTTTAAAAGAATACTTGTATTTTAGAGATACATACTGAATATTCTTATACAAACTGATATGATGTCTGGGGTTTGCTTTAAAACAATCCAGAGGGTGGAGGCTGGGAAGAGGTGGGAGCAGAGCTATAGAACAAGATGGACCATGAGTAGACAACTCTGGCGCTGGCTGATGGGTTCTTGGGGAATTGTTATACCTTCACTTTACTTTTGGATGTGTTTGATTTTCCCATCATAAAAGTTAAAGAATGAAAACATAATACTCATCATCCAAAATGTTTATTACAAACTAGTAACATTAAACTACAATGACAAAAGTTCCTGGAAGTTGGATCACAGGTACATTCTGTGGTTTGGCTTTCAACATCTACACTGGATACTTTCCCAGAAAGTGCCACAATGGTCAGCATCAACAGGAAAGCTCAGTATTTCCCTCTCCACCCCTGAAGCACATGCTCACATTTCCTCATGTTGAGGCTGTGGACTCACAAACTTGTAGGGTTTGTGACAGTCCAAAAAGAGCCCGATGCAGAAGGTCAGCAGCTACCTCAAAGCTTGCTCAGGTCCAGAAGGTTTTTAAGTTTTAAATCTTTTTGTAAGAGGGATTTTTGGAGGCAGGGTTGAGAAAGTATATGAAAAAAGCAGAAACAGCTTAGCCCAGTATAGAGAACTGAGAACAAAATGGGTCATTCCCTAATATGCCAAGAGCTGACAGCCCAAAAGATCCCAGAGGAATTTGTGTAGAATACTGAATGCTCGATAATAAAGAAAGACACTCAAGTGAAAATAAAAATCAAACACCCAACATAGATTGCCCTTTGGCCTGTTTTTTGGTGGCCCTCTAGGAGAGCATTTTCCTACAGGCAGGAAAGTGAGTCTGATTTGGTCCTGGTGACATAATTTCTGAGTAAATGATTGAATTTAAGTTGTTTCATTCAATGTGCTTCTTTTACGCATTCATTCTATTGAAAACAGGACCACCTGTTGTTAAATATTCTAGGGCAGTATCAGTAATGCAATAATACTGACACCACATATTTCTCCCCTAACTTTAAAAGATATTTGTTATGGAAAAATTAGAAAATACAAAAAGAAAATGTAGAGGAGGGGGAAAGGGCATTCACCTTTCAGGCACAACCAGTAACATATAATGTCTTCACTTCAAGTCTCTTTTCTTGAATGACTTCTTTGGTCGTTCCCATTTCTGTTTTCCTTCCTGGCACTTCTGTTACTGAATATTATAGTTTAGTCCTCTCATTTTCATATTTTTTTCTCTCCAATCCTCCACCTCCCTTTTTGTTTCAATTTATACGTGATTTCCTTAACTTTCTCTTCTAACTCTTTTATTGCTTTGTTTTGTTTTGTTCATTTCTATTATGGTCTTAATTTAAATCCAGGAACTCTGTTCTCTGGATTATTTTTTTAAATCCTTGTCTTATGGCTGTGGTATCTCTTCTCTTTTTGAAGATATTAATGATTTTTTTCCCTGGACATTTCCTTCTCCTTCAATGATGTTTCACTCAATATGCTTTTTCTTCTTTGTTTTTACTTGGTATTCAAATTAGAATCATTCCTTAAATATTGGTGACTCTTGTATGCTCACTCATCCAAGAGGGAAACACTAAAAAACTGATTGAAAGTTCTTTGCACATCAAGGGCTCATTGACAATTCTCTATAGAAACTCTGCTGGGTCATTTTGTGTGGTTCCCCCCTCCCCTCCAATATTAGCATCTCCTACCTAGTCTCTTCTTCTGGCCTGTTCAAATTTTCTAGAAAAAAAAGATCTTCAAATCCTTGGAGAGAAGACAGAAGGCTAAGAGCCAGGCAGAGGAAGATGACTAAGAGTCTTAATATTCAGTAATCTTTAACTTAACATCCTAATTTTAGAATTTTAGCCCCAACCATCAACTGGCCTGGTATCCCTTGGCCCAGAAACCCTCTACTATATCCCCTCCAAAGAATATACCTCTAGTTCTGCCAGAGTGGAGAGGGGACAGTGGCCTTTGTGTGGGGAGGGAGAAAAGAATCAAAAGCTCAAACTGCTTCTTAAACAGACTCCTGAAAAATCATTCTCATCGGCTCTGTCTCCCCATCAGTCCTAGAACACTGGGTGCTGCCAATTCCTAACCTCTCGAATGGTTCTGCAGAGTAAACCAGGTGGCTTCTTACTTTTACCTCGTGGTCACCTTAGTCACCTGTCTCTGCTATGCTTTCCCATCCTGTCGCTCTTTGTCCTTGCAGGTTTATATTTTTTCAAAAAATCATTCTAGAGTCATTCTGGTACAAATTCATGAAGAAGGGAAAGTTTAAAAATGTATTCAGTCTGCCATCATTGAGAATCTGAGTTTGAATTTTTACACTTTTCTAATTTTTAAGAAGCAATTGAGATCACATACATTTTTACATCCCACTTCTTCATATTTTCAAGAAATTAGGGCCTTAGTCTATAATCATTTTTGTTTAGGAAGGAAGATTCCCCCCATATTTAATCTTTGGAAAATATTTTTAGCTTTTGAAAGACTCCAGAACTGGTCAGTCTAAAGCATAAACTAGTTACTTGACTTGTTAGCTCCACCTTGTGGCCTCAGAACAGTGGGCAAGCTGAAGAAACCACCTCACAATTAAATTGGCATTTGAGTATCTCCAACTCAAAGACAAACTGGTTAATCTCAAATTTCTGCACCACATCTGAGACTTCTAATCACAAACACCAATGACTTCCATATTATTAAACGTACTGGTCGCTGTTTATCCTTCTCCTAAAAACATTTCCCTTGGCTTCACTGAGGGAATCTCGACTTCTTTCTCCTACTGCACTGACCATTCCTTCTCAGTCTCCTTTTCTACTTGTTCCTCCTCTTAATTAGGTTCTAGACCATTAAATAGTGCCATGCCTCAGGGAGCAGACCTAGACTACCTCAATCTCACCACTAGATGATATCCCTAACTTTCATAGATTTACATACCATCTATATGCAAATGATTCCTAGATTTCTATTCCCATGCTGAACTAAACTCATCACCAGCTGCCATGACTAACTTTAATCACTAACAGGCATTTTAAACTCCACATGGCCAAAACACGTGATTCTCAACAGGCTGATGTATTCTCCCAGATTTCTCCATCCCAAGAAACAGTACTACTGTCCACACAGTTGCTGAAGCCAAAACTCAGGAGTCAGCCTCAATTTCTCCCTTTCTTACTTCACATTAATATAGCAGCAAGTCTGGATGGTTCCTCACCCAAAATCCACTCCCAATCCACCCACTTCTCCATCTCCGGAGTCTAAGCTCCACCATCTTAGTTATCTTCCCTTTAGCGACCTGTGACAGTCTCCTAAATGATCTCTCCACCTCCACTCTCGCTCTCTGCAACCCATTCCCCACACTGTGGCACTATGTGTCTTCTTAAAGTGAAAAATGTATCCTGTCATTCCCCTGCACAAAACCAAATAGCTTCCTTTTTATTCCTAAGAATAAAACCCAGACTCTTACCAACCATGGCCTTTAAGATACTACTTATGTCTTTGACCTCAACTCCTCCCACTTCCTCTCCTGCTCACTGGGCTCTGCTCACACTGGCCTTTCTGACCTGTAAAGACACCAAGCTCATTTCTGCTTTAGAATCTTTGTACTGGCTGTTCCCTCTGCCTAAAATGCTCTGTCCTCTGATATTTGCACAGTCACTCCTATATGTCATTCATGTTTCCACTTGAAGCCACTTCTTCTGTGTGGCTTTTCCTTACCACCCACTCTTGTCTCATTCTAGCTATTCACTGACACCTCTGAGATAAGCATGCTCTTTGACTTGTCCATAAATCTGTGTCTTAAAAATAACAAGATACATGACATGCTATAGTTACACATCTGTAAATATTCCAAATTCATCACATTGTCAAATCCAATTAAATATTTGCTGACTACCTTCTATGAAAAAGACAGTGTGGGAAATAAGATGGTCCTGCCTAACCATCTTAAATAAAGCTTCTCCAGTTCTCAGCCTGGTCATAATGAAATCCATATTTAAAGAGTACTGCCAGAAATTTGGTAAAAAACTCTTAAGATATTCCCTCCCAACCCATCACTATCCTAATTCTGTTTTACACATACACCAGGTACAGGATGTGAAATCTCACCTGCAAATGTCTACAGCATGTTGAACTTGAGTCCCAGGCCTGAGGGTAAATCTGGTACCCCTCCTTCCAGGCCCTGTTCACTCTCGCTCCACAGCATCCTTGGAATACACATCTTCAACCATCTTTCTGGTACACGCTGAATATGGTCTATCTATTCCACATGGCCTGATAAAAGCCCTCATTTTTCTGTGCCTTCTCTCTACCTCCAAAGGGACCAGAATGTATCCAACCACAATTGCACTTAAAGAGAGACAACTGAGACTCGGCCTTGAAAAGCAGGAACTGATCCGGTTTCCTTCTTGGCCAATGTAAAGAGACAGGTGACTGGTCATTAGAACTGTGGTCATGAGACACAGAAAAGATTTACCTATGGGGCTCTGTTTCTTCATCTATAAAATGAGCCAGTTAGGCAAGATGATCCCAAAAGGCTTTTCAACCTTGGAGAGGACTCCCAACCTTAGTCTCATCAGGAGAGAGCTTCATTGATCTCCAACATTTTCTCCATGCACCCGACACATCAACTACTTCAAATTCCAAGGTCACAGGCCTGACTGCAAATGATGAGGACAAACACCCAACTTGGTTCACTCAAGGCCATCCCAAAAGGAGCAGAATGACAAGATGTCATCACACCAATATCTCCTTTCCAAAACAAAACCAGAACTCTCTCAGTCCTGAAGACCATTTGGTAGTTGTAAGAATGAGTTTCACAATTCGGCCTGCAGCAAGCTGCATAGCAAAGTATGTCCCATTTATACCTTAAAAATCGGAAGGTTATTTTGGAAGTGGAATTATATGGCTCTCACAGAGGAATATAGTTAAGAATTCTTAACAAGCAGCAATGTCAAAAGGCAGGAGATCCACTTAAGACACCTACCACTTTCTCAATGTCTTCAGTCCTGGCCACACAGACCCTGACAATTCCACATGCAGTCTTGTCTTTGCCATAAAGTCACTCCTGCCTTGCCCAGACCACTATGCTGACATAGTTGACTGCTGGAAAAATGGGGAGCAGGAGGCCTCATTTCTTTCTAAATAGTCTTAGCTCAGCTCACCATGTGGCTGAGCTACAGTTTCAGAGGCTGCCAGTCAACACTTCCTCTCCCATGCCTCTCCCCAGACAACACTATGCGCAATCCCATTCTCCAGGCTGGATTAACCCGATTAACATTTTTTCAGGCTCAGTAAACAAGAAACTTAATACATATGCCTCACACAAGGGGTAAAGAAGGAAAGTAAACAAGTGTTTCTTTGATGTGTAACTTCAATTAGTCACACATTGCTAAATGACAATTTAGAATCCTTCTTCAGATACAAATGCATATTAAGTACTAAGATACGTGCCACATGCAAGAACAAATATATACTGTAATATGCCAGGACCATGTATGTATCAGATTTTCAGTCAGGCTAGTGGTTAAGGGAGCATTTTTGATGAAGGGTGAATCTATATAAAAGACAAATTCAAGGACACCTCAAGGATTATAAAAATTTATTTTTGTTCACAAAAACAGATACTATTAACTTTATAAGTAAAGCAAAATATGCTGGTTCATTTTAAGCAAGCTGAGATATAAATCATATATAACATTACATTAGTTTTGGGTATACGATATGTTTTGATGCTTGTATATATTGTAAAATGATCACCACAATAAGATTGGTTAACATCCATCATCACACATACCTAGGCAGTTATAATTTTTTCTTGCGATGACAATATTTAAGATTTATTCTTTTAGCAAATTTCAAATATACAATACATTGTTAACTGAAGTTATCATCCTGTATACTGAATCCCATGACTTATTTTGTAACTGAAAGCTTGTACCTCTGACCCCCACTGCCCACTTTGCCCACCTCCCCCACCCCAGGATGCCTTGCTATACTTCTTTTAGCCACAAGATTAAATATACAATGTGCAGATATCGATTCAAAAAAAAAAATAAAGTATAATAGAGGAGAATGAGTTACAAATGTGGAGTCAGAAGCCTTGGTTTTCAGCCTCAGTTCCAGTAATTACCAACAAAGCTGCTTCAGGTTAATGATCTCATATATGAGTTGTATCCTTATCATCACCATCGTTATTTCCACCTCACAGATAAGGAAATTTATACCATTTTCCATGATGACCTGAACCTATCTTTGAAAGTGTTCTACTAACAGCTTTATAGAGTATATATGAGACAGGAATTCATTCTACCAGGAATAGGCTCCATTTCCATTGTCCACACTTTACTATGTATTAGGGGCCTTAAAACTTCATACCTCATAAAACAAGATGAAACAAGAATGATGGGTATATGAGAGCTCATCATACTAGTCTCTCTGCTTTTGTACATGCTTGCAACTTTCCAAAATAAAGTTTTTATATCTAGTTGATTTATTAATTTTTTCACTCCCTTTCTCAAGATATAGAACATTGTCACAGCACCATGATTTTTCTGGTTTTCCATTTTTTCAACCAAGGTTGACTGACAAGTTCCTCTATAGAGATTCATCAGTTTTACTCACAGAGGTCTCCTCTGGCAAGTAGGAAGGGGGCCACTTGAAGACTGGGATGTTCAACACTAAATCACATATCTTTTTTCTTTTGGTCAGGAAGACTGACCCTTTTCTCTAACTGGTGTCACCATAGTAGTAGTCCCCTATAGCTAAGCTCTCCAATCAGTCTAAGTACAGATAGGAGAAGTTTCTAGTGGGGCCGTTTTTACATTTGATCCATATAACTTTTATTCTAAAATATTAATTATATGCTTTGGGTTGGTTCTCTGTTCATTACTTTTGCTGAAGATGCATGTCCTTCAGCTTTGGGAGATTTTCTTGCATTATTTCTTTAATCATTTCCTTCTCTCAGTTTTCACTGTTCTCTCAATCAGAAACTTTTATTAATCAGATGCTGAACTTCTGAAACTAATCCTCCCTCTATGTCTCTTCTCATTGTTGCACATTTTCAATATTTCTGCATTTTTGTTCTACTTTTCAAGCACGTTTTTGTTTGTTTTACTTTTCAGGATTTCTTCATCCTCATCTTCCAACTTTACTCTACAATTTTATTTCAGTGATTGTATTTAACTTCTATGAGTTCTGACTATCCAATTGTTCTTTTTCCACAGTATCCTGTTCTTGTTTAGATTTTATACTCCCTTGAACTCTTAGTGAACACTGATAAGAATTTCTTCCAAACTATTTTTTCATTAATTCACATACTTGGTTCACCATGTGCTCTATTTATATGCTCATGATGTCAGTCACATGTCTGAACCTGCTCACTTAGAAAGAGAAAAACCTGTACCACGTGCAAATAGGATATAATCAATTACTTTTTTTGCTAATGACTGCAGAGAAAATATCTAAGAACACAATAAGTGAGCCAGCTTACCTTCATGGAGTCCGAGTATAAAATATATTCCCTGAGCACAGGTAGAAAGTCTTCTGTCATGTCATCTGTCAGCTCTTCCAAGGCTGTGGAGCAGTTGCCAATGCAAGCTGATACCCCTTCGAGGGGTTCTGCCAGCTCTCCCTCTAATGCACTCCACGTGGAGTATACAGGGCCATATTCTCTCAGCTCTACAAGGTACTCTAAAGGGTGAGGAGAAACCAGTAAGATCTGGCTGGGCAGCAATCACTGGTATTAACTGACTCAATAACCACTACAGCCAAGAGCTCTCTACATTAAGATGTCTTTGCTTAGCCACTAACTCAACTGAGCATGCTCTCCTTTAAACACAATACTGCTTATAACATATACAAATACATATACATACATACATACATACATACATACATACATACATACATATATAGATACATACATACATATATGTTTAAATCTTGAAAAGATGATGTTACAGCTAAAAGTGTAACTATCTTCAAAAATAACCATTCTCCTACCCACACAGTGAAGCAATATTTTAATGAATGGGGGCAGTTTCATACAAGTTTAGGGGGCTGTTTTTAAAAGACAAAAAATCAGTCACAATGGAAAAATAATAGAATTTTACGAAACATGTGACATAGGAGGTGTGTTCTTACATAGGTAGACTCACTCTCTCAGTCAGGAGTCACCCAACACCTTACTCCCATCAGAATTTACCCCACATGGTCCTTAGATGTGGATAGTACCAAACCTGCAGGGACCATGTAATGCCATCAGTGGGTAAATGAGAATTAAAGCACAGGGAACAACAAGAAAAAGTTATTTCCCCCATAAAGAAAATATGGGCCATCATCTGTCACCAGGATGCCTGCCATGACAATGAAATGCTGTTGCCATTTTTTAGTAACCGATGGAGATCAACTACCAGAGAATCCTTTTCAATGTGCTTCCCATCACGTGCCAGCATGATCGTTAACATTCTGAGATACAGAAAAGCAAGTGGCCACAGGAAGGGTGGAGAGGAAGTGGTGGCAACAATCAGGAACAATAAAGAAAGGCCTGGTAACTCTGGGTCTGAAATGTAGCAGGGCGGGACATGTAAATCAAATTCAAGTCTGAAGGCTCACAGGATCATAACTTTGGCAAACACGGGTCACCATGCTGTCCTTTTGAACCACCTTTCTGCTAGAAAAGATACCTAAGTTTACTCTTTAAATTATCATTCTTATAAATGAAGTTGAGCCAATGTCTCTACTTTTCAAGCTACGGTGAAGAGAGAAGACGGTGGGAACATCTAGAGGTGCAGATGTGGTTGTTTGCCCTGGGGAAAGCAAACACAATGCTAAAATGAAGGGCAAAAAATGAAGCGCAAAATTATAGTCTGGTCACGACCACCTCCTCCCCTCCTTGCGTTTATTTGTTTGTAAGTAAAATGTGGCCTGGTTCTGTCCCACCAGCATTTCTGCAGTTGATTCTGCTTAGCACACATGAATGCCATTTCTGCAAATGTAGTCCCTGGGCATATTATGATCTCAATAAAGAGCTCACCTATTTCTTCCTTGATGATCCGCTGGGCTATCCGATCTATGGTTCCTAGTTTAAGTGCAAATGTGTCTAAGTACTCTCCTATGGCTGCGAACTCAAGAGGCCGGCTCCTAAGTTTGTATCCTCCGGTGACATGTTTGACCGACTCGCCCACTCTGGTCAGCAGTGCCATCCCTTGCTTTTTGTAGGCGTTCAGGTCCTAAGGATGACACATAAATAAACAAACCCAGAGGGCTCGATCACTCACACGAACCAGGACTCAGGTCTCAGTAAATCAACTTCATTAGGCAATTGTGTTTTGGAAATAGAAGACTCAGAAAATGAGGAGCTGAGTAAGAAGACCTAACCACATACCCAAAAGTGTGTCCTGTCTATGCCATCACAACTAGCAGGCTCAAATTCCTATGTGGTGACACCCTGAACCCTTTCAACAGAGTTGGACTCCTACCTTTCTAATCAGATTTACTCGCCTGAGCATGCTTTCTTTTAACCAGAACACTCTGTTTCCAACATAATTCTTTACTACTTCTGACTTCCTTCTTTATGCAGTCAGAACCTTTACTTTTGCTCTTGATTTCATCTTGTCCTCTTTACCATGTCCCAACCAAGGCCCTTGCCTTATCATCCCATCCCCTCTGTATCTTCAACCTCTAATCCTTCATGTAAAATATACCCAACCTCTAAACTTTCATGTAAAATATACCCAAGGCTCACCCAGCTTCAAAACAGCAGAAGTCACCTCCAGCCCACTTCTTCCACCTCTCTCCTGCCTTTCAAAGTCAGGCTGCCTGAGAAAATGTTCTAAAGATTCCATTTCCCCTTCTAACCTCATACGTTCTAGACAAAAAATATCCTTATAGGTACAAGGCTTTCCCAAGACCATAAATAAAGCCTTAAAATTCTTGGACTTGCTTCCATAGACAATATTTTTTGGAGCAAACTGGGCTCATTGGACTGCATAAGCTCTACTTTAAGTAGAGCTTTGAAAGGGTACCCCCAATTAACCAACTTAACATGTTGAATACAGTGATGCAGCAGTACCTATCTGATTGCTGCACCCATTCTGCCAAAGATGAAAAGCTTGATTTGAACATATTTGATACTGACTGCCCGCTACCTCTCTTCCAGAAACAATACTGGCTTCTTTAAGACGCTTTTAATTTGTGATATGATCCCATCATCACAAGGAAGAGGAATGCTTCTGCATTTGCTGAGGCAGAACATGCAAGTGGGTAATTTAAGAACAAGATCAAGATATTCATGATGTATTATAAGATGGGAGGGAGGCTGGGGAGAAAGGAAGATGTGAGGAGATGGGGAGTTGTTCTTTAATGGGTATAGTGTTTTGGTTTTGCAAGATGAAAAAGTTCTAGAGATTAGTTACACAACAATGTAAATATACTTGACACTAATGAACTGCATGTTTTCTAATGGTTAAGATGGTAAATGTTATGTGTATTTAATCACAATTAAATAAAGAGTGAAGTACCTCGGGTTTCCTGGCCAGTTCTGCCAATAAAGAAGTGCAGAGAGAAGTCAGTTATTGACCAACTTGAGTTTGAATACATAGACTCTGGCAGCTGGGTAGGACCCAAATATTTCTCTGGCAAATGCCGGGAAAATGCCAGGAAAATGCCCACCTGAAAGGAACTTGGCTGAAGGCAAGTAATGCTGAAGTCCTCTTGGTCAGGCAGTGTGATACAGAGAAAAAGTGTGGCCTTAGGGGCCACAAAGACCCAATTTCAAATCCTAGTGATGCCACTTGAACATGTACAAACTCCCTGAACTTCAATGTCATCATCTATAAATGGGGTTGTGAGGAAACACAGGGTTCTTGTGAAGAACATACTTACCAAGTACTCAATAAATGTGTTTACCCCTCTGTGCCCACTGTTGGTCAATCTGGCCTCACCTAGTAAAATGCCAAGGAGTATTTATGGAAACACTTCTCTGTGCTTTTGGCAAGTGGAAATCTTCTACCTTCCTCTGCTGCTACAGGGGGTGTTTCTCTTGAATTCTAACATAGAAACCATGCTAATGCAAATCTGCACCAAAAACAGAGCACTTCGATGACACCCACTATAGTGGGCCATGCACAAGGGCGGCTCGTGAGAAATCAAAACAGCTTTTAAGAAAAAGCCCGAAGAATGCTAATTTGGGGGAAGAAATATGAAAAATTCTGTCCTTACCTTAGCAGTAAGAAAAACATTAAAGTGTTCATTGAAAGAGAGCACAGGATGATCTGTAATTCTTTTGAGGAATTTATCCAAAGCTTTTCTTCTGGTCTCCACAAACTCTTCTGAAAAACGATCTACCACACCTTTCACCACAAACTTCTCAGGAAGTGGCTATGAAGACAGGAAGAAAAATATTCAGAGTAATTGATAAAATGATGCAAAGAAAAACCATCAGGCTAGCAAATCACTCCTATGACCCATCTATCTGAGAACAGTGTTTCTTAATCAGTCAAACCTTTATTTGCTGGTTATCAATACAAACATTTTTGAAAAACATTTTTAAAAATGGAATAAATCACAACTACCTTGTCAATGTTATAATGCAAGAAATAAAACACTAGAGCATAGTCTGTGGAACACGGAAAACAGTCAATGTTTATCCAGCAAATTCAATAGCATAGCTATCTTTACATTGCTTGATGCACAAGTGATATAATGAGAAAGTTAGGACAAGATAAGATAGCCTAAGGAAGGAAGGCGGACAATATCAATCACATAAAAATGTGGTTACCCAGTTCAAGGGGTAAAAGAACATGGCAGTTTGAGAAATAAGCATATTAGGCAAACCCATGTATCTAAAAAAAGACCTTTCCCAATCCATTTTTTTGTTGTTGTTCCTTTATGTTTACACTCAAAAGTTCTTAAAGATGCAACTTCCTTTACTCCCCTTCCTCAAAAGAATTTCTCTATCATATTTACTTTGAACTCATATTGTGGGTAATTTCAAACTATCTAGCTCCCAAAGGATCTCTGAGCTTTAACCTGTTTCTGTAGTAGCTTGATTAAATGCTTGATTTAAAGGCCTTCCTCAATAGTGCCACCACGAGGAAAGACAGTAGCTGCTAATGCACAATTTGAAATGTTTTAGTTATGAAATATTAAAAGAATATTTACATTAAAAATGGCCAAATGATCTCATGGAGATTTCTCCAAAGAAGATATACAAATGGTCCCATAAGCACATAAAAAGATGTTGAACATCATTAGTCATTAGGGAAATGCAAATCAAACCACAATGAGATACCCCTTCACACCCACAAGGATGGCCATGTTTTAAAAAGAAAAAAAAAAAAAAAAGAAAGAAAAACAAACATGTTGGAGAGGATGTGAAAAAACTAGAATAAGCATTTAAGTCCACAACTTCTTGATATGGCCATAAAGAGATCATCTTCTTTTAAGTTATAAATCTTCAAAGACAAAACGAAACAAAACAAAACAGAAAAAAGATATAGCAACAAGGGCTTAGCCAACACAAAAACGTAGAATCCTAAACCAGTTGGAGTGCAAAAGGAAAGAAGAACCCAGGTTGATAAGACAGAACCTATGAAAGATTTAGGAACTTGGGTGTGTGGAATTAGACAGCTTCAACTTGAAAGGGCTTTGCAAAATCAGTGTATTTTAATTCCCAGGAGCAAAGATGGGGTGGAAGGCATGCCTCCTGGTTCCTCTTTTGCTTCTGCCAAGCTGTTTGACTTTGGTCAAACTGTATAATCTCTCCATATGTTTCTGCATCTGTAAAAAAACCAGTTATCAACCTCACAGAGTTGTTTTGAGGATTAAATTAGCTATGAGGTTGATAGTGCTTGGAACAATTCCTGCCACAGAGTAGACATTTGAGTGTTTTGGGTTATAGGAGTGGCAGCAACTTCAGAGGACTGCTCATATTCAGGGACAGCCAGTGTTCAGTTAAATCTTGAGAAGGTGGGAGCGTTCAAAGGAGAGGCTAAGAATTAAGGAATTTATTTTTAACAGAGCAGTTGTTCTATAGGGCACAGTGGAAAGTTTTAGCAATAATGGAAGAGAGGGGAGTAGAGTCAGGAATATAATTACAGAGCCACATGGGGATGACAAGTCCAAGTCGGATGCCCAGGAGAGCTTACACTTGGGTACAACATTAGAAAGGAACAAGGGCCAGACCCAAACACCATCCGACCCAATGTTCTAGCATCAGTGAAGCTGTCTCCAAAGGATATGACTGTCCATTAGGAATAACTCCTTTATCTTTATCAATTCTTTCTCCTATTGCCTTAGACAGCCATTATCCTTAAACCTTATACTCATCTATCAACCATTCATGCTAAGCAGATTACCATCTCTCTGAAGTAGAAACCAGGTGTAAGGGCATCACATGGAAACTCCCTAACCATTTTTCTTCCTCCATAGAAACCCACCTACTGGGCACCACCCTTACCTCCCTTCCTTAGATCCCCATGGACAACATACGCCTCTGCAAAGCTATCAATTCCACCTGTGTCTTGAACCCAGATAGTCCACTATCATGCACTTGTGTCACCAATTAATTATACCTCTCTTCAGTATCTTCCGCATCTCCTCCTTATCCAGCTCTACTCCCTGAATCTACAAACTATAGCTAAGTTCCCTTTCTACCAGAAAAAAAAATTAAATCCAACTATCCCTTGACCTTACATCGCCTCTAGTCTCCCTTCCTCATTTCACCACTTTGAAAAAAACATTTATCTTTACTTCCACTCTTTCCGTTGATTTCTCAACCCCCAAACTCCTTCCACCCCAAAACAAAGCTGTCTGTGGTACTGCCTGCAGTGTGGCATTTCTCCGCCACGTTCCTACCCTATTGCAGAAACTGCTCTTTTAAAATAGCAGTAACTTTCTAGTTACCAAATCCAGTGGATATTTTTCTGTTCTTATCTCATGAGTCCTGTCAAGCATTCTCTCATTTACTTATGCTTCATACAAATTAGGAGGGAGGCCTAATGAGCAAATAAGTGCCTCATTTCACATAACAGATAACTTTCTGAAACAGTTACCCATTCTTCAGATTTATGTTTACACTGAACTTGATATTTAATGAATCAGCAAAGTTTGCTATCTAAAGGAACTCTGGGGAGAATCCTTCTGCAAACAGAATTTCCTTCTGTGATAAGCATTATTCTTTTCAAACACACATGGCTTCGAAAATTTGTTTCTTCCTGTTTCAAGTTGCCTTAAAGGAACACACCTACTCTCAGCATCACCTTCATAATTACCTTCCAGGTTTTTATACATAGGAATCTGGGTTACTGGTGAAATCATACTCTGTAAATGAGATAATCAAACGCAAGTGAAGAGCTAAATAAGCTCCAAGCTCATGGTAGATGTCAAATGAATGCCAGCTATATTTATTAATTTGTAAACACGGAGAACAGAAAGCAAAAAGAAGTATGAACTAATGGGTGGAACTTCCATATATCTTTTAAGCCAAATGCTTTTTAAAAAATCATCTGGGATGGCATTTCACACCCACAAGGATGGCTATAAAATAAAAAAAAGAGAAAAACAAGTGTTGGCAAGTATGTGGAGAAACTGGAATTTCCATAAACTGCTGGTGGGAATGTTAAATGGTGCAACCACTGTGGCAGTTTGGCAGATCCTTAAAAAATTAAACATAGAATTATCATATGAGCCAGCAATTCCATTTCTTGGTATATTATCAAGATAACTGAAACCAAGCATTCAGACAAAAATTTGTACAATAAATGTTCAAACAGGATTATTCACAAGAGCTGGGCTGAGGAAAAAGGAAAATATGAAGTGCTGAGTTAATGAGTATGGGGTTCCTTTTGGGGGTGATAAAAATGTTCTAGCACTAGAGGTGGTGATTAGAAAACATTGTGAATGTATTAAAAGCCAAGGAATTGTGTACTTTAAAATGGTGAATTTCATCTCAATTTTTAAAAATGTGATGATAGGAGACGTCAAAAGAGGAGAGAAGATGCGATGATGCTGGCTTTGAAGATGAAAGAAGAGGCTGTGAGCCAAGGAATGCAGACAGCCTATCGAAGCTGGAAAAGGCTAGGAACAAATTCTCCAGTAGAGCCTTCAGAAAAAATGCAGTCCTGCCTGCATCTTGATATGAACCCACTGAGACGGATTTTGGTTTTTTGAAATCCAGAACTATGAGATAAGAAATCTCTGTTGCTTACGCCACTTAAAAAAATAATCAGCTGGTATGGGGGTAAGGGAGTGGGTAGGGATAGAGATGAAACAAGACTGGCCATAAGTTGATAAATGCTGAAAATGAATGATGAATATATGAGGGTGCATTGCTCTGAATAGCTCTACTTTAGTATATTTGAAATTTTCCATAATAAGTTTTTTTAAACTATACATATGTATGTATGCTGGAACTGCCGAAAATCCTATTAGCAAAACATGACAATAACCCATTAAATATTTCAAGATTTAATCTTAAAATATTTACATGTTTATAGCACTTCATACTTTGGTAAAGTACTTTCACATATATTTCACATAGGAAAGTATTTTACAATCTGTAAGGGAAAAAAAGTATATTTCCTATAGACTTTCAGTGAAAAGCCACTACATCTGGATGGGAAACCCGGACAAAGATTTCAGTTGCTCAGTCTTGGAATTTCCAACTTCCTCTTGTCAGCATTAAAATTGCTTCTTCTGTGGAATTCAACAAATATTTAGTGCATATCATGAATGACAGAAAAGTAGTTTTCCTATCCCTATCAACCTAACAGAAAATACTGCTCCTAAGCAAAAATAACTAACAAATAAAAGAGCATCAAGATTAAAAGCTTTGTTCTGATTTAAAAAAAAAAAAATCACCAAGCTTGGTTTAATTCAAAGTACATGAAAGTTCAACCAATATTTCACTACTTATTAACTTATCTACTGGGTAAGCTAAAGGCATGTATATTTAACTATTAAAAAGGAGGAACCAAATAGAAAATGAAGTTAGGGTTTCATTGGTTATTTCATATTAAGAAAAACAGTTGTTGCATTATTAATTTTTTCTAATTAATTCTTGAGTTTATTTCTACCCAAAACAAAACAGGTACATAAGTACAAATGCGTCCTTCCAGCAAAGCTTCCTTCATAAAAACTGAAGCATTAAATTTCCAAGTGAAATTAAACACTAGAGTTTAATAAATATATTTGCTACATCTCAAAAATCTCTCTGTGCCCATTGAATCATGAAAGCTATCTGCTATGTAAATAGCAGTGAAGCAGTGTTAAAACTAACTTCTGAGCCAAAACTAAATTGAAAAACAAAAACGTTACAATGAAGACTTTCTGGTGGCTCCTACTGTTGGATAATAAAGTCATCCAAAGTGAACTGCCATTATGAGATGACAAACATATATATCCAGCACACTTCCAGTTTTAAGACAGCATTTGATTATTTCTTTCTGCTTTAAATTCCAGAGGAACAAAGCAATATAAAAAGAGAAAAATCTGCTGCAACACGAGAAAACATAAAGGTACTATTAACAAGACAGAATTTATCAAAGACACAAAGCAGAAAGGATTGGGGTGAGAGAAAAGTCAGTCAATATTAAGCATCTTGTAATTCTACTCAGGCAAAGGAAAGGTTGTCCCAGAAAGTAAGGGTTTGAGTTTCTCCAGTACAGCTTCCAAGTTCAAGGCCACAGGGGCTAGAAACAAAGGCAGCCAACAGAGAAAGGCAAATGAAAGAACTTGGGTGCCTCCCTGGAAGAACAGTCTGGCTGGCTGTTCACCTACAATTTCACACAATTCCAATGAAGCCCAGGTAATGAAAGTGAACTTTATCTCCACGCTCCTAATATAAGCAGTAGAATTTGAAAACTCAGGAACTCTCACACATTTTTAATCATAGCTGATATAAGTTGTCAGGAGAAAAAAAAAAAATCAGAAACTCACTACCATTATTCCTCCAACTTTCTCATTTGATTCAAAAGATTCGAAAGCTCATCTTGGAAAGAAAACAAAATGTACAAATACCTAGAAAAGCCCTGAAATCTAAGTATATGGGGAAATGGGGCGCATCCAACCAGATGTTGAAACATTTGGTAAAGTTACAATATACTTCGAATAGTGTAGGAGTGTTGTTGGACTAGACAGATCGATGAACCAAAAGTTTCAGAAACAGCCCAAGAATATACAAGTCTAATGCATGATATAGTGTAATACACAAATTATGATAAAGGTGACTGATTATCTACATAAATGGTTCCGGGACAACTCACCATGCAAAAAAAAGAAAAGTCCTCCCATGTCACAACAGAATTCTACATTTACATTTTAAAAATAAAGACACATAAGTAATAGAAGAAAATACAGAAATACATTTTTACCATCCTTGGCTAGAATTGCGCTTCACAGCCAGAAACTGTAAAGGAAAGATTAACTTGGCTGAGAGGGAAGGGATGTTATTTTTATGGAGTCAAGTCTAAGATGACAACTGGAGAAAAAATACATATTCCCAACTGGGTTCTTTTCCTTTGTAGATATGGAGGTTTTGCAAATCAAAAAAAAATAATAATAATTAAAAAAATAAAACAAAAAACAAACAAAAAAACACACACAATAGAAAATGAAGACGCATTCATAAAAAAAAAATGCCAATGTCCAAAAAAGTCATGAGAAGATATTCAGCCTCACTAGTTAAAGAAATAAAAACTTACTGTACAAAAATGAACTCAAAATGGATAAAGATCTAAATGTAAGTGCTAAGACTATAAAAATCTTAGAAAGCAATATAGGTATAAATTTTCATGAGCTAAGACTAGGTAATGGTTTCTAAGATATGACACCATAAGCATAAGCAGCCTAAGAAAAAATAGAACAATTAGACTTCACAGAAATTAAAAACATCTGAACTTCAAAGGACACCATCAAAAAAGTAAAGAAACAAACCATTAAATGACAAAAAATCATATCTGATAAAGGACTTGTATCTAGATTATACAAAAAACAACAAGTATGATTTCATTTATGTAAAACATCCAGAATAGGCAAATCTGGAAAGACAGAAAGTAGATTAAAGGTTTCCAGGCACTAGGGAAGATAAACAGTTTGGGAGTGGAGAGCAAGGAGTGGGAGGTTTCTTTCTGGGGTGATGAAAAGTTTCTGAAATTGACTGTGTGATGGTTGCACAACTTTGAATACACTATATGCTCCTAACATACTCATTTTAAATGAGCAAACTGTATGGTGTATGAATTACATTTCAATAAAGCTGTTTTTTATATAAAGTAAGTAAAAATTTAAACAATAATTGCATTATGTATACTGGGTCTCTGGGGTGGTGGGGGGGCCCTTGTCTGTCTTTTAACCCCTCACCTACCCAAGAGTACGCACCAGACCTAGTAAAAAGACCAACACGAAAGAGGATGCTTAGTAATAAGTAGACACTCAGCAAAGTTGCTGTAAAATGAATTTCTGTAGGGGAAACAAATTTTTTTGTTTCCATTTTGACTTTCATGTTTAATTAAAGATGCTCTCCTATATTAAATTTCTCTCCAGCATTTAAAATCAAGATATGCTATAAGGATTTATGAAGAAATTTGTCTTCATTTGCTTCTAAAGTACCTTCCTACTCACTGCTTCTACCCAGACCATAGGAAACCATACTTAAAAATACTCTGGATCATTCCTAGGCATTCTGGAGACTTCCATTCTCTTTGGGTTCTGGCCTGCGTCTACGCATGAGTGCTACTATGTTTCTCCAGCAGGTGTTGCTATCTAACCTTTGATGTTAAGCACCAAACTGGAACTACACAAACTGCCAGGAGGTGAAGCACAATTCCACTTACGGATAGTGTGGGCTGTGCATAAAGAGCGACTTGCTTCAGAAGAGTACAGTATGGAGAGAGAGAGGAAAAAAAGAGTAACCGTAGAGCAGAGACACCTGACAAGCACTACCTCAAGTCAAGTGATCAAAGTTAACATCAACTGTGATAAACACCGCTGATAATATATACTCTTGATATGATGCAGATGGTACTCTACCTCTGTGCTTTTCCTCCCTAAAATGCATCAACCCAGTCTAATCATGAGGAAAACATCAGACAAATCCCAACTGAGGGACATTCTATAAAATGCCTGACCAGTACTCCTCAGAACTGCCGAGGTCATCAAAAACAAGGAAACTGTCACAACCAAGAAGAGCCTAAGGAGACCCGATGACTAAACATAATATTCTATGCTGGATAGGCAAAAACTGAGGAAATCTGAATAAAGGACTTTTAGGCAATGATAATGCACCATCACTGGTTCATTTAATATTACAAATGTGCCACAATAATGTAAGATATTAATAAGCAAAACCGAGTGTGGATATGTGAGAACTCACTGTACTATCTCTGCAATAATTCTGGAACTCAAAAACTGGCCTAAAATAAAATGTCTCTTTACAAAAAAAATAATTCGCTAGCTGCCAATTTTGCCAAATGAAGGATTTTTTTTTTATTCTATTTTAAGTGACAGTTCCAATGGTTTAAAAACTATAGTTTCTTCTTTGAGCACATTTTTAACTGGTTAGAAGACAGAAAAGCAAAACTTCAGGCTTGGAGAGCAGAGGGGATCTGCAATTGGGAGCTGGGGGATGCCCTGAGAAAGAATGAATTTCCAGCCAAGACCCATCGCTTCCATCACAGTACTGAAACCACGGCTGCTTTCACCTTGAAAACCAAGAAAACTGCCAGAGTGTCACAGCATATTCAGCCTCTTTCAACCATGGGGCGGGGAGGGGGAGCAGAGTGGGGGAAAGCATTGGAAAATGCAGTGGGGACAGGAAAATCGGCCGTGCTAAGACGTTATTCAGCCAAGGTGGTTACCCAAATTGCCCTAAAACCACCAAAGCCCCAAGAAACCAGATCTGGAGTGTAAATAATTATTATTTCTACTAAAAAAAAATGGTCAGAAAAATACTCAATTTGTGTGCTGATTTTAAGTCTTTTCAATTTTATTTGCTCTGATTCTGTTTTAAAAACGAGATGTAAGTAACAGATAAATATGCTGTTTAAATAAACAGAGCTAAAGTGGCTTTTCGGTTTGTCTTTTAAATGAAAAACTGGTTGAGTGGATCCTGTGCTAGATTCCTGCTCCCTGAATTACCCAGGTGTAAAGAAAGCCTGGCTGGCTGTAGCCTGAGGCATCTTTCTTCACTTGGTGGCAACTATCCAAACATTAAGAATACTTTGGATAATCACTCTAGGATGAGTGAAACTGAAAGTCTTTAAAGAGACAGCAAATGAGACTTAGGATTCTTCATACTTCAAAAGTTTGTCATAATAAAAGTGAAAACCTACCCCACCCTACTAAAAAACCTGGCACCCTGTATAGCAAATCAGAACCCAAAACACAAAAGGTGAAATATATTATACCATATCCATAAACATGTTTTATATACATTTGATGGGTGAATCTGGTATCAAATATAAGGCAGAGTTTGTCTGTAAGTTAAGGGATGAGATTTGAGTAAACATCCATCCACAAGAAAGATAATGCAGGAAAAGTGAATAACAAGCTATAATGAATGACTTAGTACCTACGGGAATGAGATGAGTGGGCTGTGATTCTTCCAGTTTGTTCCTCAACCAGTCAAAATCCTGGTATCTTCGACGAACAGAATATTCTGGCAGGTCAAACTCCACCCGAGTACTCTAAAAAATAATAAGGGTGGAACAAAATAAGCATAAGGGAATCGGAGCACATCTTGGCAGAGGGCGAGGAAAAATGCTCTCTTTGAATAACCAAACTGCACAAGAACACACGTTCTTTCCACCAAATGCACCGGCCAAAAGGCAGGCTTTGCCGGCACAGAATGACCACTGAGCCACAAGGCCCAGTTAAAAATTCAAGGATCTAGATGTAGAATAAAAATGTCGAGGTTTTTCATTTCTACCCTCAGGAAATTAATCTCAGCTATCCCACAGAACTGTGTTCAGAAACATTTGATTCATTTCCTCCAAGCTTAACTGAGAATTTCTTTTAGCAGAATCATTCCACAGAAGATATTGCTACTAAATCCAAATCTGTGAATCTGTTAAAAGAAATTATGTCTCCACCTTCTGCTAAATATGCTAACAAGTTTTGCCAGAGGCAGAGGGGAAACAAAAAGTAGAGATAACATCACATTTAGGATCTGGTTTAGATTAAATAGAAGAGGTTTTGCCTCATGTGCCATATTCTGGCCAGAACTATAACCTTTAAAGTATACTGCATTTTAGACTTAAAAAAAAATTAGAAGGAAATAAAACCAAAATGTCATTGTAATGAAGAAAAATATTTATTTGATCCATTTTCCTGAATTTAAGTTTTCTGAAATATGATTGTAACACTTTGATAATGAAAACTAATGTTAAATAAAATTAAATTATTATGAAACAAAATTTTTACACATTAATTAGCCCAAACTAAAATTGTCTCAGATAAACTATTTTTCCCTATGGGGGTAATGACTATATGATAGTCACAGTTCTCAGAAATTAAAGTACAAAATAAAAATGGTTCAAACTACATTTCATAAATTTATTCTTTCACACCAAAAGTCTGTTTTAAACCACAACACCGAGAATATCTTTAAAACACATGAACATCCATCAGAGAAAAAGCCGTGAATAGTTTTGACATTGAAAATTATGATTTTATCCTCCCTAAAAGCGATGCTCACAACGTTTGGACAAAACCGTGAAGTTAAAGACCTGGGTCTTGGACTGACCCCCAACTAACTCTTTCTGTACCTTTTCCCTTTTTTGTGGAGTCCCATTCACCAGCTTATGCCCAGGAAACACAACCTTCCCTTGCGATGCAGGTAGGGGTGGGAAGATGCGGGGAGATTGATTCAATTTAAGTAGGATTTATTGGAAGACTCCCCAGAGGACTAGCATTGTAGAATTGGAGAGAGAAAAAAAAATACTTAAACTCAAAGAACAAATCACTGCTGACGAATTTTCAGGCATAAGGGTCATGGAAATACTGACACCACCACCACCCCCGCCCCCCACCCATCGAGGCAGAGTGGGAAGAACTCTGCGCATGTGCAGCCCCAGCACCACCACCAGATTCCTGCGACACCAACCACTACGCCTGCCTGCCGGAGCCTTGGTTTCCACAACCTTAAGAAGAGAGTTGGCAGTGACATCCTTGGGGGACCCAGAGGGCACCCCAACAGGCTCCCTGAGGACTTGTTGATAACCATGGGCCCATGAAAGGCAGATTTCAAAAGGTGACAAATGAATTCAACCCATTTTCATTTACATGATATCAACAGATTGCTTCTCTTTGTTATGCTTTTGCAGATCCACTTTATAAATTATAGCTTATGTAAGTAACATTTCTACTCTAATTTTGAAATCAACATTTGGTAACTGTAAAAAGCAGTATAATAAAACACAAGTTTGTTTCTGCTGTAACTAATTTTACTTTTGGGGATCCACTTTTTTCCTTCTCTGTTCATTCATGTAGACATACTTATTTTAAAACTTCAGGAAAAATAAAGAAATAAAAAATAAAAGACCCATACTCTTTCTGAATAGAGAAAAATGCAATTAATATTATGGTTTATGTCTTTTCATTTTTTTTCTACGCATATTCATTTATTCACTCATATTTTCTAAATCTCAACACACCTTGGACATCTTTTTCTGTCACTAAATTCAAATCTACAGAATCATTTTTAACACATATACAGTATTCCACTGAATGAATATAGATAGCATAATTAAACCAACTCCCCATATAAATTTTTCAAACAATAAACAATGCTACAGTAAACATCACTGGGCACTTGTTTGATAATTCTCTTAAAATAAATTCCTAAAGAGAGAATTGCTGGATAAAAGAGTATACGTATTTTTAATTGACAAATTGCTTCCAGAAATACACCAATTTATATTCTTACCACAAATTCTCATCAACATTGGCTATCTTTGATATACTTAAAACTGAAAAATAATATATTATCTTTGTTTTACTTTTGTTTCTTTAATGAGTATTGGGATTAAACATCCAAATATTTGTTGGCTGTAGTTTTTCTTCTTTTGTGAGGGGTCTTTTTTAAATTGTGAGTCAAGTCTTTTTCATTCGTGAAGACTCTTTATAGTCATTGGTCTATCATAATTTTCTAATGGTTTTTCTGACATAGAGCTTTTAAATTCATCCACTATTTTCCCTTATGGTTGACAACTTTTGTTGTCATCCATAAGAAGCCTGTCCCCATTGCAAGTTTTTAAAAATATTCACCTGTATTTTCTCCTTTATTTATGGCTATTACATTTATGCCTTTAATTACTGCTATTCTACTTCTAAGAATTAACCGTTAGAAGATAATTTTTAAACTGTGGCAAAGGTATCTGTTAATGATATTCACTGCAATATTATTTAAAATAGTAAAAGAATAAAAGCAACCTAAATGTCCAGCAATAAAAAATGGTTAAGCAAATGATGGCATATTTATTCTACAGTTATCAGTAATCATGTCTTTAATACACTTTCAGTGACAAAAATGCTCCAACATAGTTTTAAGGGAAAATAGCAAGATACAAAATTGTACATACATTATGATTTCATTGGTGTTAAAAATTTGGATATAAAACGTTAGACGGCAACTCTAGAACTGATCATGAAAACTGTCCTCTTTATACTCATCCTTATTTCCAAATTTCCTACTGTGTTTACACAATACTTTTATAGTCACACACACACACACACACACACACACACACACACACACACACACACACTCTCTCTCTCATTTTTTTTTAACAACTCCTTTAAGGAAAAGGAGATTTAACAAAGCATTGGAAAGCAATATGATAAAAAATAATCATCATGAAACAGAAGGATATTCATACTCTCTGATCCAATATTTATTTTACTTATTTTTACCACAAATTATTCTAGAATAGATATAGTGATATGTGAAACATGATCAAATGATATTAATTAGAAGTAGGTGAGAAGATAAAGGGAAAACAAGGACAGAGAGAAAACTAGAACCAGGAACGAGGCTAGCAAAACACATTCACCTCGGAATTATGCTCACTTGCTAAAACTGGGCCACAGACATTACTGGGAATTTCTGGAGAGAAACCCAGTCAATTTTAAGATTCACAGTACTCATAAAATATGCAGGCCAATATAACTGCAACTATCAGTTTGCAGTAAATTTTTCCTCTGTGAAATTCAGGTTCTAACTTAGAAAGAAAAATAAGGTAATAAATGTTTATCTGTTTTCTAACATATGTGGTGAACAAAACAATAAAGAAGAAAGAAAAGTACACACAGTTCATAATCAGAGACAACCACTACACCATTTTGTTCTGTGTCCTTCTGTAATGTGTTTTCCAGTCTAGAATGACCTACAAATATCACAAGGTCATGGGTACATACTTAAAGTCAGATGAAGAAAGAGGTAACCATTCACAAGAGTGGTAATGAAGAATATTCATTTTCACCATCCCTCCATAAGAATATCTTCTTGCTGATCTTTGGGCATCCCCGCCTATTTTTTATTTAAGTTCAACACTTTGGAAAACCTAGCACAGAGCTAGAGTACAATCGATCACCCAGGAGAGTCCCCTGTCCTCTGGGCCTCACCCTACCACAAAAGAACTCTTATTCCCCAGGAGCTAAACTGTCCAATGACTGTGGCCTGGAACCATTCCTGAGGATTTCTATTCAATCCAAAATTTACAACTGACTCAAGAAAGATTCGGTCTTTATCAGAAATGCCACCTGTCTAGCCTTGGCTGCATCCTAAAAAATCTGAGTGACCTCCCCTGCCCCCAAAGGGACTTCTTTCCTCTTCAAGTATTAGCCAGCTAATCACATTCTGCTTCAAAAGCCCACAGGCCTAAGAGAGCACCTGAGAACGAGGCCTGGGGAGGCTTTTGGCCCCTTCTTCTTGAGTCCCCCTGGGCTTCCTCGTTTCTGACACAAGCTGCCACTTATTGCCACCTCCTCAGATCTTCCACCAGGCACTCTGGAACACCCATTTTATAATTAATAATAAAGTGCTGTAGTTCTTCAATCCATTCGAATTCTGAAAGCTGGCTCTCCCCTGTGGATAAGGCCTCCCTACAGTATGACAATCAAGTGCAAAGCTGCCCATTTTCTCACATTTCCCAAACCTCATCTTACCCTCTAAGACCAAGGGCTGCTGTTGACATCCTCCTCATTCCATGCTACCCCTTACCACCACCCTTCCACAGCACGGCCCTGTGAAAACCCTTCTGAGGCCCATGCCATCGAGATGCATCCATCTCTATTCCTCTTCACATCTGTATTCTACTGACAGCCCTGTCATTTATCCCGATTCCCTGAGAGCACCTGGCTCTCAGGCTTCCTTTCCAAAGACCTCCCATAATCTGGGCGCCCTCAAGAGCCAGGTGGTTTGCACATATGACACCCACCATCAAGCCAACAACATCCTATTCCAATGGCCTCTTCACAAACTGTAATCATGCAGAAATTTAAACATCGTGCCCCCCTAACCAGCACCTCCTATATTTCAGATTCTTCCACTTTTCTCTACCCCTGGTTTTTTAGCCTTTGGGACCTACAGTTCCTTAACATTCTGTCCATTCCTGTCTTCACTTCCTTCCTTAATCAGCATCAATTCCATGACCCATCATTCCTACCTCTGACTTGCCAATATCCTAAATGTCCCTTCCCCACTGTCCTCTCACACAACTCTGGCAAAAACACAGTCATCCACTTCTTGCTCTAACAGACCTGGTCATGCAAGCACACTCTTGAAGGAAAAACAAAATCAAGCAAAACACACTGACTAATGCTATGAATTCTACAACTGGATCCTCAATACTGCCAAACAATCTTTCTATACTTCCTTAATCAACTCTCTCCCTCACTTTCCTCATCAATACATGCAAAACCTATACAAGTTTTGAAAACTTCTAGGCCCCACTTCAACACTTCCCTCTCACTCCTAGTAGAAGACTGATCTACCCATCTAGCCATAGAGAAAACTGCTATCAGCAAAGAACTCTCAACTTTCTGCCACAAAAAAATTTTCCTTCTTTTGCCAAGAATAATGAAAAAAGTTCACCTCCCTCATCAGAGGCCACTCTGTCCCTCCACTCTGCTCAGGATACTATTTCTTTCCACCTTCTCGGTGGCTTCCAATCTTCAATCTAATGTCTCCTTCTCAACATGTCCACTTGGCACTTAAGTCTCTTCCATCCTTAAAAAACAAACAAAAGTCCCTCCCCGTCAAACCACGCCATACTCCAGCTACTGTTCTTTCTCTATACTCACTTTCATTGCCAAACTACCAAAACTCATGATGTCTTTTCTTTCTTCTCACTCACCCTAACCTGCTGCAAACTGGGTTCTGCCCCACCACACCAATAAAACTGCTCTCACCGTAGCCATCAATAACCTTCTTGCCATTAAATCTAATGTTCACTTTGTAATCCTTATATATAACTTGACCTTTGAGCAGTTTTTAGCCTGCTGACCACCAGGGCATTTGAAAAAAGGAACGAGTTGGGGCACAAGTAATGACTAACTGGTGATGGAGAAAAGACAAGAGGAGGATGGCTTATAAAGGGAGCTGAAGGCTCTTCTCTAGTTCACCAGCCCCACAGTCTACTTCCACATCATCATCTTCATCACCAGTTTCAAAAGCCAGGCTGTGGCAGTAAAACCACAGTGCTAGGGGAGGCAGTGGGGGCAACCCTCGAAAATTATGTCATGACCTGCATTCCAGTTCTAGCTTCCCCACATATTAGTTGCATATCTTTGGGCCATTTTAAAAATATCTTTGCGTCTCAGTTTCCTCATCTACAAAACAAAAATACTACTGGTACCTATTTCATTGAGTGTGAGGATTAACTGATGATATATTTAAAGCACTTAGCACACAATAAATGATAGCTCATCCATAGAGCGGAACATTATTGCAGTCTTAGAAATGATAGCATAAAAGCATACATACTGGCATTTACTGGCATAGAAAGATGTAACATATTAAGTGAATTGACAGTATACAAAACACTCATTTATGTAAGTGAATAGAAATAAATAGTTCATAAAGTTATAAGTGATTATTTCTGGCTGGTGAGCTTACAGATTTCCTTTTGTTTCAATGTTTTAGCTTACTTGAGTTTTCTAATTTCTCTTCAATGAGCATGTATTACTTATATAAAATAAAGTTTAAAGGGTTTCTATTGCAAAACAGTACCCAGCATGTGGTTCAGTGCTCAATAATTAGTTAATATGATGATATTTTCTAGGAGCCTGGAGAGAAAATTGTCAACATCTGCCTGCCCGAAAAGTCCTCTCTTCACTGCTGGAGAGATAAGATATCCACGACATAGATTTGAGTGAAGAATGCTTTGCCTACATTGGTTCTCAGCTGCAGGCTCATTTTTGCTCAGGCAAAAGCAGCTCTATACCTTGTCCAGCTTTACTCATCGGGAATCTGAGTTAGGACATCTGAGTCAAAGCTCAAAGTAACAGCATAAGTACTTGTATAACCTTGTCTTCTCACCATTCACTTTGCTTGAGATCCTCAGCAAAAGTGGGGATCCCTGGACAAGATCAGGTGTTTGGGACCCTGAGTTCCTGGTTGTTCTCTCTCTCTCATCCCCACATATCCCTACATATCCTTTAACCCAACATTCAGAAAGAAGGCTCCAAATGCATCACCAAGATATTAGAACCTGTGTCACCATTTGAAACAGAAAAAGAAAAGGACTCTGGTTTGAGATAGGAAGTGGACTTGACAGTAATAAGTAAAATATTATAATTCTATGACAAATTCACCTTGAGGTGTTAGCATCACAACAAAGTGAAAATGTGGGATTGGAACTTGAAAAAGGTTATCCTAAGACATTATCTGAGTTATAAGAAATTGAACAGCCCCAGGAACGGGGACAGAAATAAGAACACAAAGAGAAAGAGGAAGGAAAGAAGGAAAGAGAAGAGGCACAGGAACAAGAAGAGGCACGAGAAAGAGTGGGAGGCTGCAGCCTATGTCTCAGCCTGTGAAATCAGTGAACAGAGGTCCTGCAGTATTAGCATTTCAGGAGCTAAACTGAGGGCAGAAGAATCAAGTAGGAGTGGGAAAACATGAAGGGAGGCAAGCATCGCTGTGCCAGCAAGGCATCACCTTGTCATTCAGCTGTTTAGAGCACAAATTCAAGAAGAACAGAACAAGTTTTGTATTTCACTGACTACAGGGTAAAAAATTAGTTGACCCTAGGGGAAAAAATAAGTAGCTTAAAATAATTCATGAGAATACACGTGTATATCAACGTAAGACCTTTGAGAACATAATATACATCTAAGCACCTAGCCCAGTGCCTGGGAAATAGCAGGCACCCAGTGGCCATGGCAGTGAGGAAAGACTGTGTAAGCACATATGCATATGACCACATACAAAGACCAATTTTCAAACGTGAACCAGGTATGGCAAGGACAAGGCAATAACATCAAAGTGGTACACAGCAAAAAAGTCAGTAAGTCGTAATTTCCCTCCTTCCCTTCCTTCTTCTCCCCATACCATCATCTAATTACATCAAATCATAATCATGGTCTTATCACAGAAATTTAGGTTGGTACACTGATTCATAAATTTCAAGTGTAATGAGATATTAATATGTTAAATATTATGATAAAATTATAATAAAAAGAAGTGAAAGTAAAGTTGATCTTTGAACATCGTGGGGATTAGGTGTGCTGACTGCCCTATGCAGTCGAAAATCCATGTATAACTTTGGACTCTCCAAATACTTAACTACTGATAGCCTACTGTTGACCAGAAACTTCCAGTAACATAAACAGTCAATTGACACATATTTTGTATGCTATATGTATTATTACAATAAAGTAAGCTAGAGGAAAGAAAATGTTATTATGATAATCATAGAGAAAATACATATATGATCTTTATTGAAAAAAATCTAAGTATAAGTGGTCGCATACAGTTCATTCAATGCCATGTTGTTCAAGAGTCAATTGTATGAGGATTAAATGTTACCTGTGAAAGACTGTAGTCTCAATTTCCCCTTCATTTTAAGATTTTTAAAAAAACATATAATCCTTTTAATCTGAATACATCTTCTCTCTCGGAAAGCCACACCCACAATTGTAAATAAAGGGAAATAGAGTTGTAAAAAAGGAGAAAAAAAGGCAGAAATCACAGAGGTAAGATGCCAGTTCTCCAAGACCACTCAACATGGGCAGAGGATAAGAAAGGGACCTACTTTGGTAGTGATCCTATATGTGATGTAGGTCTCCATAGTACAGACATGCTTCTTGGGATCATCAACTGTGACAAAGAGATCTCTGGTCTCACCATCGATGTCATCATCAAGCTGAAGTCTGTTGAGAAGGGAAGATGAAGAAGCTGGACTTGAAGTGCCTGCTGGAGTACCACCGTTGGGCAAAATGAGATCCTGAAATAAGAAGAGAATCGCCTTTCAGATTAAATGAAAACACACACCTGGAGGTATCAGCAAAAGTAGCTGGTTTAGACAAGCCAAGAAACACCTCTAAATAAAATAATAACTTGGAAAGAATCTGAGCCTCTCTTTACTTAATGTTTCTTAAGGGAACAGGTCTTTCATGACCAAGAGAAACCAACCACGGCAAAGCGCAAGACCAAATTCATGCTGATTCATCTTCCAGCAAGCACTGGAGGAACCATACCAACAGAAGCGAAGAGTTCAGGGACAGAGAACATAATAGCCCCCACCATCATCAGACCACAACAGAGAACTCAGTGAGCACACCACATGCTCTCGTTTTCTCACTTTCTGAAGGCCACCACCTGGGTCCAGCTAAACATTAAGGGATCTGAACCCTCTAAAATACTTAACGCATTTAAAAACACAATCAACGAATACAAAGAGACAGCTAAACATCATATGCCTCCTGAAAGAAGAAACCACCACCACCTATAAAGTATGCTTGCCAAAAAAAAATTGAATCTGAATCCTGAACAAATCTCTAGACTCACCAATTTACAGGAAATAAAGAGGAGTGAGGAAGATGTTAAATAATACTATAAGGATTCAACCAGCAAAATCCACACTATATAAAACTAAAGAGAAGTGAAGACCCAGTTGCTTCAATAAATAAATTGCAAAAAGTAAAAATAAAAGAGAGAGAGAAGCAGCACCTAGAAATGTAAAGAAACTTAAGTGGCCTATAAACAACTGCAGTGGAATGTGATTAAAACAAAATGGTAAAAGATTCTGAGGTAGATAGAGAAATTGGAATATTGACCATTTATTTAATGATATTAAGTAATTATTAGATGTGATAATAGAAGTATTCGAATTTTACAAAGTCTTCTCTTTTTAGAACTATATACTAAAATATTCATGGATAAAATGATAGGATGGATGTCTGGTGTTTTCTTCAAGATAATTAAAGATGGGTTGGTGGGGATAAAGATAATACAAGATTCCCCAAAGGTGGTAATTGTTGAAGTTGGTATTTTCAGGTTCTTGTACAGTTCTCTCTTCTGTTGCATATTTTAAAAATTCTTCCACAGTAAAAGAGTTTTAAGTAGGGAAGGGCAAATGTCAGGGAAAAAAGGAAAGATTTTTTAAATTATGGACCTTTCTTTATATGCCTTAGCAGGGAGCCACTGGAATAAATTACGTCCCTACAATATCAAAAAGAAAAAGGTGCAAGCTAATAGTCAACCTTTTGTGGTTAAGGTTTGATAACAGAATAAAGGTCTGCCTAGCAGTAGATGCGAAAGCCCCTGGATGTCACCTTGGAATCATTAGGAGGCAAACACTAAGGAATGTGGCAAGAAAGTGACACGACACCATGAAAAGGGCCTTGGTCAGGAATGTAGAAAATATTCCTGACTTGTGGCTCATTAGATCCCAGGATGGGGGCAGGAGGTGCTTTCCCCTGAATTCTCTGTTCTTATATGTAGACTGGATCTGACTGAGCCCCCAGATTAGAGAACACACAGGAAATGAGAGGTCAACCTAGCAGTCATATCCATGAGCTCCAGCTGATCGTGAGACATCTGCGAAGAGGGCTGGGAACAGATAGAGGGAATTACGGCCTGGAGTCAAAGGCAATGTCACCCAACTCAATAAGAAATGGAAAATAAACAGAAAAGGCACCTTCCTTTGTCACCCATCTCTACTGAACACAGATAATTTAAACCCATACTTAATTACATGACATGAAAAATATTTTTGTAATTACAAAAAGGGTATCATTTTCACAGAATGCACTCATGGGAACAGAGCCCACCCCCACCTCTTCTTGGCCCAAGGGCTTGTCAGCTGGGAAAGCAAACCCCTCAGGAGCTGTTCTCAGTGTGGATGTGGCTGCAGAACCCAGCTGCAGCAGCAACTGGCTGATCTGCTTTCTCAGCACACTGACTCCACAGAGCATGCAGCGTCCATATCCCAGTGTCCAGGGACCTAAGACATCTTCTCTGTAGCTCTGAGATAACCATCGTGTCTTCATCATTTCAGTAAATATGTAAACACTGACCTTGGGTAAGGCACCATGCTTGCATGACATTACAAGGGCCATTTTTTCAACACTAGCACATGGGGCCCCACAATGGCTCTATCAATGGCTAAACATTGCACAAAAGAAATAAAGAATTCAAAATCTTTAGTCAGATAAGCCAACAGCAGCTCACACATAAATTCCCACAATCTGGCCTGGACTGGTCCTAGCAGCCTCATTTCTCATGGAGTTAGTTTCCAAAGCCCACCATGCTGTTTCGTACCCCTAACCTTTTCTTGCCAAGGCCTCTCCTCTGCATTATGCAGAGGTCTCCATGTGTCTCACAGGAATCTGCTCAAATGCCCCTTCCTCTTGGTAGCCTTCTTTGTTCCACTCCCTGGCAAAATTAGTCACTCCCTTCTCAATAGTTTGAAGATATTTCCACTGAAGCAATTTTCACAGTTTCAATCACTGATTTACTTATATAACATCCACAAACACTGAGTCCCCAATAACTATAATTGTGCTTTATTCTTGTGTGTGTGTGTGTGTGTGTGTGTGTGTGTGTGTGGCATATGTGTAATTAATTATGTCTGTAGGTCTCCCAGTGACTCCAAGCCAACTCCCCTAACCTTTGCTCTGGGGACCGAGGCAATAACCTTCCATGAACAACGCACAGAAAGGTTTGATATGTCCTGGTCAGACAGTGGGAAGTTAGCTATTTCTCAAAACAGTTAGTAGGGGTGGGGGAAGGGAAGAGTCAGTCAACCGGATCTTGTCGCACACTGCACATTCTTTCCTCTTAGGACTAGGTGGCCAGGGAAAACACTCACACTCTTACTACGGGTGTTTCATGGAAAACTATTTGAGCGTGTATGAATAGCCAGCAAGCTACAATTTTCTGTAATTTTCTAAAAAGGGATGCTACCAGCTCAGATTTCGATGGCACCCCTGTACACAGTGTTTCCATATTCTTATTTCATTGTGCCCCATGTCGGCCTCATGAGGTCAGCAGGACAGACATTGTCTCTACTAAAGAGGAAGCCGAGCCAAAAAGGTTAAGTAACACTTTCAAAGGTATTGACACTAGACGTCGCTATGCAAAGAAGTTGACCCAGATTTCCAGTTTCTAGTTCAAGGTTCTTATCAAGCTGAATCCCCTTTGTGTGGCTTTTTCCAACCTAACACTGTCCTTCATCTCCACTCTCTAGCCATAAATCCTTTGGGTTAAACATAAAGCTTCTGTTTTTTTTTTATTTTCTGGGGTATTATTATTATTATTATTATTATTATTATTATGTTTCAAGTATACAACACATCAGTTAGACATTTATCTTGTCTATAAAACAATCCCCCAATTGCTCTTTCTCTCCCCTGGCTATCCACTTAGCCATTAAGGAAGCTTCTGGTTTTAAAGCCAGTCAAGGAAAGTTAACATTTTCCATAGGGTCTTAATACAAGTTATTTCCCAAACAACTCACCTCAAGATATGGTGCTCCTAAGAACAAATAAGGAGACAAAATATGAAAAGTTGAGGAGAAAAGGGCAGGGGGTTAGGTGCATGGAATGACCCAGGCTCCTCGCCCCTGAGTCCTCCAACAGTGGGTTTGCTAGGCTGAGAGACCCAAGTCTAGAGCAGCCATTGTGGGATAGCCACACCTCTATGACTGACATGAAAGACAGAATTCAATACATGAGAGAGTCCCTTGGCTCGACCAAAAGCCTTGTTTTATTTTTGCTTCCTTATAGTCTGTCCTCCACACTGCAGCCAGAGTGTTATTTGAAAAAAATGTCAATTATTAACTGAAGTTAATAATACTGCATTGCATATTTGAAGGTTGCTAAGAGAGCAGGTCTTAGAAGTTCTCATCACAAGAAAAAAAAATTCTGTAACTATGTATGGTGACATATGTTAACTAGACTTATGATGGTAATCATTTCACAAAACACACAAATAGCATATCATGTTGCACACCTGAAATTAATATAATGCAGTACGTCAATTATACCTTATTAAAAATAATTAAGTTTTTAAAAAAGAAAAAATGTTAAGCAAAGCATGTTACTCTTCTGCTCACAACTCTCCAAATTCCCTTCCATAACCTGCACGGGCCAACGTGACCTTATCACTCTCCCTGACCTCATCATAGACATCCTCTCCCTAGCTCATCCTGCTCTAGACACTGGGCTTGGCTCTTTTTGACTTCAGGGACTTTGTGCTTGCTGTTCACTCTACCTGGAACACTCCTCTTCCCTCAGATTCCCATGTGGCTGGCTCCTGCTCACATGACACCTACTCAGAAAGATTTCAGCCCACAAAATCTAAACATATCCCTGTATCCTCCATCACTTTTCAGCCCCTTCCCTGGCTTTATTTTAATCAGACTTGTCACTCTCCAAAAATTTATTATTGACCATCTGACTCTCCCACTAGTCAGTAAATTCGACAAAAAGAGAGACTTTGTCTTATTCACCCCTCTATCCTCTGGCACATAGTAGGTACTCAAAAAGTATTTGATGAATGAATGAGTCTTTGAAATGACCCAATTCAATCCCTTGCCAATAAAATGTACTCAGCAAATGTCTTTTGAATTACAGTGAAATTCCAGTTTTACTATTTACTAGCAAGTTTCTTGATCTCACTATGCCACAGTTTTTTTGTTTAGAAAATGGGTGTAATGAGATTGCATTAGTATATGAAAGCAATTGGAATAGTGCCTGGAACATGGTGAGTGCTACATCACTATAAACACACTGAAAAGAATATGAAGTCAACTTGTCTACAAGTATTCTTGCATCCCCTTATAGATTATGGGGCTAGGTTCACAGGAGACACTTACCAAATACTGCTGAAAATATAAACTGGATTGATCAAGAGTCATAGTTGGTGCCTCAGATACACTTTCCTTAATGATTTTACTGTAGCAATAGATATCTACAGGAGCCTTTGCGAAAGTTACAACTACACAGTTGACATAAATGAACATTCCTCAGTAATCTAAAATATCAGTTCTCATCATGTAGGTTTCAGTTATAAGAGAATTTCCTCTCCCTTCTACCTCTTTTTACCTAGGAAGAGAAATACATACCTAAGCTGATTCAGAAACCCCTCTGGTTCAAAGAATTTCAGTTAGAAGATCCAACACTGTGGTCAGCCAGCCACAAGAGAGATTAGTAAATGAACATAAATCACCAGCAAAATTCAACATTATGTTAAACATATAGGAATGTGGTACACATTTAGGAGCCAGTATGAATTTAATAAAAACAAGTCATGCTTAATTGCTCTAATGTCTCTTTTACATATGATTAGAGGAATGCAAACTTGGTGGTGAAGTTTCAGCAGAGCTTGACAAAGCCTCTGAAGGCATTCGTAAAGTTGAGGGGAGAGTGAGGGCCCTCCGAATTCACAGACCGCACCTGACTGGTCTTAATATCCTTCCCTCCGGCCAGCGCACAGGAGATGCTTAAAGAAGGAATGTGTCCAAACTGTTCAACAGAACACTCTTGATTGTTGACTTTGTCATAAAGTTAAATTTAAGCCCACTTTGGAGAATAAATTCAAAGGGAAAATCCCCAAAATGTTGTGTTCAAAGAAGATGTTCATAACAAAGCAAAGAACACGATGAACCCTAGACAAATCCCAAAGGCTCAATACTCAGGAAAGATCGTGAACTAAGTACAAGTTTATGCTTTCTCCCTCTTTCTATCCTCCAGACACTAACTTAACAACCTGGAAAATGGGAGAGGAAGTGTTGGGGGCGGGGGAATGACCAGTGACTGGAATCATATCAGACTGGAAACTAGGAAAGAGTACCACCCAAACGTAAAACTTTCAAAGATTTTCTACTGGATTTAATCAGGACACAACAGAGTAAAGAACCAAGGTATCTTTAACCCATGTTGCTGAGGTTACTTAAGGTTATCAAAATTATTACCTAAGAAGTAGAAAATGTCCTGAACTCCTCACATACACTCTAAATTGAAAGTGCAATTGCCCAGGGGATGGGGGAGTGGAAGGGCCAACAATGGGACAAAGGAAGACCACCAGTGTCTGGAGGGTACACCATGTGAGGGCCACCAGAAGGGGGCAGCCTGCACACAGGGCTTCATCAGCCCATGATGGGTAGAGATGCAAGGCAAAGTTAAGAGAAATAGAAAAGCAACTAGGTCAGCTGCCCTGGGCCGCTCCACCAAGCGCAAAGCAAGCAAGACTGCAAATTCTGAAGGGGTGAGCTCTACCGAGATGGGAAGAGCATCTAAAACAAGAAGAAAGCCAGGCTACGCTGGATCCTGACACAGACAGGAACCAGGCCAGTGTCCCTGACTGACTGTCCAGGACCCTGGCTTGCTTTCTTCTGTCTCCTTTCCCCCACTGACAGATCCCTCAACTGATCTGTGAACAGACTACACAACTCAACCTAAGACCCAAGAAGACAATTCTAACATCAAGTAGAAACACAGGGGATTCAATAATTCACTTGTTCCGATGGGAGGCAAATAGCAGGCCTACATTACCTTATCAGACACAAGCAGACAGAAAAACATATTAAGCCTGCATTATCTCATCATTCAGATTCAAGAAAACCAAAAAAAATATATCCAGCCTATATTAACTCATCATTCAAACTCAGGAAGACCTAAATATGAAGAAGCAGTTCTCAAGAGCAGATAAATATATACACTTGAAAAAGATTTATCCCACGAAACAGAATATTTTAGCCTACATTTAATTTGTGCCTCCACTTATAAGAAAAAAGGTGAAAGAGAAATAAAATTAAAAGGGGAGAGAGAATAAAAAATTAAAGCATAAACTGAAAACAAAAGAAAGAATAAGAGCTATAAATGAAATTTTATTCTTCTAAAAGATAATTAGAGAAACTAAAACTAGGAAGCCTGATCAACATTAAAAGGGAGTGGGAGAGAGCAGACAATAACTATTTAAATCTTACCTCTATGTGTGGTTATAAAAATGTGCCATGAATAACCATACCAATAAACTTGGAAGTCTATATGAGTAGACGGCTTTGTAGAAACTACATGGCCAAAGTGAAATTAAGTTGAGATAGAAAACCTAAACAAATAAATAACCACAAAACTGTTTTCAGAAGACTTTTACTAATAAGTAAGCTAAACCCCAATGGTTTTACAGCTGAATTCTAATGAACCTCAAGAAGCAAGTCCTGTTTTATTCAAACACTCTAAGACATATATTTTTAAAAAATAGAAAAAACCTTTCAATAGTTGTATGAGGGTTATCTATATCTGATATCAAAATATTAGGACAAAAAAAGAAAATTAGATAAAGTGTAAACAACATCAATAAAGTAAGAGCAAATGATATATTTAAATGATTTTTAAATATACATCCAGGGACTGGGACTGAGCCAAATGTATTCCAAAAAAATCCAGATTTATTAATGCAATGTATTAATAAATTTATTAATGCAATGTATTACCTTAATTAATCATATAATCACTGTTAATATAATCATGTCCACAACTACCAAAATGTTTATTGGTATCATTCATTAGGGAACATCAGCCATTCCATTAAAATCTCTAAGTAAAAATAAGGAATAAAAGGAAAGTTACTAAATATGTTAGAGTATATATTGGAAAATATTCAGGAACCTTGAAAACGTTACTCTAAGGTGAAAGAAGCCAGACATGAAAAGCCACACATATGATTCCATTGACATGAAATGTCCTGAACAGGCCCATCCAGAGAGACAGAAAACACATTTTTTCTTGCCAGAGGCTGGAGGGAAGGGGGATTGGGGGTGAGTGCTTCCTAAATACAGGGTTTCTTTTGGGGGTGGCAAAAGTATTCTAGAATTAGGTAGTAATAATGGTTGCACAATGCTGTGCTATACCCAAAACCACTCAATGTATACTTTAAAATGGTGAGTTTTAGGGTATGGAAGACCTCAATACTAATTTTTTTAAAGCAGCAAACAATGTGAAACATCAGAGGCACTAAATTCAAAGCAAGACTCTGATACTTACTATGACCCCATTCTTCAAATTGTTCTGGAGACTCCAGCTAATCTAATGGTGTACAACAGAGTTTCACACACTGAAAGACTGAAGGACACTTGAAAACATGCAGTGACCCACCACGTCATTCCCTGGCAAGAGGTCTAAATGACTTCATGAACCTACAAATAAAGCTAAAATTAATCCCTCTAAATTAATCTAAAATTTTAATATACATGACAGGAAGAAAATGCATTTAAAACATTTCAAAATGACACATCTAGACAGATGTATTTACTAACTTATGGTCACTGACAAAAGGAGAGGACACAAACGACATGGTAGATTGTACCATTGTTTCCAATGATTAACTCCCTTCCTTTAAGTGGTTTACACGTTCTTACTATTGACAAGTGACTGCCCACAGAAGGACACATCTCCACCCTGCTAACATTTAGCTTGGCTATGTGACTTGCTGTGGCCAATGGCATATAAGCGAATGCAACATACAAAGAATGGGAGCAGACACTGTGGGAGCTGGTCCATGTTTCCCCCAGCTCTCTTGTTCTCTCTCCTCTGCCTCAAACTAGCATGTCCCAGATGGGGCTGCTCCTGCAGAATGGAAGACTTATGAAAAGGAGCCACCTCATTTGACTCACAGCCACCAACACATAGTGTGACTTAGAAATTATTAATTGCTGCAAACCCTTGAATTTTTGGAGTTATTACCACAATAAGACTAATATATATAATTAGTAAAATATCTATACATTTTTTCAAATCTAAATAGGAAATACCTGATATAAACAGCGTGGAATTTTGAGATGCAGAGATTTATCTTTTGTTTGTTTGTTTTCTGCAGCGTTAATTCAAAAACATCTGAACCATATGCCCTAAGTTCTGGGACCCTATCTGCCTATTAGTATGAAGTTCAGTCCTCCTTCCCCACCATCACACCCACCCTGAAGTCCCTATCTCAGATATTCTCCCAAACCTCTGAGGATTCTTGTACAAGTATCTCCAAGTTCCTAACATTCATCAGTCTGTGGTTTCTAGCATGTTCCCTGAAGAGTCAAATTTTCCAACTTTGGATTCTGGTTCATTTCTTATGAAGTAAAGACTCTCTTTTAGAGGTGGGTTAAGAGACCACTGTTTCAAAGCTTTATGTGTAGGTCAATTAAGTAATTTAGAACTGGAATGTTTCCCTAGTTTTTCTATTAGTAAACCTGGCATTCATGTAAAACCCAACCATCGGCCTGATGTAAAAATAATACATCAAACAAAATCACAAATGAAGTAAAATCCAAGAGTGCAAACCCACATTCCTTGGCTAAGTGTCCAATGTCTGTTCCTAGCTTTTTCTAAGAATCTCCAGTCTAACAATCATTTCTCCAGACATTCTTCTGATTCCTGGGAGCAAAGGTCTTCCCCCACTCTTAGCTGAATTTAAACACGATCCCTTTCTAGTCCTTCTAAGGAGGATCCACTATTTCAAGCACATATTGAACAGCCAAAGTGCCAACACAGGGCTACCAAACAAAGCAGGATATGACACCTGTGTTTAAATAACTCAGTCTAGCTGGGTGTATGGATATGAAAACCTCTAACTATGATGCAACACAAGACAGGTTATGCTAGAGCTCCCTGCATAATGCAGGAGGTGAGCAAAGGATGCTGGGCAACTCGAGATGGAGTAAATTTGCCACATGGAAAAACAAGGCTCGAGGGAAGTATGGTGTGGACATTCCAGGCTGGGAAATCACCGCCAGAGAAGGAGAGATTTCCAAAAGACTAACCTTAACTGAATGATAATTACAACCCACAACACAAAGGATTCTGCTTCTATGGCTGGTCAAGTATATATATGCATGCCATCTGAAAGACCCAAAAGCCCAAGCAGACAGCTTTCTAAAAAGATGCATTACACCTCCTCTAAAAGCACATAGTCAAAGAGAACATGACTATTCCTAAAAACTGCTCTCTTTTCTGCCCACCTTAATGTATTGTCAGGATGCTGCATCTGAAAACCCATAAAACTAAGGCATTGCTCCACTGACATTTCTGCATCAAATCACATAAGAGTGTGGGGCACAGCACTCCTCAGAGATCACTCAGGTTGTTGTGTTATATATAATAAGAGGTTGTGTTATATGACGCATGAGGTCACTCAAGTGGTATGTGAGAAGCCCAGGTCTGGTCGCTCACTGCTATACTACACCAAAACCCAGAATCTCCTTGTATCTTAAACCATTTCCCGTCAAGAAAAAAAAAAGTGCAGCTCGTGGCCAGCATTAATTTAACATCAGGCATAGAAATGCTACATTTTCTAGGATTTGACATTTTCAGCAATCAAGAATTACTATATTTTGTAAATGGAAATACCACTACTAAAAACAGAATGCTATAAATGGAATGATGTTATTTGTTTTAAAAGACTATCAAGGATGTGAGGGTGATCTGGCTGTGACATCTGTCACCCCATTGATTGCCAGGGTTGATTTGGCTGATCTGGCTGGCTAGGCAGGTGTCCTCGTCCTCCCTCTCTGCTCCATGTGAGTCCCTTCCAAAGCGGACGCTCGGTGGAAGAGGATGACCTTCCCCGATAGAGAGAATCGTTCTTTGGTCAAGGGTATACAAGTAGCTGCGCTCCCCTGCTAGAACCTCCAAACAAAGACAATCAATATACTAAAGTGATTTCGTGGCAAAGTTTGGAGGTATAGTTAGGACTGTAATCCACGAGTTATCCTGGGGTAAATGCTGTAGCCACAAGCTGCCACCGAGTATTCTCTAAGCAAACAGGAAATGGGTTAAAGAGGAAGAAGATGAGTGACCAGCAGGTAAAGATCTCTAAATGGCCAACTGAGAAACACTATGAGTGGTAATCAATGGAGGGTAAATGATGTTTCATAAAGACTATGAAATTAACCTACCGTGGAGACTCAGTGTAACGTTCTCGTTTCTATGCTTTTCCTACCCTATCCCATTCCAGCTACTCTAATCTCTAACAGAAGAGGCAAGGAAGAACTATCTAGGCTTGGAATCTAAATGATGGGCCTCAAATTCTGGCTTTGCTCCTCGCCAGTCCTGGGGTAAGGTATTCATTCTCTCTGAGCTCCAGTTTCTCCATCTATGACATGGTGGGTACAGGGATTCAAGAAAACACAATGTGCCTAATATAATTCCTTAATAAATGCAGTCCTTTCCCACCCATCACCCAGTAGCTCTTACCTGGCATTGGTTCATCTTACAAAACCTGTTTACATGTTTTTGTGCCACCATTTGACATGGTCTTAAATATATGGAACATAATTGGCATTTGATAAAACAAGTCAGACACTGAAGGTTAAAGGAGAAGGCACTTTTGGTGTTCAGAACAAAGACTTAGGCAAGGCAATATACAGAGGTGAATATGCACTAGGTGATCAAACACCTGTGGATGAATCATCACCCCCCGCCCCAGACCAAACCTTTTCAAAAACAAGAACCTCTCAAGTGAGAAACAGAACAGGGCAGGACTCGATGACCAACAGCAGGTGCCAAGTGGTTACTATTAATTCCACGCCTACAGCCCACACCACTCAGCTGTGCTTCAAAAAAGCCCTGCACATTCAGCAAGACTCAAAATGTCCTTGCCTAAAGCTTACCATTCCTCTACAACAGGGACTCCTCCCCGGGAATCCATAGGCACCTCACACAAAACTTACATCCAGAATTTTGCAAGGGCGATTTTGAGTCATCCTACAGAGAAAACCTATCGTATTTAGAGTCCTAAAAATACCCGTGGGAGAAAAAAGTTAGACACTGCAGGTTCTAAACTCTCTCTCTAAAAAGAGAAAGCAGAAGCTACATTTCAACTTTCACGACCTATCTAAAATCAAATTGCCCTCTAGAGCAGCGGTCCCCAACATTTTTGGCACCAGGGATAGGTGCTCGATGATCTGAGGTGGAGCTGAGGCAGTGATGCTAGCGCTGGGGAGTGGCTGCAAATATAGATGAAGCTTTGCTCATTTGCCTGCCACTCACCTCCTGCTGTGCGGTCTGATTTCAAACAGGGCACAGACCACTATCGGTCTACCGTGTGGGGGTTGGGGACCCCTGAAATAATATATTTGCATTTTCCTATATATATTCTGGTGTGTCTGGTGTGTGTGTGAGAGAGAGAGAGAATGAGAGAGAGAGAGAGAGAGAGAGAGAGAGAGAGAGAGAGAGAGAAAGAGAGAGAGAGAGAGAGAGGGAGAGAGGGAGAGATTCCTTTTAGCTAAATTTTGTTGAACAAAAGCTGTATCTAGGATTGCCTCTGGAGAAAGTTAGCTCTCATTTAATCTGTCAGTACCCCTCTCCCTAAAACAACCTTAATTAAAAAGTAATATTTTTCTCTTTGTACAGTGGACATTTTCCTGTCATATACGAAATGTTAACAAAAGAATTTTGAGAAATCCTTGCTGTTTACTTGATCTCTTGCAAACTGGCTTCAAAACAAGCCCCCCAATCCATGTGGATTAGTACCCACAGTCGCTGCTGTGCCAACATGTGGGAGTTGCCTTGTTTCCAACTTTGTTTTATACCTGAATTTATAGACAAATAAGGTTGTAAGTCTTTTTCTCTCATTCACGCCTTGAGTTCCTTCCTTCACCTGTCTCTGCCTCTGTCACCTGTACCTGGTCTGAAACCCTTCCACTTGCTCTTATTCACAGGGTTTGATTCTGCCCCTGAGCTCATGTGAAACAGCTAGACTAACCAGTATTAAGTGTAAGGCCTTTGTATTTCGTGTCCTTTTTTCCTGCTTTTTTCCTACTTTTCTTATCTGGTTACTTAAATGTGAAACTCATTTGAGCAGTTTGGTTCTAGAATGTCCTATTCCTGCTGCTTCTTTTACCCTTTAGACTATGATCTGACTCTTGGTTTTTGAGTGCCTTTTTCTTTTCCAATGAATCAATTAACCATTGGAAATAAAAAGGAATCTCCCTTGTCCAGGCTGAGTCGTGGCAGTAGGAATGTGGATCTGGAGCAAACAGGGAGGTAGCTAGAGGATCTTGAACTTAGAAATCATTTGTATTTTGGGGTAGGAGGTGGGCATACTTCAGGTTTCTAAAAACTGGATGCCGTGGGGGAGATTGTGTCTCAGGCTTTAAGGAGTTCTGCAGAAAAACATCTTTGTGGTAAGGTGAAGATTTCTGAATCAATACAACAAACCAGTATGGAAAGAATTCTATGCATCCTTTAAGAGAAAAAAAAAATGGAAGTAAAAATTTTTTGCAAACATGTGTGACCTATTTGAATATAGTCACATATTTCCTTCTAATTTAACAAATTCTCATCTCAGGTTAGTTTTAGGTTTGGGTTGAGGGGGGTTTAAGGACACCCCCACCCCCAAAGGTAGGGTATATGTATCACAAATCATTGAATATCAGAGTATTCTAGAGCAGGGGTCCCCAATTCCCAGGCTACAGACCAGTACCGGTCCATGGCCTGTTAGGAACCGGGCCACACAGCCAGAGGTGAGCAGCCGGCAAGCAAGTAAAGCTTCATCTGTATTTGTAGCCACTCCCCAGTGCTGGCATCACCGCCTCAGCTCTACCTCAGATCATCAGGCATTAGGTTCTCATAGATCCCTGGTGCCAAAAAGGTTGGGGACCACTGTAGTACTATAGAATTACAGGTATATTCATATATATATATATATATATATATATATATATATATATTCATATTCCTATAATATACATAAAATTAAATACGTATTAAGCACTTTTCTTCAAGTAATGAAAAACTTGATTATGTCTCTGTAACATGGCAGACGGAATGGGACAAAATAATTATCACTTTCTATTTATTCTATAGACCGAAAGAGATATTTTCCAACACATGGGAGATTTAAGCAGCCTAATTACCAGGGTGCTATACTCCCCCAAACCACAAATTAGAGGATATGGGAAGAAAAATCTATTCATTCACACATTAATCCAAACAAACACTTACTGGGTTCTCACTGAGTGCCAGGTACTATTCTAGTTACAGAGGAAAACAAGCTGATAAGAAATTTGCTTGAGGAATCAAGTATTAGGGTGGAGGACAGGGTGTGGCTCAGACCCAGGACAAACAGCAACAAGATATAAAGTGATTAACACATGAATAAGTAGAAACCTGCTGAGCTAGAGTCTAGAAAAAGTGAGAGTAACACTGCCTGGGGAGGAAGGCTTAGAGAGGGAGGGCAGTCTAATGGTTTCACAGGCTGGCAGAAGGCCTGGGTTTAAATTCTAGCTCTCCTACTAGCTTATACGGCCATAAGAAAACCACCTAAACTCACCAACGTTCACCGAAAAATGGCAAGGGCGCCCTGTGCCGGGGGCTAGGCTCTATGGAGATCATGGAGAATGTCTGTGAAAGCCCGCTATAAAGTGAAGAGCCACTCTGTGAAAGAATAAGGAGATCCTGGCATGGACTCTACACCAGCAAAATTGTCACAGGTGAAGTGTGGCAGGCACGGCAGGAGAATGTCATCATGAACAGAACATGAGCTGCCCAGGGGAAGCAGCAGGAAATGAGGCGATTACTTCAGTTTCTGAGGAACCCTAAGAATTTGAGATGCACCCCACAGGCAACAACTGAGCTTTTAAAGAAGAAAGAAGCAATCATACATTAAGTTTGATTTTTTTAAAAAAAGACTTTAGGAAAAAAAAACACAGAACAAATAAAAAGAAGAAGAAATAGGAGATAAGTAAAGGATCACTTAGGAAGCTCTTGTAATGGTCTGGGCAAACCCTCCTCCAACAACCTGCCCCAATGGAACCTGAACTACGTGGCAAATGCCACAAAGAGGAAAGGACACATGAGAAGCATTGTCAACACTAAGGGCAAATGGGCTGGGATACTCTGAGGAATGTTTCCAAGGTGGAAAAAAAAATGAGTCTGACCACACCAGGGGGGATCATGTTTCAAACACAGGTAAATTAAAGGATTAGAACTGCAGTTCTAACAACATCTAGCAAACCCAAGTTCAAACACCCAGTGTGCTTGTCCTTAAATCCACAGAGCTCATCCTTAGGATAAGAGGGAGGGCTGTCAAAATGACTGTGTTCAACCAAGGCTTGAAACAAGGTCACCACGTACCTGACATTCTTACCAGGTGGGAGCTGCCTCCCAGAGCAGATTCCGCCCGCTCACCCTCAGTCATCTGCTTCAGTGATACCTGATGCAAGTCATGTTTCCCCTGTCACAAGCCAGCAACCCTCGGCAGGGGAACTCACATGGGGTATTTCGCACTGTAGTCTTTTAAGGAAGCCAGACGTGCAAACCGCCCACAGGCTGTCAACATGGCCTGGCTCTGACACCTGACCAGAAGGTTCTTCTTAGCATTCTCCTTTGGTCATCTGAACAAATGACCCAAAGATAAGAAAGCAAAAGGTGGCCAGTTGAGCACCCTGAAAGCCTGGAAGCTGACTCAAAAACAAAGCAAAACCCCAAAATAGAAAGCAAAGTCTTGGGGCTAAGAAATATTACAGAACTTGGAGACAAAATCCATACTTTTCACAGCGATCTACTCATCTACTCATCAAAGTCAAGGGAAGAGAAGATAAAGAAATTAAATATTTTAAGCTCACACTCTCTGCCAGGCACTATGCAAGCTTTACACATTTTGTCATTTAACCCTTAAAATGACTCGAGGGTCAGGGAGGGAGAGGGAGGTGACCTTTATTATCTGTTTTTCTACAAGAGAAATGGCCCAAAGAGATCAAAGGATGGGCCCAAGGTCAGCAAGGTCAGCAACTCAGCCAGCAACAAGCAGAGGCATACCCCAAGAGTCCAGAGCAGAAGCTAGTGGTCTTCTACCACCTGCCCCATTGTCATGGGAGATTTTATTACATAGCCACCTACCAGAGAGGACACTCTCCCCACCCTCACCGCCACCATCACATTTGCCTTCGCATCTGAGCCAGCACGTGATTGTGAGCAATCATTCATATGTTTCTTAAAACAATTCCCGATGCACCAATGTCAGAGAAATAAATCAAGCCACTTCTCCTGTCACGGGATTTTAAGAGCCAGCAAGCTCCAGGGAAGATCCAACATAAAGGACCAAAAACCATTACAAACAGCTCCATTTGGCCATCAGCAATCTCCTATGAGCTCTGGAAAATTAAACAACACCCCGCCATAGAGTCTGAGTGGTCAGATCTCATTGCGCACAGGAACACCTTTATTAAACATTCCATGTTAATGCAGGGGGTAAAGGATTCTCATCCCCAGAGAACCCGTGGTTACATATATCCTGCCCAAATAGCTTGATGATTCACCATCATTCCTTAATTGACAGAAAAGATCTGAGTTTGTAATATATAACCGGGAAACTTCATATAGTGAGGAAAGAATAGATTATTCAATAAATACTGATGAAGAATTTAGTTAACCTTCTAGAAAACAATTAAGTCATATCCTTCTCTACCACCAAATGCAAAAGTAAAATCAGGTCATGTAAAGAATTAAATACAAGATTAAAAAGAAAAAAAAGATTAGGTGATGATTTATATCAGGGGTTGGCAAACTTTCTTTGTAAAGGACCAGACAGTAAATATTTTCAGCTGTGCAGTCCCTAACAATCTCTGTTGCAACATCCCAAGTCAAAGGCTGTTGTGGTCAAAAGCAGCCATAGGCAGTAGGCAACCAAAAGAGTGTGGCTTCGTTCCAATAAAATTTTACTTATTTACTTATTCAGTGTTATTAAACACTGAAATTTGAATTACACCAATTTTCACGTATCACGATAGATAAATCTTTTTTCAGCCATTTAAAAACAGAAAAACTACTCTGAAGACTGTTAGTATCAGGGGTTAGTATTAGGGGTTAGTGTGGCTACAAAAGGGGAGCAGGAGGGAGCCTTGTAGCGATGGAACAATCCGTATGTAATTGTGGTGGTGCTGGTTACAGAAACCGACACATGTGACAGAACTGCACGGAACTAAATACACACATGGCCTGCATATAAACACATTCATGTAAAACCAGTGAAATCTGAATGAGTCCTGTGGGGGACACCAATGTCAATTTCCTGGTATTGTTATACAACATATTACCATTGGCAAAAACTGGCTAAAGGGTACCTGGGACCTCCTTTTACACATTTTTGGTAACTTCTGTGAATCTATAATTATTTTGAAATAATATTTTTATTATTATTAACTCATGGACTATCCAAGACAGGTAGCTAGCCAGCTTTGACCTCTTGGCCTTTGTTTGATAATTCCTGATTTATGTGAACAGTGTATAAAATCCTGTGGTTAGGAGGGGCTTTTGAAACCCAAAACCAAAAGCAGAAACCATAAAGAAAAATAACAACAAATTTAACATTTTTTTCCTCTGTCAAAAAAACACAATTAGTAAAAATGAAAAGATAACAGCAACCTGGGGAAAGGGTTTGAACATATATGACTATAGGTTGTTTGCTTTAATATATTAAGGGTCTGGAAATCAATATTTTAAAAAAAGAGCCTGATACAAAAATGGACAAATGATATAAATGTGGCCATTAAACAATAATTGTTCAACATCAGTAGTAAACAACAAATAAAAATGAAACGTCTCCCATGAAATTGGCAAAGATTAAAAAGATTATTTCTAATTCTAAAGCCACACTGTTTCCACTATACCACACTAAAAAATATTTAGGAAAACAAGAAAATAAAATGGCTTTTTTCAAAGTTGAGAGTACAGAGCCAAAAGAGCATGGAAGAACTTTATAAACAAGAAGAGAAACTATGGGTTGGGTGACAGTAGTGTGGTTAACTACAGGAGACAATTTTGACCTTGGCACAGGCATTGATGACACTTAGACCTCCATTTGTCTTCAATGACCCCAGTGCTCTTTCTCTGTCAGTTGTGACTAACAAGCAGATGGTAATATTTATACCCAGTGAATTTCATTTTACTATGAAAATTCCAAGCCCCAGGAAAGCAGGCAGTCCTCAAAATCAACCAAGGAAGCATAGGACACAAACGGCAGTCAGCAAAACACTGTGTTGAAACTCAGTGTAAGAAACATTTTAAAGACTATGCACAATGGTGTTATCAAGGGAGGAGTCCACAAAGAAAAGACAGGAAACCCATTCTTCTCAGGTTTTGGGTTTCGATACAAAGATAACAGCTGCCAAAAGTGCAAGTAAAAGGCTTAGAGATCTCCTTCCAGCTGCCATCAGCAAACCCACACATCAAGTGTTTTCAGGACTCTAGAATGATTTAGACCCTAGTCTAAAGATGGTCAGCTCCTGCCCTAAGCCAAGATCACCTTGGACATATATCCTAGAGATAAGTGTGTATCTGAAGGCATGGGGGTGGAGGTGGAGGGCAGTGACAGATAACCCCGCTCCATGTCTGCTCCTAACCAGCTGAGAGAGTCCAGGCTCTCTTTCAGAGCTTCCATTTCCTCATCTGTAAAACATGGATAATATTTTATATTCTGGGTACCTTGGAGAGTATCAATTGAGAGCAAATCTCTGAAATGTGCAGCCAAGCGCCTCACAATAAAGAAGTTCTCCAACTTACGCCCCCCCCCCCGTCCCTTTCTTCCCTTATCTGCCCTTATTCTTCAACACTGAACATAATCCTTTCTACATGCGCACTTGAGCTACAGATTGAGAAATAAAGAATAGAATAAGTAACAGAAAGGGAAATGAATGATGAAGAATGGACAGGATCCAGGAAAGGATCCCCAAAATGGAGCTGATGAGGCTTGCTCTTCTGCCATCCCCCTAAAGCAGCCCATTCATCACCCCTAAGAAGATACCTGAGCTCCCCACTAACACACTCATTAGGAACCAACTGAGGACCTGCACACATCAAGCCAAGGAGTCACAGAATCCAAAGGTAGAACATATCTTTGCTATAGTTTCACCTTCCCATCCCATGTGCCTGCAGCACCTAATTACTTGCTGATCCTATTTTTCAGCAATTCCCTCAAAGTGCCATTTGCTCTCATACACACACCATCATGTCTCTATATTTCTTCCCCCCGCAGGATGCCTTCCTTCTCCTAGTTCACCTAACTAATGCCAATTATGTTTCAAGACTCAGCTCCCAAAATATCCCTGCTAAGATGTCTTCTTTCTCAACCAAAGTCTCCGTCCCCGGCCCACCACCACTTTCCAAGTCTGGGTCAGATATCCCCCACAATGCTCTCATCAGGCTCCTGTGCCTGGCCCTTTCATAACACCAAACATTTGTACTATCATTGTCTGTTTACCTACCTACCTGTCTCTGCCACTGAACCACAGGGTCTGAGGAGCTATGGATCTGGTATTAGTTACCTTTCTATATAAATATCTCCTATCACATATGCCATCAATGTGACCTGGCTACTGTCCCATCCAGAGCCGGAGTCTATCAATCCACCCTGTTGAATCTGAGCAAGCCATATGAATGCTTTGCTCAAAAGAATAGGGCAGAAGTGATGCTGTGCCAATTCTGGGCGGATACCTCATATGGCCCAGCAGCTTCCACTTCCTGTTTCTTGGAATGCTTGTTCTTGGGACGTGTCCTCCGGGAACCTATCTACCATGCTTTGAGTAGCCCAAGCCATATGGAGATGCCACTCGAGTCAACTGCCAGCCACATGTGAGTCATCTTAGGCATCCAATCCAACTGAACCTTCTGATGACCACATGAAAGACACCAAGCAAGAACCACACAGCCAAGGCAACACATAGAACCACAAAAGATAAGAATAAATTTGTGTTTTAACCTACTTTGTTTTGGGGTAGTTTGTAAAGCAGCAGTGCATAAAGACAACGATGTCGGCCTGGTACACAGTGGGTATAAAACGGAAGAACAATTAAATCAGCTCTGATGTAATATATGGCACATAGCAAACACTCAATTTAATAGCTGCTGCTATTATTAAAATTATCTGGAAGGGAAACAAATGAAATGAGGCTGTTACAAACTCTGCCAGTGAAAGGTATAAAGAACACTTAAGTCCCCCATGGTGATGAATCAAGCCCTGTGTTTCACTCTCACGTTATTCCAAATTCCAAGGGAATGACAAAAGAAATATCAGAATAAGAATAAACCCATTTAAAAAGCCAGAAAACAGGGATACATGCTATGATTCAATGTAAAGAACATTTTTGAGGAATTTCTAGAGATACAGAAGATAGGATCAAATTCACAGAAAAATCAAAGTTAGCCAGAGTTAAGAAACTGGAACCTAAACGGACCACAGTGGGAAATGGTGAAGTGGGGAGGGTCTAGGAAAAAAAACAAATTTAGGAGGGACAGTGGCTGAGAACAGCAGTGGCACTGAGGTGGCAGGTAGCGGTGATGAAAGAGTGAGGAGTGCTGAGTTTTGAGTGCAACTTGAATAAAAAAAGAGGAAGCATATTTTGGGATCAGCTGTGAAATTCTCCATCTGCAGAGCAACTCTCTCCCACTTCCTCAATTCAGAAGAGTCCATCCAGCCTAGTGCCCTGTTATCAGCCACACGCCCTAACAGGAAGCCTATCCAAGAGTAATTCCAAGGATCTAGTCTCTGTTCTCTCCTTACCTCTACCCATCCCTACCCCAAAGGCTTAGAGCTCTTCCAGCTGCCATCAGTGAACCCACACATCAAGTTTTTTCAGGACACTAGAATGAGTTCCTTCTCTCTCTCTCTCTCTCTCTCTCTCTCTCTCTCTCTCTCTCTCTCTCTCTCACTTGCACACTTTTTAAACTGTACTAAGATACACATAAAATCTACCATCTTAACCAGTTTTAAGTATACAGTTCAGCAGTCAGGACGAAGGCCAGCCAACTGCAGAGTCTGCGTACTGCTCGTGAACACACATACAAGTTTATAGTACACAGACATGCACACAGGGTGGCACAAGAACAAGTCTCGTTGCTTGGGGCAACAGTACTTCCCTCACCAAAGAGGCAGAAGAAGCAGAGCCCCACACGTGCAGGCTGGACTCAATGCGCTCTGGTCTAGGTCAGGGCAGTGGTCAGCTCCTGCCCTAAGTCAAGATCATCATATGCATATCACATTCTGAAAGCAGATTCAAAGTCACAACTGCTAAAACAATCGTAAGTGAAGTTAAATTTAAATTAAATAGAAAAGTAGAAATATCAGAATGGGATGAAAAATAAACCCACCATTCAGAAGATCAAAACAAGGAATTCTCCCAATATGCAGAGTGAAGATATAATGAGCCAAAAAAAAAAGGGAAGACTAAAATCCAAATATCCATAGGTCCTATCTTCAGAAAAAGAGAATGGAGAATGAAAAGGATATAGACAAAGCAGTAAAACTGAAAAAGTTTCAAGTGAAAATTTCTAAGAAAAATATGCATCTAAATACTAACTGGCTGGTGAAATTTCTAAATGTAAGAATAAAAATTAAGGGATATGTGAAACACTATGTGAAGAAGAAAATAATCACAGACTTCTCACCTGGGACTGTAAGTACTGAACTAAGTGAAACAATGAAATACTATGCAGTCATTAAAAAGGAAGGAAGCAGGTGGAGGGAAGGGGAAGAAAGACCTTTCTGGACCAATATGAAACAATATCCAAGATCCATGACTGTGTAAAGCAAGGTACAAAACACTACGTAAGGGACAATTTGAGTTTTTTTTTAAAGATCACGTTTATGCACTTTCATATTTATACATAACATATATCTCTAGAAACTTTCTCCAGAAACTGGCAACATTAGTTGCTTCTGGGGCTACCAGAGGAAGGGGGATGATGGGCCCAGGGCAAAAAGGAGACTTTCACCATCTGAATTTTCTTGTGCCAAGAGAATGCACTGCCTACACTAAAAAACAAACAAACAAACAAACAAATAAATAAAAATAAATATATATATATATAGAGAGAGAGAGATATCATTATCTCTCTCTCCCTTCCTCACTCTTCCCCTTTTGCAACACAAATTTAACATTAAAAAAAAATACAAGACAAAATGGGAGAACATATACCTATCTGACAAGGCCTTGTATCCAGAATATATCTAAAGTTCTAATAGAAGAATCATAAACGAAGATGACAAGGGGAGAAACTGTGCAGGGGTATATACTGGTCTGCCATCAAGCTGTCAATACAGTATCCAATCAAACAAAGACTGTACCAAAAAAAATGAGAAGAAAATAATATGACTCAATAATCAAGAACTTACTTGGAAGGAGTTGGAAGGAATTTCACTCCATAGGACATTGTAATGTGCACAGACATTTCCAATGAAATTCTAAACAGCTGTCTCCCCCGCCTTCCAATTCTTAAGTCTATAGTTAAAACATGCTGAACCCTGTGGTACTGGAAAGGAACTGGTTAAACTATATAATACGAATATGGAACTTTCTGTGGTCCACCTGCAAAAGACAAACTTACAAACCGTTTTGCCCAGCTGACCTGCAGTGCTCTAGCATCACTTTTAACACACTTCATGAAAATCGTGTCTTTTCACTGATACCTTTTTAACAGATTATATAACAAAATCCTTATTCTATCTATAAATTAAAATAACATGGCACTATGCGTGAATTACCATATTTTTTATCGTTATTTCTACTTCATATTAATTTTTAGCCATAAAATTGATTGTTAACTTTTTTCCTTTTTTTTTTCTATTTGGTTTTCATCTTTATTTAAATGTCAGAATTTCCTTAATTAGGAATAACTATTTTAAAATATACTTCTGAAATTTGCATGCCATATGCACATTTTGACTAATGTCCTATTTTCTTTAGTCAAAGGCTTATGTAACAACAAAGACTTCTAGCCACAGATCTTCCCCTTCTACCTTTGTTTGATGACAGTATCGCATCATGCTAATTCTATGCCATTTTCAGGAACTTGTGACTGAGGGTTACTGGGGTATCTGAAAAGTTCTTAATTTGGTAATGACCATGTTTATCCACTCAGTACTGCAACATCTTTTACTCAATTTACCAAGGTATTTCAATAATTAAAACATTTCTCTCTCTTTCTAAAAAAGAAAATATATATGGTACATACATACAACGAAATATTTGGCCTTAAGAAAGAAAATCCTGCCATTTGCAGCAACATGAATGAACCTGGAGGACTATATTCTAAGTGAAATGAACCTGCCACAGAAGAACAAATTCGACACGGTACCACTTATGTAAGGCATGTGAAATAGTCAATCTTGTAGAAGCAGAGAGCAGAATGGTGGTCGCCAGGGGCTGGGGAAGGGCAAAATGGGGAAGTGTTAGGCAAAGGGTACAAAGCTTCAGTCATGCAAGATGAATAACTCGTAGAGATCTCATGTACAGCACAGAGCCTACAGTTAATAATACTGTATTACATATTTAAAAATTTGCTAAGAAGGTAGATTTTATCAATAGTGTTCTAGTCTATGGCCATGCCACCCTAAACAAGCCTAATCCCTTCTGATCTCAGAAGCTTAGCAGGGCTGGGCCTGGTTAGTACTTGGATGAGAGACTGTCTAGGAAGACCAGGTGCTGTAGACGTAAAAAATTTTTTAAAAAATTAAAAAAATAAGGAATTGTAAGCTGACAAGGTCCTTGCAATCTGTAAGGTCAACCAAGGGTTGCCTCACCTAAAAAAAAAAAAAAATAGTGTTCTTATCAATAATAACACAAAGAAGGTGGAAGAAAACTTTTGGAGGTGACAGATACATTTATGGCATAGATTGTGGTGACGGTTTCACAGGTATATACCTAGCTCCAAACTCATCAAGTTGTATACATTAAAAATGTACATCTCTTTGTGTGTCAATCACACTTCAATAAAATGACTTTTTAAAAAGTATAAATAATATGTAAATTCTCTCTCTCTATATATATATATATATACATATATATATATATATATATATATGTACGTGTATGTATACATATATATCTCTCTCTCAAAAAGAAAAATAGCCCAATTAAAAAAAAAAGGCAAAAGAGAGAAAAAATGGCGGAGATGATAGAGGCTCTGTTCCTCCCTCTGGCGACCAAATCAAAGTTGTGACAGAAACAAGAACAGCAAGGAAAAATCGCCTGGGATCTAGAGGAACAAGCCATACAACTAGGGAGAAGTCCAACCCAGCAACAACAGAAGGTAGGACAGGGTAAGGCCACCGGGCTGCCCAGTTCCCTGTGACTAAGACGGAGGCTATGGCAGCAGCAAACGTCTCTTAAAGGGGCCACATCCACAAGGGATTTTCACGGTGACGGACCTGCTTGCTCTGAGCACCAGTGTCCATTGGGCGCACACAGAGGGCACCAAGGACTTAGAGGGAGACATTGTCAGAGTGAGGCCCAAGGCAAGATGCTCTGTACAGAAGTGCCAGTGGTATCCAGTGTTCTCTGTTGAGTCCACCCCCCACCAGTGCGCCAGACACAGCACTTCCACAGCCCTGACGTCATCAAACTGGATAACAAAGGTCGCTCCACCCAGAGGATTCCCTGAAAAACCACCTCTCCCAACTCACAGCCCCACCCAAGCCACATTCAGGTGTATCTTCAGCGAGTCAGGTGCTCCTTACTGAGACTTGCACTGGAGACAGCTAGCCTCGGTTCCTGGTGTGGCCTTTTGAGGCAACTATGAGCACAACACCTGTGGATCACTTGCTGAATCTTAACAGGTCGCCTCAGAGGGGTAGAGGTTTGGGCTAAGTTTGGCTTGCAGCTGAACCCTTCTCAGGACTGTGCCACTAGACACCTACTTCACAAATCCATACTTATAAGACCGAGAGACTTAGGAGCTTTGCTTAGTACATAGAAACAGACACAGAAAGGCAGCCAAAATGGGAAAACAAAGAAGCAGAACTACATGAGAGAACAGAGCAGAGATCCAGGAATAATGGAGTCAAGCAATCTAACAGATGCAAAGTTCAAAACACTGGTTATTAAGGTGCTCAGTGAACTTATGGGAAGTGTAGATGAATTCAGTAAGAACTTCAATAAAGAGATTTAAAAAATATAAAAATGGAAATGGATATGGTATAAAAAATAAACAAACAAACTGGCATTTATTAAAAAAATGGAAATGGAAATTACAAAAGGGAACCAGTTAGAAATGAAGAACACATTATCTGAGATGAGAAGTATATTAAATGGAATAAACAAAGTGAATAAAGAGGATCATATGACCTATATAGAGGATGGGAAAGCCAAAGATATGCAATCATAATGGCAAGAAAAAAGAAGCCAAGACTATAAAAATAATTTAAAGAGGATATGAGACACTATTAAGGGTCCAAATATCCATCTGATCAGCATAACTAAAGAAAATTAAGGTGTTGAACAGCTGTTTGAAGAAATAATGATGAAAAACTTCCCTAACCTCGTGAAGGAAATGAACATAAAACCCCAGGAAGCTCAGAGAATTCCAAAAATCTGGGATCCAAAGAGGCCCACACCAAGACACATCACAATTAAAATGCCAAAGGTTCAATACAAAGAAAGAATGTTGAAAGCAGCAAGAGAAAAACAAATAATTACATATAGGGGAACACCCGTAAGACTGGTAGCAGATTCTCAAAAGAAACTATGCAGGCCAGAAGGGGCTTGGCAAAAAAGTATTTGACAGGATGAAGACCCAGGATCTACAACCAAGAATAATTTATCCAGCAAAGTTATCATTTAGAGTTGAAGGACAGATAAAGAGCTTCCCAGACAAAAATAAGCTAAAGGAATTTATCACCACCAAGCCAGTATTACAGGAAACATTGGAGGGATTTCTTTAAGGTGAAAAAACATGTATCAAAAAGAGAAATAAAGAATGGTAACAATTACATTCCTATCAATAAGTACCTTAAATGGAAAAGAATTATGTGCTTCAACCAAAAGGTAGAGTGCCTGAAAGGATAAGAAAACAAGACCCTTCATATGAAAAGGAAGGGGATGGCAAAAGATATTGCTTTGATGGACCTAGAAGGTATTTAAGTCAGACAGAGAAAGATAAACACTATACGATTTCACATATATGCGGAATCTAAGGAATAAAAAGAACAAACTAATCAAAAACAGATTCATAAATATAGTGGACAATTTGGTGTCGGACAGAGGGAAGGGGAGTTTTGGGGGCTGGGAGAATGGGGTGAAGGGCTAAAAAAGTACAAATTAGTAGCTGATGGATGGTTACAGAGATGGAGAGCACGGCATACGCAATGCAGTTAGCATTAATATGTTGGCAAAGTGGAGGGTCAGGGGAAGGAGGAAGCAATTGGGGGGATCATTTTATGAACTATATATATGTCTAACCAATGTACTGTACACTTGAAACTAAATTTTAAAATAATTTTAAAATAATAATAATAATAAAGGCAGAAGATTTAAAGATACTTCACAAAAGATATAAAAATGGCCAATGAGTATTTGAAAAAAGGCTCAACATCATTGGTAATCAGGCAGAAGCAAATTAAAATCACAAGATAATACACATCCATTAGAACTGACCAAACTAAACGGGCTTACAATACCAAGTCTTGGCAAAGGTATGGAGCTGTCAGCACTCTCATAAACTCAACTCTACTGTTAGGTATTTACCCCCCAAAAATGAAAACCTGTCAGTCAAAGACTTGTTCATGAATATTCATAGCAGCTTTATTTGTGTGTAAGAATTTGTCCATTCTAAGTTATGTAATTTATTGGCATAGAATTGTTTACAGTATTCCCTTATAACCCCTTTTTTATTTCTGAAAGGTCAGTAGTAATGTCTACTCTCTCATTTCTGATTTTAAGAATTTTAATCTTCTCTTTTTCTTGCTTGATCTTGTTAAAAAGCTGTCAACTCTGTAGATTTTTTTTTCAAAGAAACAAATTTTGGTTCCATGAATTTTCTCTATTGATTTTCTATTTCCAGTCCATTAATTTCCATTCAATCTTCCTTCCTTCTGCTTGCTATAGGTTTAGTTTGCTCTTCTTTTTTAGTGTAGCAACTTAATTTGTAATAGTGTTAAACTAGAAACAATCTACAATTCTACTAATGAGTGAATAGATAAATTGTGGCAAATTCATTCAATAGAATACTATTCGGTAATGAAATAGTTCTATGGATATAGCAACAACATGGGTAAAGATCATCATGTGGAGTGAAAGAAGCTATACACAAAAGAGTAGATATTTTATGATTCCAATTATGCAAAAGTCTAGAAAATGCAAATATAGTGACAGAAAGTAGATCAGTGGTTGCCTAGCGCCAAGGGTGGAAAAAGGTATGAACAAAAGGGTCATGAGAAAACTTTTGTAGGTGACATTCTGTATCTTGTGATAGTAGTTTCAAAGGTATATACAACTGCCAAAAACACTGAATCACACACTTATATGATAGTGATTTCAGATAAATGACACTCTACATTTTTTGATTTTCAAAAATGCTTTAATTTTAAATGTTTTTAAAATTAAAAAGAAGAAAATGGAGCAATCTCTACATATGTCTTAAGGGGAAAAACTCAGCCAAATTACCATTCAGACAAGAATAATGTATACCACTCGGATGTTGTTATGTAATGTGTACCATCCAGGATTCCCTCCACCCTTATGTAACTCACAGACATAATGCAGCACACTGAAAAATAAATCAGGATAAAGCCTTTGTTCAAGATAGAAGACATAAGTTTAATAGACAGTTGAAGTAACTATAAGTTCGAGGTAACTGTTAAAAATTCATAAAAAAGAATGGGCATCAATTTTTTTTTTAAAAAAAAGACTGATCACAAGAACTCAAAATCAGGATGATTTTTTAAAAAGGAGAAGTAAAAGAAAGCCTAAGGGTTCTCCCTGTTCTAGAGAAATTTATATATACTAAGTAAATCATGCCTATGATTTAAAAATATAATTATAAACATTAGTCAAATAGAAACAGGAAATAGAACTAGGAGGAAATAGAAACAGGAGGAAAATAAAACTGAACAAACCACACTTAACCCACCCAAAATCAGAAAATGGAGGGAAGGGGGAAGTCAACACAATAAACAGAAAATATAGAATAAATCTAAAAGTCCATTCAAAACAGAAGCAAACTGAACCCAAGACCAAGTAGGACTTAACCTAAGTATAAATTTAAGTATAGTTCAGTATTAAAAAATCAATTAATTATATTAAAAGATTAATGCAGAAAAACCAAATTATCATTTCCATAGATTCTAAGAAGGCATTTTGAGGCCTCTGTAGCTCTAAAAGCCTGGGATTCTGCAAAAGAAAAACATCCACTGTGGAATTCTGTGAGCAGTGAGTGATAGGGGCAGAACCTGGCCTGGGGGGCTTGCTTGATACTGAGGCAAGAGGCAGCAGATGGCAAGGCAGATGGAAGCAGTGCACAAAGACCTCTCATTTGAGGAGCCTGACTGTGATGGGGAGGGTGATCAGTGAGCCTTAGGAAACTTCTCAAACATAGGAGACTGGCACATGAGGAGGAAGAGGCTGAAAGACCTAGAAACTGAAATAAGAAAAGAGACTGGGCTAAGATACAGTAGAGAAGACTGTGTTTCATATAAGAAATGCAACATACAGTGCCTAAAGCATTTAAATACTCAAAAAAGAAGGAAGAGGTTTAGGAAGGGATGACAGTTCTATAGCATTCGTGGTGGTTAAGAAAGTGGGCTCTGAAATTGGAAAGACCCAAGTTCAAATCCCAGCCTCACACTATTCTAGCTCCAAGACCTTGAAAAAGTTACTTCACTTCTCAAAGCCTACATTTCCTCAGCTGTCAAAAGAGAATGAGACAGTAATTATGTCATAGAAGAATGCACTGAGATGATGCGGTAAAACCCCCAACGAAAGTGGGTGTTCTGTAAATGCAAACACATGTTACCATTATCTCTGGGTAAAGGTAGGGTAACTGAGGGAGCATATGCTGGATACCCTTGATGGGAAAGAGACCAGAACCAAGGAAAAGACAGTAGAAGCAACTGTTAGAAAAATGAAAAGCATTCCCAAGCATATGTTAAACATGAAAACCTGGGCATAGTGGAGACCATGTTAAGTTTTTCTAGAAACAGGGAAAGCTAGAATGTTGACAGAGGATGGAGTATTCCAGACAAGCTCCAGTCAGTTCAGACTAGAGAAGCAAGCCCTTGGGACCCTAACTCATTGCAAGCATACCCAGAGAATGACAACAATCCTAAACTAGAACACTGAGATGGATAAGGCGTGATTTTAACAGGACCTGAAAACCAGTACATCCAAAGGATACCAGTATCCCGCATTCAGAATGTTTTCCATGCCGGATTTAATGCTCCGCTGCCACTATCTTGAAATCCTCAATAACTTATTAACAAGAGACAAGTATTTAAATTTGGCACTGGGTCTCACAAATATTGTAGCCAATTTTGGGTATGCTGGTAAAGAACATTCATTGGATTAACATACACACAATAAAATCTAATAGCTGAAATGTAGTAAAGAATTTCTCATTATCATCACACCAAAAAAACAATTATTCAAATTCTCATTGAAATTCCAACATAAACATTAAAAGACAAAATGTAATTACCTGTAATAGGGAAATCCAAGGCCTCCTTCAAACATGCTTCAGTCTAGAATTTCTTTAATGCAAATAAACTCTGATAACCCTCATGACATTCTGTATAATATAACCCTACCATTATGTTAAATTGCAATTATTCACTTGTATCTCCTCTGTCCCCCTTCCTGAATTGTGGGTGCCCAGAAGGTAAGGTCATCTCTCATTCTCTACATATGCTTCAGGCATGGTACATGACAGGCCAACATAAACCTTTTTTAACAGAAAGTCCAAGTGGCCTTCACAATTGCTGATGCAAGTCATGAAATAAACAAGGATTTCTTGATTGGACATGACACAGAAAGGCTGCTATATTGCATTTTTGAAGCACAGATGCTGATGCCAGCAAGATGACAAGCCCAATTCCTTAGACTATTCCTCTGCCCTAATTAAATAGCCCTGAAGAAAGTCTAGGCTTCCATTTTTGCAATAAAACATTTTTATTCTAATTACAGTAAGATATCATTTACCCAAACATCTGAGACCTGATCTGTCTATTTTAGAATTTAGATATCTTAACTCCCAAGGAACATAATGCCTTACACAGGGCATAGTACAGAAAAGTCACACACTTGTACAATAAATTTACCTTAGCTCTTCCAGTATTAATATAATATGGCTTATTAATATTGGTTAAGAAATGAGCTTTAAAAGCATATAAACCCTTAATAGAGAAAGAACAGTCTTTTCAATAAGTGGTATTAGGGAAACTGGATATCCACATGCAAAAGAATGAAGTTCGACCCTCATCTTAAACCATAAACAAAAATTATCTCAAAATGGATTACCTAAATCTGAGACCCAAAACTATAAAACTCCTAGAAGAAAACATAGGGAAAAACCTTCTTGGATGCAACATCAAAAACACAAGCTACAAAAGCAAAAATAGGCAAATGGGACTACATCAAACTTAAAAACTTTTGTGCAAAAGACACAATAAACAGAATTAAAGGCAACCTACAGAATGGAAGAAAATATTTGCAAATCATGTATCTGATAAGGGATTAATATCCAGAATAAAAAGAACTCCTACAACTCAACAACAACAAAAAAATCAAATACCCTGATGCTAACATGAGCAAAGGATTTGAGAGTCTATCAAGATGACACAAATGGCCAAAAAGCACATGAAAAGATGCTCAACATCACTATTCATCAGAGAACTGCAAATCAAAACCACAATAAGATATAACCTCACATCTATTAAAATGCCACTATCAAAAAAATAGGCTATAATAAGGGTAGGTGAGGATGTAGAGAAATTGGAATCCTTGTGCCCTGTTGGTAAAAATTTTAAATGTTGTGGCCGCAACAAAAAGCAGTAATGGATCACTTCTCGACCTTTTGACTAAGATCAAGTGTGAGAAGCAGTATGGAAGTTCCTCAAAAAATTACAAACAGAATTACCATATGATCCAGCAATCTCACTTGTGGGTATATATCCAAAAGAACTGAAAACAGGATCTCGAAGAGATATTTACACACCCATAGTCCTTCTCAAAGCATCTTATTGTACTGTACTCATACTTCCTGCGACAATGTAAGATGATAAAATGCTGACGTGATGAGATGTGAAGTGAATGACACAGGTATTGTGACATAGCATTAGGACACTATTGACCTGGCAATACGTTAGGAGAAGGATCATCTGCTTCAGGTGACCTAGGTCATAAAGCCATGACAATGTCAATAGTTAGATGTTAGGAGCAGATGTCAATAATTGAGGTGATTTAATAAAGTTCAGACCTCAGTGACCCTGGGTAACTGGAACCGCAGAAAGCAAAATCCCACTTTAAGGCAAAAGGACTACTGTACAAGGTTAAGAAACTCGCCCAAGGCCGCAGAGCTAGTGAATACATTTAGCATCTTTCACATGTTATTGCAACCATCTGTGTATCCCTCTTCTCACTGGACCATGAACCTCTCAAAGGAAAGACCTTGTTTTTTAATTTCTCAACGTCTCCAGCATTTAGCACAGAGCCAGGCATGTAGCAGATGCTCAAAGGACAGGGGTTTTGAAGAGCGCCTGTACTCCACTAAGCAAACACACTGTGCTCTTTCTGCCTCCGTGCCTTTTTCAAATAAGAGTCCTGAAACACCTTTTTTTTTGCAAATCTCTCTTGCTCTTACCCACTCTCCACCCCGCTCCCCCAACACACACACACACACACACACACACACACACACACACACACACACACACATGCGCATGTATGACAATAATTCTTGATCCCTGCTGTGGCAGCCAATATGAGGAATAATCACATCTGAGGCAAATGTGAGACAGCATATGACCCCCCTAATAGCTAGAAAACAAACCCAGCGGCTCATACATGAATTAGTTGTGCACTTTTGCCAAGCTGTTATTTATGTACTTATTTTGAGAGATTCTCATTTATCATGAACCTCTTCCTTCCCATAAACTCCACTAATGCTCATTTCTCCCCTTTTCTAAAGACCTTCCCCCAACTCTGCTTTTTCTCTTCTAAGCTACCACCCTTCTTATACCATACTGCCATGACCTCCTGTCTTCCATGTGACTGTCAATATCCACTTTGTCTAAAGTCTGACCTTAACCTCTGCATTCTTCCACTCCCACCTCTATTTGATCTGTTGGGGTTACACAGCTATATGACATAGGAGAGCTTCTTGGGGACATCATTTGCGCTAAGCCTTGAAGTTTGTGTGGGTTTCCACCGGTGGGGTTCAGATAATCTCTGTCCTGAACTCCTGACTTCAAACTGCATCCTAATCATCTTTATACCTCCCACTCACACTTGCATCCCAATCTGTGTTCTCCTCCTCAATGAGAGCACCAGGAAATTTCAGAATCAATATCTAATCAATCAATATCTTGATTAGAAAACCAGTCGTCCCCACCTTACCAAAACTAGTCATCTTTACATTTGCTAATCTTTCTTTTTTCAGGCAACAACTGCAACCTAAAGCAGGTTAACACCTCCTCTGATTCTACCTCTGTCACTGCCAGTCTCTCCTCATCCCAAGTGCTGATCACACATTCCCCTGCTCAGAAACCCTCTAGGGCTGGCTTTTACCTAAATAATAAAAACAACCTTCACGTCCCAGCATTCAAAGCAATCTTCAGCCTCCTCCTGACCTGACTTCCCACCTCATCTCTCACTAATCTCCACCTCCAGACTCTCAAAACCCAACTCAATCCAACTCCAGTGGGCACAGGTCTTTTCCACTTCAGGAGCTTTGCTCAAGCTGCTCCCTCAGCCCATGATGCTTTCCCCATGATGCACCTGAAAGCCTCCTCGAACTTCAGGGTCCTGGTGAAAACACACCTCTGCCACCTTAGCTGATTAGCAGATGTACACCCCAAAAGTGGGGCTGACCACTAGAAATCAGGCACACCCCTCTCAATCCTGCCAATGTAAAACTCAATTTTCACTTCACATTTTAAGGCCTATGGACTGGTCAATTTTTTTTAAAGTTTCAAGTGACAAACCAAATTAAAAATAGTGTAAACGAAAGAGAATTCATGGCTGCCTGTAACCAGGAAGCCCAGGGAGCAGGGCTAGCTAGCCTCAGGCACAGGTGGATCCAGCAGTCCAGCGATCATCAGGCTTACCCTGCCCCCATTTTCCTCTCCAGTTCTGCTTTCCTCTCTGGCAGCTGCTCCCACTCCAAGGCTCCCTTTCTCTGTGGTCCCAGTTCTTGCTGAGCAACCCAACCATGGTTCAAATCCCACAGAAGCTCCTGGATTGTGCTAACATTGCCTCCTCCCATTGACCCTCCAGCCTGAGGATGACAGCGGCTTCCTGCAATAGCTCCTCTCTGGTTGCCTCGCTGTCCTCTGCCTGTATTATAGTACCTCCGTTTGAGATACTTACAGTTATTTTTATTCCCTGACTAGACCACAACTGATACAGAAGTTAACAAAGCCAGACAAAAATGCACAAAGAAAACGTGGAATATAATATCAAGAAATAAAAACCACCATCACTACCCTCACCTTTAATAAAAGCTCATTATGTATCGGGCACCCTGCAAGGTAGTGTGTTTTAGTGTGTTAGGGTCTTTATAGCAACCTTGTGGCACAGGTACCCTATTATGATGAGAAAACTGAGGGTCAGAGAGATAAAATAATTTACTGTTACAGAGAGTGTAAGTAGTAGAGCTGGGATTCAAATCCAGACAACCTGGCTCCAGAGTACACGTTCTAAAACACAAAGCCAAGTGAAGAACTTTTTAAGCAGGGGGCTACTCTTGACAGCATCAAGTGCCACCAAGAAGTCAGGTAAGAAAAGGACTGTGAGGCATCTACTGGACTTAGCAATAAGGAAGTCACGAGGGACTCTGCATAGGCAAGTGACAAACCAGACAGCAGTAGGCCGAACAGTACGCCAGAGATTAGAAAGTAGAGACAAGAGGAGCAAACCTGTCTTTCAAATGGTTTGTATATGAAGGGGAGACACAAAATCAGGCAGGAGATGGAGGTGAAGGGAGCATCACAGCAGAGTTTTCTTTACTCTTGCTCTGTTTCAGAAATAAGAGCGACTTGAGCATGTTTAAATATTGATGAGAAAAAGCTAGTTGAGAGAATCTGAAGATAAAGGAGTGAGGCAGGAGGACAACAGAGCAGTGACTCCAAGAGGCCAGAGGGACAGGCTCTATATAGTTCAGGATCAGCTTAGAATCTCTTCCACTGCAACAGGGGGTAGGAAGGCAAAGATGGCTACAGATGAGGATCATTCTGTAATTTGGTGAAAGGAAGTTTGTTTCCAGTGGCTTTTATCTACTCTAAGTTAGAAAATAAAACCATCAGCGGAAGGACGGGTGGAGAGTTTAAGGAGCAGAGAAAAGCTTCAGATCATCCACAGTGCAGAATGAGAGCCTACTGTGGAAAGAAAGGAGTGCCCAGCACCACGGAGGCCCCATTTTGTGGTTGGAATCTGTGGTTTTACATTGGCAGGAATTCTTAAGATGCCTTTACACCCTTAGGTGTAGGCAACAGACATAAACAAATGGAATGATCCGGGTTCGGTGTAAAAGGAGAGCAAAGCGATTGAGTAAAGGACAGTGGCAGGATCAAGTGACGAGATGAGCCACAGAATCTAAAGCAGGTAGGTGAATGCGTATGAGGTCACAGAACAGGTGTAGTCAGTTGTTACTGACTGAGAGGAGGGTAAGGCAAGAAAAGATGGTATCTGATGGCATTATCTCGGAGCAGAAACAGTTCTGCGTGCTATAATGTGAGGGTGTAACCATGAGAAAAGGCAGCTGAATTGGAAAAGAGGTGAGGTGACTGGAAATAGGGTCAAGAAACTGAGAGTTTTGGAGATATGGACAGAGCCTCCGAAATGAGCGCATGATTTGAGGAGATTTGTGGGTTGAAAGATTTTAATCAGTAGGAGCAAGAAGCTGGGACGTGAGACAACGACAGGGAAGAAAGAGGTAGTGGAAGGTCTGTAATTAACATTTGTTGTTTCTGCTTGTCCAGTATTCACTGGTTCCTCCTCCTTCTAATGACAGCATCTTGATTTTGCTCTGGAAGCCACCTCTGTCCTCCCCAGCCACAGAGGAGGATCCAAAATATTAGTAATATTCTATAGCTTAATCTAGGGGGTAGAAACATGAGTGTTCATGTTGTTATTCTTTAAAAACCAATATATAGACACATTTTATTCTTTAGACTACACAGACACATTTTATATACTTCGGATATATATTTCACAGTTAAACAAACAAAACAAACAAACATAAAAATTTCCCTTCTCGGTGCTCTAAAGATAAAAAACCTGTTCCCCATCTGGGCAATCAGAGTTACCAAGATTGCTTTCAACGACTGACCCAGTTTAGGCCCATGAGACACTAGCCCAGAGCTTTTGCTGCAACTATCAGGAAAGAGTTACTCTCTTTCTGCTAGGGCTGTGAAGCTTGTTTGTATAGCATATCCCTTGCTAGCTTGAGAATAAAACTAAAACAAAGAAAGCAGAGCCAAGATGGAAAGTGACAGATTCCAGACATCATTTGAATACCTATTTAGAGCTATTCCTTAAGCCAAAATACCTGGAGCTTTTCAACAACATACAACAACCTGGAATGAGTATTTCTTTTTCTTCAACCAGTCTGTCCTTTTAACCAAAAAGAAATCTAATTCTGTAGAATAGTCAAATAAAGGATTCTCAGTTCAAAGGTCTGTGTGATCCTTTCCAAAACTGAAGACAAACCATATCCTCCTTATGCCCAAGACCCTGCAATGGCACTCAGAGTAAAGGCCAAAGTTCTCAGGGTGGCCCAGCAGGTCCTATACAATCTGCCCCACCCTGACACGCCCTCACTCTATGACTTCCCACTGCTCACTCTGCTCCAGCCACACTGGCCACTGGGCTATTCCCTGACAAGTCAGCAATATGCCTTCAGAGCTCTGCTTTGGCTGTTTCCTCCATCTGGACTCACCTCCAAATATCCACTTGCTAACTCCCTCACCTCCTTCAAGAGTCTGCTCCAATCTCAAGTTCTCAGTAAGGCCTACGCAAATCCTCCTCCCCATGGCCAGTGATTCTGAATGCACCTCCTCCCTGCCCATTTTCTTCCTTCTATAGCTTTTATTACATAATACAGTATGTGCTCACTAAATGTATCCAATGAAGGCAGGGGTCTTTAACTGGATGATTCATCTCAAGTTCCTTCAACAGTGCCTAACTCTTCGTAAGCTCTCAAATACTTGCTGGATGAACAAATAAAATGACATGAGCCTCAGAGGAGCAGAACTTGGTTTGTAAAGACAGGGAGGAAGAGAAGACACTAACCCCCTATCTCCTGATTCTGATATAAGTGGAGTACAAGAGGAAAAGACACCTCCATTTTGAAGACTTCAGAGGAAGCAGTGACCTACAGGGACAGAAAGAGGTGGAAGAGTTCAGTGACAAGATTGAGGATGTGGGTAGGGGTGTTAACCACAGTTGGGACTTGAAAAGGCTTGATGTTCAGTTTGGGAAGGCACACAGGAGTTGGAGGCTGAGTCAGGGGAGAAGCTTGCAGACGAAAGTAAAAAAGATGGGCCAGTGATTTATTTACATTTTAGGTGGAGATGAAGGATTTAGTGATAAAAGGCCTGGTGAGTTCAGCTGGCAAAAAAACTAGTCCTAGTAACCCCAGGCAGATAGAGAAGATTCCTCCCATCACTCCACCATTAGAATGATTTTAGGTTTTGTGCATGGAGAGACCAACTCATATGGTCTTTCCCTCCTTCCTGGCACCCCAAAGGCCATTCGAAAGTGTCTGCTAGACTGAGACACAGGCTTCCCTGGTCATGGCACCATCCTGGGCTCACAAAAAGCAATTCCCTTTCCATAATATAATAACACTGCACTATAAGCAGCTTGTCAAACCTGCATTCTCCAAGCCCCAAACTGACTCACAACCAGGCATCCAGGATCACAACCCTAATGTCTAGAAAAGCAAGAGAACAGGCTTCTTTTCAAAGACAGACCACAGCACTCAACTTTCCTACCTGTCCTCCATGCTGCCTGGGCATGAAACAGCAGGGCAAAGGGAAGACTGCTTTCCACTGATAATGATTCACTTCTGTTGCTTCCTAGTTCTCTCTACAGAAATTTCTCCAGAGTTACGAAAACATATGTGCATGCCAAGATTCAAGGAAAATGTTACTCCCAGTCAGAGAAAGAAATTGCATTGCTTTGCCTCTAAGGAAATTACATGGTTACTATAAATGAGTCCCTTGGGGGTGATGTCATTTTGGTGTTCCTTGCAACTGTAAGGAGACTTATTAATATTCAATAATTAATAATTAGGTCTTCAAGATTCTCTCTCACAGAACTGTCCCTGTAAAGGCAGCCTGCAGTAATTAGAATTGGACCTGACTTCCTGCCCACCAATAAGCGCTTGGTGGTACAGGGCATCTGTCCTCCCACTGCTTACTAGTAAAATGCCCATACTTCTGCATCAGGTATCCTCCAGAAGTGGATCACTAAGCAAATATCTAAAATATCCATCTACAGTAGCCAGCCTCCAAAATGGCCCCAACAATTCCTAACTTACTATTGTCAATAGACTTTGCGACTTTAAGTGAAACTACATATTAAAAACATAATTTTACCATAGGCTAATCGATAAAACTTTCTATAGCATTCATCAACGTTATAACAAAACATTATTCGAGAACTTGCTATATTCATAACCTCTTTCCACATTATACCAGCAGCATTGTTGGTCTGTGTGACCAACAGAATATGACGGTGGCATGTCACTGCCAGTATTAGGTTATACAAGACTGTGCCTTGAGTCCTGGGATCTTTCGCTGTCTTCGATCACTTACTCCAAGTGAAACCCGTTGCCATGTCAAGCAACCCAATGGAGAGGAACTACCAAGCCAAGCGAGTGAGCTTGGAGGCTCACTTCCCGAATCCAGCCTTCAGATGACCCCAACCCTACTCAACAGCTTGCCCGCAGCCTCATGAAAGACCCGAGTCAGAACTACCCAGCTAAACTGTTTCCAGAGTTTTGACACACAGATACTATTTTCAGGAGCTAAATTTTGGAGTAGTCTGTTACACAGCAATAGATAACTAATTCACTGTCTTACACAGACCTGAGATAGAAATCGAAAAATTTAACCTACATGCATGTAGGACAATTTCTATTTTCCATAAGAGGGCAACAAATTACTCATTCAATCATTTGTCACTTATTGAATGTCAAACAGAGAAGGTATTTTCAAGTGACATAAGCCTTCCTATAGTTATAATCTATAAAACAAAGAAATAATTACAAAGACCCATACACACACACCTCAAGCTGCCTCAATCCATTGGTTGCATTAGCTTTTTAAGTCTTCTTGTTCCTAACGCTTTACCCCTCACTCCCCACTCTTTCCTTTTACAAACTCTCTCAAGAAGGTACATCAGGCATCCCTCCCTAGCTATTTTGAGTGTTGGGTACAGGCGTATTCATCTTAACTATGTCCTCCCATCTAAGGGGGAGGCAATCCTGATCACAAGTGTTAATAAAAAATTCTAATTTCTGCAATTAGTGACTCAGGGGCAACAGCAGCGCTGATACAATCACAGCTCAAGTCCAGGTCACAGCTGAAATGGCGATGGGGGCGGGCGATGCGTCCCCTTACCAATCACTGGACTCTGCTGTCTCTCAAAGCTGCGGGAGGATTATGCTGTTCTAAGAAAATCAGGAGCTTCTTTCTGCACAAAGAAGGTCAAAGGGCGAGCTTTCTTTCTATCAACCACAAAACTAGCTTCTGCCAAACCTAAACAGCGTGGGAGGCCGTTAGAGGGGAAAGGAGCACCAGACATAAAACCACACTTGAGTCTCCTGTCGCCGGCTGGGGTCTGAGTCAGGTGACTTCTCAGTGCACACAACGAACCTAAACAAAGATCCTTCCTCACATGACAGACAGGAGGAAGAAGATGACTGGCAGTGAGACCACGGCTGCCCAGTCCTACCACGGAAAACCATTAACTTACTTCTTTGCAGCCCCAGCAAACTGGAGCTACAAGTTACTCTGCAGCTCAGCTTCAGAGATGCACCTGGAGGAACCTGGGACCCCCATCCCAGGACACAGGCGCCGAGCACTGTACCCACACTTCCAGCCCCAACCCGCAGGCGGGACCCCTCCCCACCAGCTGTCACCCACGCTCACGACCAGTCACAGCTCGGCAAGCCCGTCTCCTCTGCCCGCTTCCCCTGCGGCTGGGACCTCGCAGAGTCGGCAGAGAGGAGATGCCTTTTCCAAAGGCTCCGGGGGCGAGGGCACGCCTGCCCCCACCTTCCCAGGAAGGAGCGCCAGGGTGGGCGCAGCCCTGGGCCCAAAGGAGCTCGGGATCCATCATCCCCCAGCTAAGCGCGCCTCACCTTGTCGCCGAAGCTGCGGGCCATCAGCAGGTCCGGGCTGGGCGTGCTGTCGCCGCCCACGGCCTCCTCGCTGCTGGAGCCGGCCAGCGGGTGTGGCATGTCGCGCAGGGAGTGGGGCCCCGTGGACGGCAGGGCCTTGGCGGGCCCGCCCGACATGGCGCGGACGGCTCTGCACGCGCAGCCGCCGCTTCCTCCTGCTGCCCGCCGCGGGGGGCTCTCACGGCGCCTGGGCTGCGGCCCCGCTGCGCCGCAGCTCCGTCGGAGGCCCCGCACGGGCCGGGCTGGGCGCCGCCTCCGCCTCCGCCACCGCCACCGCCACCCGCCGGCTGGGCTCGGCCCGCGCGGGGCTGCGCGGCGCTGCGCTGCGCTGGGCCGGGCCGCTCCGCACCGCGCGCCCCCGCTCCGCGCCGCAGCCCGCCGCGGGTCGGCTCGCACCTTGGCCGCGGGAGCCCAGCCAGCAGCGCCACGCCGCCCAGCCGCTGGCGGCCCCGCCCCCGCAGCGCCTGGGCCGCCCCCGGCGCGGGCAGCGAGAGCGGGAGGGGGTGAGGGGAGGCGGGCAGCTCCGCCCCCGCCCGCCGCCCGCCGCCCCGCAGGAAGTGAGCCGGGAGCCCTCGGCCGCCGAGCTCCCAGCGTCCAGCCTCGCCTTCCGAGAGGCCGGCCTTGCGGAGACTGCGCGCTGTTCCCAGAGTAAATGTTTAACGGAAATCGGGAGCGGAAAAAGACGTTGGAGGATGCTGTTCCATTCCACCCGCGATCCCTGATGCGCCCACGGGCAGCCACGCCTGGGGCTGGGGGCTTTGGGACACTCACGTGGGTCGGGATCTTCTGGCCTCTGAAGTAACCCAGAACGAAAGGAATTACGACGCGTATTATAAGAATGGCATAAAAGGCGATGAGGCCCAAAGGGGAGAGAGAACAACAATTCAAGGAGACGGTGTGGGTGTTTTGTTTTGTGTGTGTGTGTTTTTAATGCACGCTGAGATCCCCATGCCATTTTGCTTCTGCCCGTTTGTGTAATGGGTAAGCCTCAGAAGAGTGAGAGCATCAGTAAATAGAGGGAGTGCTAAGATGATACATGACCGACACCTTGACTGAATTGCCTTTTGTAAGAGGCTTAAGTTCATTTTCATGCTTTTGTGCTTCCTTTCTCGGCCTTTGGCTGACCTAGGGTCTCAGTTTTGCTAGCAGAGCAGACATAGTCAAGGCATTACTTCAGTTCTTTAGGGTGCAAGTTCACCTTTTTCTACCTTACCTGTCTCCGCAGCTTTTGTTCTTAGGGCCGAATCAGCAGAGATAACTAGACCGCGCAAGAACAGATTGATACTAACAAAGTAACGAGTTGGACGGCTCATTGTGAGGGCGCATCTTTTTCTCTCTCCCCAAACTATATAGGTTTGTCCCATTTCACCTGACAAATCTTGAAACTGAGATTTACTGTAATCTTCCCTACACTTTTATCTAGAAACAAGTGATCCTTTAGCAGGAGGAGAATGCAGAGAGTTGAAGCTAACCCAAAATAAATAACACTTAGAGACTCATTGAGCTTCAAAGATTTTCCTTGTTTTCCCTGGTGTAATTCATTGGGCCTTAGTACACAAGTTATCATCTTTTATCTCCCTAACGTGGTGAGAATAGAATTCAGAGGGCACTGGGAACAATTTTAAATGCTGCATCTACCTCACAGGAATGCCGATGTCTGTTTCTCTTGGAATCAGGTAAAATTAACAATACTTTTATATTCAAGAGCTGCTGATAATTACTACAGACCCTGTTCACTATTCTCCTGATTGGCATTAAAATAAATAGCATGACTATAACTAGAAATGAGTGTTCTATAGAGATGTACAGCATGGGTATTTCTAATCAGATGGTGTTATTTACACAACCAGACCACAATCACATAATAGAGATATTATTAAACTCCACACAAGTTTCTCCTCAGGACACCGGGGAAGAGTGAAAAGTGAGCCACATTTGAACTCCTGTTTAGTCAGCACAAGTAGGCGACCATGAGCAAGTTGCCTAATGGTAATAAACCTTCTTTCTAACCTACAAAGGTCAGAGAGCAGATGCTAGTACCTTAGGTGGTGATCATGAGAATAAAGTAGCATTCTCTAACATTCCTAGCAAGATGCTGATGTGGAATAGGTGCTCCCTATATGTTAATTCCCTTCCTTCCCCTCTTCATTGTGTTTTCTCTACTATTCTTATGATACAATAATTATAAAGTTTTCATAATTGAATGTACCACACTCCAAACTCCTCAGTTTGTGTCAGATTATCATTATTCTATGCTCCCACCAAAATCCCAAAACAAAACAAAAGAAAAAAATAGACATTCTAAAAGGCCATATGAAATAGTTTATTTATTTTCCAGTTTCCTGGTTGGTCAGTGGCATCTGGCCACAATGATCCAGTGGGTAGTCATCAAAACTAAAGAAAGTGAATTTCTATGGAAAACATTTTGGTATAAAGTTTCCACCATTCAAATTTAGCCTAAGTCTGTCTATTCATATTCACCACTTCCTGTTGTATTTTCAGTTTTCCTTGTGGTGGGAAACTGTCTCTGAAATAACGTTAAGTGACCCAGAGTAACTGACTATGCTTCTACTAAAAGTTTCAAAGCAACATGGTGCTGAAGAGGAAAAGCGAAGTTTTCGCATCAGAGAATTTTGTAGCGTTCCATGGAGTTTGTGGAGAGAAGCTTGGATTTCTAGGGCTGAGTTCTGAGGAAGAACGCAGTGGATGTATGTGCATGGGGGCTTGGGGAAATGCCACCAGAACCAGAGAACACAGCATGGGGACTTCCGCCATCCATAGGTGATCCTGAGCATTGAGGCTGGTTCATTTCAAGAGACAGGGCCTTGGGCTCCAGGATTTGGTAAGTTTGCCAAGCTGGAATCCTGTAAACCTCACTAACAAGTCTGTGAGGACTTTACATGAGCACCCCAGACCTCAGAAACAAAGCAGAGTCACAAAGGAGCATTCTCTTTTTCTCTCCCCTGGTACAGCATGTGCTTAGGCTGTATTCATGTTTGTGTTAGCTGCTTACCCTCTTCTGGTTTTTAATACAATCATAGCTTTATTCTATACGGCATCCCAAATGCTGCCTCAAAATAACACCAGCACTTCTGAAGTGGACAGCTGATGAGTACAAAGGAGGTTTTCAAAGAGCATTCAGAGTGACATGGAGAAAGCCACAGAGGGTTGTCTCAAACAAGAGGAGCAACTGAGAAGGCACTGTCACCAACAGAGGCAAAATTGTGTGGATCATTTCATTCAGTCAACAATATCCCAGGAAAAAGCAAAAGCTAGCAGGTCCACTTAGGCCAGGATCTGAAGAGTTTTGCAAACAAGAAATTGGACCTTGCCCCAGAACCAACAGAGAGATGTGTAGGTAAATGATAGGATCATTTTATCTTCCTATAACAAAGTACCTGGCTCCAAAAGCAAGGAGACCCTCTGCAATGAGTAATGCAGAACAGATCATGGACCAATGCCTAAGAACCAGCTGTGACTTTCTTAAAATGAAAATTTCTGGACTCCGTTTAAGAGAGTCTGATTCTGGGTCAGGGCCTGGAATCTGCATTTTTTTTTTTTTTTTTAACAATCTCAGCCAATGCTCATGCTGATGCTGGTATATAGACTGTACTTTAAGAAACAGTTTTTGGAGCTCCACCCATTTCTCTAAACTATAAATGACATTCCAAACCTCCTTTTGTAAATAACATTTTAAGTGCTTTCTTTGGAGATATTTCCTGTTTGCTAAAAAGTTGCTTAAAAATCAAACTTATAAAATGCTATTACAGTGTCCTTTACCCTGAACTTTTATGGTTATTTTTATTGAAGATGTACCAGGTGCTTAAATTTGGGGAGAACTCAGATAAACTAGACTGTCTGTTGACAGATTCATTTTGTAGTGCTGCCTGTGAAGTGCCTCACAATGGAGTAGATATTTCCCAGAGCTCCAGAAACTTCTTAGGCTATAGTCCTGAGTAACTGAGCCTCATCTGGCCATAGAAATGTAATTCACTGCCATCACAAGGGACACCTGCTCCTTGGCTCTCTTCACAAGCAGATTGACAAGTACTGGAACCCATGGCACTGAATCTTATTAGCAGTGAATCTTTGGATAGAAAGCAAAACTTATTTACTGGCTGTGTGCTCCATGAGAGTGTTCAGGTCCATCTCTAGTAATGATCTTTGAAAGGTATCTAAAAGATAAATATTCAGACACCGTAGGACCCAGCAGGTCCACTCCCAGAACATAACAAAAATACATGTGTATATTCATCAAAAGATGGAATCAAGAATCTCCAAAGTAGCACTACTTGTAAGTTTATGTAAAAAATGTCCTCTAGTCTGCGACCCTCATTTCATAAATAAGGAAGCTGAGACCCAGAAATTTTAAGTAACTTGCTCAAGACCAACCAGCTAGTGCTATTACTAGTGTGACTTTCCATTTGGATGCATAGTGATTCAAGTGTGGGTTTGGGGAATACTACTTTAGGTAAAGCCAAAGCTAAAGGAATGAGGAGAGAGATAGAGGGAGAGAGAGAGGAAGAGAGAGAGACTGAGGGCGGGGGTGGGGGGGAGGAGATAAAGAGAAAGAGAATCAGCAACAATTATTTGCCTACCAGTCATGTGGCCCTTTTCACTGTTCTCTCTTCCTCCCTCTTCCTTCAAATCAGTGTTACAAAGATAGGATCTCATGCCTGGAGCTGTTAGGGCCATCTTGTGGCCAAGATTGGCAACATTCTCAGTACTCCTGAGGATAGCTGAGTGGATAAATGGAAAGAGCCTGTGTCTTTGATGACATCATTGAACCACTCCATCAAACTCAGCGGTCCCCAACATTTTCAGCACCAGGGTCCAGTGCTCCTATAAGAATCTAATGCCTGATGATCTGAGGTAGAGCAGAGGCAGCAAAGCTAGTCTGGGGAGCAGCTGTAAATAGAGATGAAGCTTCACTGTCCTGTGCGCTGCTCACCTCCTGCTATGTGGCCCAGTTCCTAACAGGCCACGGACCAATACCCCTATGCAGCCCAGGGGCTGGAGACCCCTGACCTAACTACAGACTTCTTAAGTCAATAATAAACACCCATATGATCTCAGTCAGTTTCATTGGGATCCCTGTAACATGCTACTGAACTCATCCTCAGGGGTTCAAAAGATGAGGAAAACAAGCACATAGAACACCTAAGAAGAGAGCCCCTCTTTGGGCCTGGCCTCCGAGTTTGTTGAAAAAGAAACTTCTCTCTCATTAGGCATAGTCATTTTTTCCCAAAATCTAGTTAAGAAGTGGGGGTCCACTTGATTAGAGGGTAGGAAAAGATTGAGAATACATTTCAGATGAAGGATGTAAATGTAAAAATAAAATATTAGCAGAATATTTATATAACCTTAGAGAGAGTGGAGACCATAAGCCACACTGGTAACTGGAAACCTGGAAGCTGGAAAAGAAAACATAGAGATATTTGATTATAGGAAAATTAAGGAAATTTGATATTTAAAATACCACATATAAAAAGACAAATTGTGTTGGGGAATTGAGGGTGATTGTTAATGGGTACAAAATTTCTTTGAAGGGTGATTAAATGTTTTAAAATTGGTTGTGGAGATGGTTACACAACTCAGTATATTAAAAACCATTGAATAGCATACTTTAAATGGAAAATTGATGGCTATGTTAATTAGTTTAATTGATATAATCAATTCACAATGTATACTGATATCAAAACATTACATTGTACACCTTAAGTATATGTTATTTTTATTTGTCAATTATACCTCAAGTATATATGACTTGTCAATTATACCTCAATAAAACTGGAAAAAATAATGTAGATAAATAAATAAATATGGTATGTAAATTAGAACACAATAAAGCTGTTACCAAAAAAAGACAAAGGATAATCTAGAGAAAATTATTTGGAACACATATGACCCACTACATATTAATATCCTTAATATACACAGCCCCTACAACTTAATAAGAAACAATAAAAAAATGACAAAAGAATAGGAATAGTCAATTCAAAGAGGAAATAGAAATGGCCAACACATATGAGAAATAAATGTTCACTCTGACTAGAGATCTACAAAATGTCAACAAAAGCAAAAAAGATACAATGTATGCTTATCCTACTGATAAATATTGGAAGACTAAAAAATTATAATCAGATAAGGATTCATGCTTTATGAGGCATAAAATTTAAACAATTTAGGGGCCCTTTTCAAGAAAAAGAATTTAAAATTTCAAATGTAAAACTTAGTACAAAAGCGAATTTTTATTTAGCGTGAGAAATAAATCACCACAATTATAAGTTTTATGAAACTGATATCATAAATATTACAAAAAATTTTTAGACTATTAACTTCCCGACATACCTCTGCAATACCATTTTTCATAGTCTTTGGATTTGTATTCTCTAAGAATTTCACTAGACAACTTTTATAATATTTTCTACAGAGAGACTAGAAAGATAATGAAGTTTTTCTTCTAGCATAGCTGATTGAAATTTGTGTTTTTATTACTGATAGCTTAAAAAGTTTATTTCAGCCACAAATTCATTCTTGGTAATGTGTAAGATCCAATGCATTATGTTAGCAGGCATAAAATATGTAGCTTACCACCAAACGTACCTGCAACAGACTTTTAGCCTGTAAACCCAGGAATTCTTACTCTGTTTCAAGTAAGTTCCAACAACAACAACAAAAAAACTGTATAATGAGTTTATAATTGTATGTATTGCTTTATCAAGGACATTCGCAATAGGAGAGAATTTATCAATGAGAATGGAATCATTTGCTTATAATTCTGTAACTTTAACTATAGAAAGAATTTTCTACAGACCAGCACTGGCTCCATACATTTCAAACTTTGTTTCTTCTTTAGTATCCCATAGATCTGGTGCCAGGTGTCATAAGACTACTTCATTTCACAGTGTCACCACTGGCCCTGTATCTTCACAGGAGTATACTTGGAAGCTCTTCCTACACCAGGATGTCTAGCAATAACCCCACAGAAGTGACAGTAAACCTGCTAAATACATCCTGCTAAACTTAAATAGATGCATCCCAACCCAACTTTCAAAAATGCCTGCAGCCACTATAAGGCCATCCAACCTAAGAGAAAGTGTGAACAGAGGGAAATTCAGAGTGAAAAGGCACAGTTATTTTAACTGGTTGCAGATAAACTAACTTAATTTTTCAAAAATTACAAAAATAATGACCCTGTGAACACATTGCCAAGACTTCTCCCACGGCCTTGGGGTTGGGGGCAGTTAGGAGGTAGGGACAGATGTTCAGTAAACATCCCTAAAACTTCATCAGCTTCACATGCTATCTACCTCCACAACCACTGCTAGTGAAGGTACAGGGAAATGGGTGCTTTCAAATAATGTCGGCACAAATGCGTAGTGCTATCAAAATAAAAGCACTAGTACCTAAGGGTATATGTGCAAAGACATTCATTGCAGCATTGTAGAGGCAAAGAGAGTAGCAACAACCTACATACACATCACTAAGGAAAAGACTGAAAAATTATAGTACATTCACACTATATTAAGCATCAGTGAAAAATGAATTAGACCTTTATGTACTGGGGGTCTATGATAAATTGAAAAGGCAAGGGGTGAAATAATACGTATAGAATTACTGTATAGGAATATATATGTGTATATATACATATATAAATGTATATGTTCATACAAGAATAGGAAAATGCTTGATAGGATATGGACCAGATGGCTAGGGTTTTTCACTTGGGGTTGATGGGGCAGCAGAACAGAAGCAGACCAGATTAACATTACTTTCTAAAACTTTATATTGTTTACTTTCATGCATTACCATGAGCATTTATGTATTTTGTAATTTAAAAATTCTAGTAAGGAAAAAGATGTTAAAACATATGAAACATCGGAGTTAAAGATATTTACAATGCCTCATACTTCTTTTCCAAGGCTAAGCAATTTGTGTCAGCCAAACTTCTACTTGCCTTTCTCCACTCCTAAAGTGGTATAATATAAAAAGAACTTCAAGAGCACTTAAGAAAAATCTTATAACAGGTATCATTTTCTATTTCAAATTACGTTTATATGCTACTCAATAGCAACAAGGACAATTTTCAGGCACAATCCTAGACCTTATAGCTATGTCACACCCTTCTCCACTTGACATACTTCTTTTTGCCCTACCTCACTTTTATCAGATGTGAGATGTGTGTTAACAATAGGAGTTGAATTTTTGCCATATAATTTGAGGTACATTACAGAAGCACTTCCATTTTTAGAAAAAAAATCTCAATTGTATGTGTTAGAACTTTTTTAACACTTCAGAATTTTGTCTCTTTGCTGTTAACTTTATATACAATATGTGTTTTTAACTGGAGCTTGTATATTCTCAGGATCTTAACTTTGATGATCTTAAAAGTTTTCTTAATATTCTAAACACATTCTGAATATAAAATATAACAGCATATGCTGAGTCATCTGGATGACCTGTATTTAATTGATGAATGAAATAGATATTAGTTCCCACATTTACATTTAAGATCAAGAAACTATCAAATGTTTTGACTCTAATTTTCCTATGTTGATGATGGAAGAAGAGCAGCAAGCTTAATACATACAGGTAAACATATGACTAGTCAGGCCCATCTGCGCATTTGTGGGACCTGGGGCGAGAGTACAGACGCAGGCTCACATTCCATATGTCTACATATTTGAAAGTTATAAATCAAGCTAACAAATATGTGTAATGCTATGGCTTTGAAAAGACTGAAAGTTGGCTAAATATCAAAATCAATTAACTTTGTTATTTTTCTTGTCTGTGTGGTCTGTTGATATTTGATATGAGTAATAAAATAAATACATAAACTGTCCATAAAATTTCTTTTTCCTGCTTTTATAGCAGCAAAATAATATTTACATTGTTATAAGATTACAAGATTTTTCACATAAATTGTGTTCCATTGATAGTGTTAAAAGATAAACTGAGGTATATTAAAATTTTTAAGAGTTTGAGAAAAAATCAATTCCAGTTGGGCAGCACCAAACTGGAAGTGGTTAGAAGAGCACTACCAACAGGAGCTGGGGAGAAACTTTTATAGAGAAAAGGCAAAAGCAAAATAAGATAATTGATTGGCTGTTGCTTAAAGCCTAGTTGGCTGTTTGTAATTGGTTGTCCTTAGATTTTAATTTTGCTACCTTGAGGCATTTATTGGCTTAGATTTTGGGTTGCTTATGAAGGCCACCATGGCATTAGAGCCACCTCAGTTTAATGGCCTCCTTGTTAATTTAACAACAATAATGTCAAATTGGACAAACTTTCTTGAGTGATGTAGTTCTTAGATAGTTTTTTTTTTTAATTAATTTTAATTTGGAGAAAATATGTCCTCTAGTAAGAAAACAACAACTGAAAATACCAAAGGAAGATGACCTGGCCTGAAAAAAATCCTTTTTTTCCGTTAAGACTTTCTTGTCCCACCCCTTCTCTGTCTTTAAAAACCTTTCCTTTTCTGTGGTTCTTTGATGCTCCTTTCTGTTTGTCAGGTGGGATGCTGCCTGACTCGTGAATCATTGAATAAAGCCAATTTGATCTTTAGTCAGTAGAATTTTTATTGTTTGACACATGGTACATATAAACCTACATACAAACAAATATAAGAATCATTTGCTTAATATTGCACAAATGTTCCCCAGCCACCACTACAACTATTGTGAATACTGTACTAATTCGTGAGGAACTCCAGAATCACAAACGAGAAGACAAGCCAAAAAAGGGACATCCAGCACTAAACAGAAATAACAGTTGGTTGTGCAAGAATGTATTGAATTCATCTGATCTCAGAGGAAGTATTTGCAAGTTAAAAATTTGTTTTTTCTTACTTCTGCTACTGATCTATTCCCTGCACTAAAAAGCAATGTTCACTTCTGACCTTCTGAAATAATAGAAAATATATATATTGGTCTCTGTCCCTCTCACCCCTCATTCCTGGCACAGAGCTCCTGAAATCCTTGTAAATTATTAAGTGATAAGAGCACTAGTAGCATTCTTTTGTTCTATTATTTGATCTTTGACATTTGAACTTTAAATTTTTTCTGTAACTCTTCACTCCTGCCTTAGACATTATACAGATTATTATCAGTATAGTATGCGTCAGTGCCTGATTTCCAGTCAAGTGTAAGGCCTCCTCAAAGGAAACCTCCTCGTGCCCAGACTGCTTGACACCCCTCCTGGTGACCCCCTGAAATTCATTACCATAATTATCAATACCAGTTGACTCGGCAAAATGGACCAATCAAATAGCTAAGCTTGCAGGGCTTCCTTCTCTCTTGTGATTCAGTTACATTATAAAAATAAATAATTTTTCTTTGTTCTGTGGAACACTTCTGGGCTTTGCCTAGCTGTGTTTCCAGCATGCAAACTCTAAGACCCATGAATAAATTTTTGTCATTTATTTTTAACCAAAGCCTCCAGATTCTTTCTGATTATGTTCGACAGGAGGCAGCCCTTTACCTCTCTCCATAAGGAATCATAGTGACCTAATTCCTCGGTGTCTGTGCCACACAGACTGGGCCTGCAAACTGTGGATGAGACCTGAATCCACATGGGGTCTCAGTCTGCACCAGTTGGCAGATGATTAGGTCATGAGGGCATTAATAAATCCTATTTATTAATCTCATAAATAGGATTAGTGACCTTATAAAGGAGACCCTGTGTGAAGCTACAGCAATAGACAGCCATCTATGAACCAGGAAATGGGTTCTCACCAGAGCCCAACCACACTGGCACCTTGATCAAGGACTTCCCAGCCTCCAGAACTGTGAGAAACAAAAATCTGTTGTATATAAGACACCCAGCCTATGGTATTCTGTTATAGCAGCCTAAATGGAATAAGACAGTCCCCAGTGATCTGTCCTCCTAGTATTTACAGGCTTGTAGTCCCTTCCACGCTGCATAAAGTTGGTCTGTGTGACCAACAGTACATGGCAGAAGCAATGGGTAGGCCACTTCCAAAATCAGGTTATAAAAGACACTGTGGCTTCTATCTCTTTAACTCTTATGTCACTTGCTCTGGCTGTGAGTTGCCATGTCGTGAGCAACCCTATGGAAATGCCTGCATGGTGAGGAACCAGAGCCTCCTCCTACATGAGTGAGATCTGCAAGCAGATGCTTCCATCCAGTCGAGCTTTCAAATGACCATAGCCCCAGCTGGCATCTTGACTGTACCCTCACAAAAGATCCATAGATCCACTCATCTATGCTGCCTAGATTTCAGCCCCTCAGAAACTGTAAGAGAATACATATTTCCTTTTTTAAACTGACAAGTTTGTAGGTCATTTGTTATAAACAATAGATAACTAATACAATAATTGTCTCAAACTTTTTTACACATTTGACTCTAAAGCCTGTATAGCCTAATGCATTCCCCATTAATATTTTAGCACAGAATAGCAAGAGGATTAGGTGGCTTCAGTTGGAAACTGGATACTTCTCGATGCCACTTTAATATTGAAGGTCTATAATAATCACAATGGCTTCACGAGGAAGCAATTCACACACTGCTACCTTGCATTTCCTTATCATTTAATAGAACCACAGGACTGTAACATGCATTCTTTTTATCCTGGACTTTCCCATAGTAGATATGAAGGAACTAAGTATTTATCAGCTGACTTATTGATCTAGAATCAAGATATTCAGTAAAACAAAGATCTTTCATAATTGTTGCCATCAGCACCATCTGTCTCCAGAACCCTTTTCATGTCATAAAACTGAAACACTATACCCATTAAACAACTCTCCATTTTCTCCTTCCCCTAACCCCTGGCAACCACCAATCTGCTTTCTGTCTCTATGATTTTTTGGGGGGCGGGGGGCGTGCTCTATGATTTTGACTACTCTAAGTACTTCATGTAAATGGAAACACAAAGTAAATAAAGTTCCTGGACCCAATTTTGACATTGGGGGATGGTCCCTCATACCAATAAGCAATTCTCAGACGCCAGCAGGGTATCAAAGAATTCAGCTCAATTCTGACACCCTCTACAGGGGGATAGCATTGGATTCCACAGGTTAAAGGGTCAGTCCTACAAGACTCCTTCCCTTCCAACACACACTTCAGACACCAGACACAAGTCCAAACCTGTGCTTCTGGCCAGCTGGCTACAAGTTCAAATTCCAACAACCCCTCCTTGGGTTTAATTAATTTGCTAGACTGGCTCATAGAAATCAGGAAAAACCATTTACTCACTAGATTAATGATTTATTACAAAGGATATTAAAGGATACAAATCAACAGCCAAATGAAGAGATATACAGGGCAAGGTCCTGAACAAAGGAGCTTCTGTCTTCACAGAGCTTGGGGCCTGGCATTGCAGCACATGCAAGCATTCCAGCTCCCCAACAAGGAAGTTCTCCCAACACCCTCCTTTTGGGGTTTTATAAAGTCTTCCGCACATAAGCATAATTGATTAAATCATCGCCCATTGGTGATTGTTTAGCCTCTCCCATCCCAGGAAGTCAGGGGTGGAACTAGACGTTTCAACTCTCAAATCATTTGGTTGGCTCCACTGGCAACCAGGCCCTAACCTTAGGTGCTCTCCAAAAGTCACCTCATTAACATTACAAAAGATGCCTTTATCACTCTCAATACGTGGGAAATTTCAAGGGTTTCTGGAGGTGTGAGTCAGAAATTGTGGCCAAAGACCAATACCTATGAGAAATATATATATTTAGTCATCTGAAAGACGAATTATATATTTCTTATAACTCACAATATCGCACACAGTATTTGTCTTTTTGTGACTAACTTACACCATTTAGCATATCTTCAAGTTTCATGCATGCTATAGCATATGTCAAAATGTCATTTTTTAAAGCTGAATAATATTTAATTGCATATATATGTCACATTTTGTTTATCCATTCATCTATCAATGAACACTTGGGTTGCTTCCACCTCTTGGCTATTGTGAATAGTGCTGTTATGAACATGGGTGTCCAAATACCTCTTTAGCCCTGCTTTCAGTTCTTTTGGGTATACACCCAAAGTGGAATTGCTGAATCACACAGCAATTCTATTTTTAAATTTTGGAGTAACTGCCATACTGTTTTCCTCAGCAGCTGTACCATTTTACATTCCCCACAATACACAAGGGTTCCATTTTCTCCACATTCTCACCAACACTTGTTATTTTCCTTTTTTTTTTTTTATAGCAGCCATTTAATTGGTGTGAGGTGGTCACTCATTTTTCTTTCCTTTTTATAGATGACAGAACTGAAGTACCAAAAAGTTAAAGGAGGGCTTACAATCATTAAATGTCAGAGCTGGGGTTTGAACTCAAGTAACCTGACCCGCTCTTAACCAATAAATTAAGTCTTGTGAGGTACAAGTTCTAAAAACTCAAGAAGAAGGTAGAGCGGTTCAAGGGCTAACACCCACCACTAAAGGGCAAAATGATTAGCAGCAAGTTAAATTTATCTTTCTCCTGATGTTCTCCACAGCCCTAGAAGGCTGAACTTGCCAGGAAATTGCAAAATGTTCTGAAGGTAGAACTCTTTCCCTCTTTCTCCTTAAATAAACTCTGTCCAAAATGTTCATGAGAGACTTATACTGGAGCTTTCTTATACCCTAGTTTCTGTGTTGTCTAGTCAGGCAACCTAAAATCATAAAGTTCTCCTATACATCTTGGTCATCTTTTTAGTTACTCCTGGACTCAAAAAGCCCTCTTAACTGAAAAGGGATTCTGGCCAACTACCAAAATGCTATTGTGTCACAATTTATATCTAGATTAAATAACTAATACAATAATTGTCTCAAACTACAAGGGATGGTCTCAGAGGAATTCCTTCCTCCAGAGCAGAAATGATGTGTGAGGTTTAAAAATCTGGGCTTTAGTATCCAGCAGACTTTAGTCATTTTAACCTCTGCTGGCTACTTGACATAGAGTAAGTAACTCAAGATTTCTGAGTCTCATATACAAATCAGGGATGATGTGCTGGCTGGAAAATTACTGCTTGGCTATCACCCATGGGAACAAAACATTCTAACAATAAGCTTTCTGCTTCTGTACCCCCCGCTTGCACAACCAACCTGTGGGTTGACAGTTAGTAAATAGAAAAAAAATAGACTTGTGTCTTCAGACAGAATGAAGAATGGAGTTTAGGACTTAAAAACCCTGTACCTCTACATTTCGGGGCTGCTTAGTTTGGGGTCTGCGTACCCCTGGCAGATCCAGCTGGCTGAATTGAGTGTATTTCCTATAACTCACTGGTTTCTGGTGGTCCATGTGTCTATCCGGGGCTGGCGGCTACAATGACAGACCTGGAGCTGATGCACAGGAAGCACCTAACATTCAGAAGGTACTCAATAAATGCTTGGTAGTATTATTACTTGTCACAGATCCATGAACAACAAAAAAAAGTGCATCATGAACATTTACTATTAAGCAAACACGATTATAAAGAATGTATGTTCAAATTCTAGAAAAGATGCAAAACGGATTAACGGCCACAGAACAGGCTACATACAACAATATGAGGTTAGCTTTTAATGTCAGTGTGAAAATCTATTGTGCTGGATCAGGGATCAGGTGAGATCCCACTGGGAGGGATTTAAGTGTTTTGAGATGTAGCACACCTATTTCTTAAATACAGATTATTGAACAGTAGTAAAAAACTTGTACATGTTTAGTGCTTTTATTATGTTTAATTGCGTAAATTATAAAAGAAAAAATATCCCTGAGATTTGTGTGTCTAAACCCGCAACTCGAGATAGTTGTTATGGCTTGAAAGCTGGCCCAACCTATGAAGACTCGCCCTTCTAGTCCGGATAACAGCTAGCTGGGCCTCAGTCCCAGCCTAAGTAAGTGTATTCATTCACAACTTCGCAGGAGCCGCTGGGCTGGTGGCTTTTCTCCAGGGAGCTATCGGGACCAAAGCGCTACCATCGGTGCTAGGGACCCAGCTGTTCTCCGCCACGCCCCTGCTTAGCTGAGCCAGTAGATACGTCACCAGGCCCCGCCCCGCTTCGCCCGAGCCCCGTCCCCCAAAGTGTGGCCTGCATCTCCCATGAGCCTCTTTGGCTGCCACTCTTCGGAAGGGAAGTGGAGTATGCGCTGAGGCGGCAGTTAAAGTACGAATAGCGGTGGGCAGCAGCCTTAGGGTCCTGGTGGGAGGCGGGACTTCCTCTCCCTCTGGCTTACGTCATCAGGAGGCGGAAGCGCAGTGGGGGCGGGAAGGTTGTAGAGCCGCACGCTGGGCTGGGTTTGCCGGTCTTTAAGTGGTCGCGCCCCCTTGGAGAGGGCGATCGGACGGCAGGGTGGTCCCGGGCGCTCTCGCGTCCCCGGTAAGTAGGACTGTTCGGCGGCGCTGGGGGATGGAGGTCTGTGGCTCTGGCGCTCACCTGCTGCGGTTGTCTTTGTTGCTACTGGGCAGTGGTCTCCCCGCTTAGCTCGCCTCCCGAAGTTTCTCACTCCTGTCTTCCGTCTCGGCCGCAGCTCTGGTCCAGCCTGCCCTCCACGCCCGCCTCCTCTGATAGGCAGGTCCAGCCCTGTCACGTTCCTGATTGACGTTCCCTTTCACAATATGTGGCCCTGTTGTTTCTCCCGTCCTAATCCAGCTTCGCTAGCCCTGTGCTTCATCCACAGTAGACACCTAAAGCATATTTTGTTGAAAACTGACATATATTTGTTAGCCCTTGTACTTTCCCGGGCTCCCCTGAAGGCATCCCTAATCACGCCAATAGAAACCGTTCCTCTCTGTTTTCAGAGCAGTGTTTACGCCTCTTAAAGAGCGCGTTTGTTAAAGTTTCTTTAGTATGATTGCTTGAATGAGACTGTATTTTCCCACCGTATTATTTTCCTTGAGGGCAGAAGTAGAATCTGCTCATTTGGGATCTCCCTTCGTTTTCCTTTTAAGTTTGCTGTGTACAGTTGTTGCCGGGTACGTTTTTTTAAGTGAATCGAGAAACATAGATGAGTGATTTTTCTTCCTAACACTGTGATCGTACTGATGTTATTAACTGCTTGATACATTTGGTAGTATTTGATAAACACAACCTAATGATATATTAAAGGCAGTAATGCTAAATGTTGGTATCAACATTTGCAAGAATAAACATTTAACCTTTATACTTTAATTAAATACTTGAGGCGCTTGTAGAATTTAAATTTGTGATTTCAGTCTGTGTGCTTTTCAGAAGGATGTTTCTAGAGCGGTGGAGAAACTGCAAACGTTTCATTTTAGGGAGGCTAGCTGTTCCTGACAACTTTTAATTATTAAAGTATGGTACATTTTATATGCATATACACACATGTTTTTTACAGGTGATTGTAAAGTGCAGACCAATTGCCACTGAATATAGTTGAAACAGTAAATAAGAAGATGGCAGCAAACTCTTCAGGACAAGGTAATAATGCATGCTAGAATTTATTTTATTACTAGAAACTCTTCCCCCATATCGTAAATGTATTTTAATAGAAAATTTGGCATAGGGCAATTACTGTAGCCAGAATAAAAAAATGAATAGCAAAGTAAAACCCTATATTTGAAGTAAGTCCAACATTGTATCAGATATTTAACATCCTCAATAGCTATTAATCCTACATTTTAATCTGTGTTAAGATTATTTACATTGTAAACCTTAGGTCCTACTCCAACATCTGTGTTCTCATTTACTTGAAATCTGAACCACTTTTAAAGAAGTTATGTTGTCACTGGTCAGTATCCATACCTTTATCTTCATTTGCTCTGAAAACTTTCACAGTTCATCTGTGTTAAGAACTCTCTAAAGCAAGTTGAGTTAGACACATCCTAAAGAAGTTTTTACTTAGAAATAGGTTTTAAAAAATAAAATTTAATCTCTAGAAAGAATTAAATCCCACTTTGTATGTAGTTTCTGGCTTCAAAACTTGAAGCAAACTTATATTTCCTTTCTATATCAAGTCTAAACTTCTGTTTGAACTACCATATTTTTTCTTATCACTCTGTTCTAATTTTTTAAAATATCAGTTTTGTCTTATCTTAAACATATAAGTGGAATCATAAAGTGTGCACGTTTGTGTCCAGTTTCTTTCATTCACTACTATCTGTGAGATTGATCCATTGTGTGCCATGTATCAATAGTTTATCCCTTTTTGTTATGGAGTAGTATTCCATTGTATGAATTTACCACAATTTGTTATTCATTCTCCTGTTTGGAGGCTTTGTGGTTGTTGGCTCAGTTTTGGCCATTGTGAATAAAGCTGTTTAGATATTTAGGTAAAGATCTAGGAATGGAGCAGCTGAGTGTAAGTTAACTTTATGAAAAACTGCCAAACCTTTTCCTAAGTGTTTGTACCATTTACATTGCCTCCAGAAATGTGTGAGAATTCTGCTTTCTCCACATAAAGCACTCGCTGTTGGTCTTTTTTATTATAGCCATTTTAGAGAGTGTGAAGTAACATCTTTCTTTAGTATTCATTGCATTTCCTTGGTGACAAATGTTGAGCACTTTTTAATGTATTTATCAGCCATTGTAAATCTTCTTTTGTTAATTGTTTGAGTCTTTTGCTCATTTTTTAAAAACCGTGTTTTTTAATTATCAAGGTATTTTTTTTAGATTTTGGATACAGGTCCTTTGTCACTGCTAATTGCATCATCTGGATCATCTTGGAATTGGTTTCAGTTGACCCCATGTTTTGTTTTTTCAGAATGGGCCACATTTTCTCTTTTTTTCTTACTAAGTGATTTGTTTTTTGGATACTGGATATTCTGACTAATATATTGTAGAGACTCTAGATTCTGTTGTGTTCCTCTGAAGTGTGATTTTTGTTCTAGCGGATGGCTTGGCTCAACTCATACTGCAGACTCTTATCTCCCTTGTGTTGGGCAGCAGCTGAAATCTGCCCATTCTTGTCAGCTTCCAGCTGCTGCTTTATTGCAGGGCACCGTGGGGACTCCCCAAGTATGTGTAGTTTAGCAGGATGCAAAACCTTTGAGTGGATTTTATAAATATGTTTTGGGTTTCTTTCCTTCTGCCTTTCCCTCTTAGGTCTCTCCCCTAATTTTTTGGCTACTCTGCCAGCCCTGAATTCTGTGCTGTGATACCTCAAGCCAGTTAGGTGCAGTTATCCAAGCTGTTTATGGACTGGGGAGTGCTTCAGGCAAAAGGTCACAGATTCCCAAATCTCACCAGTTGCAGTTTCTGCCTGATTTTGGTCAGTCTCTAATACCTTCAAATAATGAATGTTTAATATTTTGTCCAGAATTTATCATTATATTTGCAGCAGTGTTAATCTAACCAAACTACTCTGCCAGTACTGGAAGTTGGAAGCCTGCTGAATCTATTTTAGTATATTAGCTGCATTTAGGACAAACTAAAGGTTACGTGAGTTTTATAGAAGTGTAGTATTAAAAGCTAGCTGTGGTAACAGCTGTACCAGCTGTGACCAGCTAGTACTGTTCTGTTCTCTCAGCCTCGTGCGATTTGTGTGCTTGTGGACTAATCACAGTTCAACATTCCTCTATGGTCTTCTTTAATCCGAGTTGTAAAGACTCAGATTAAAAATAATTTAAATTAAACAAAAATGAAAACTAAGAGAGGTCTATTTTTGGAAAGAAAATATGCTGCTAAAAATCACACAATGCAGTCCAAAGGAAAATAAAATGCTAATTATCCCTCTGTTCTAATAGCACAGATAATTGAGATTTACAATTTGCTGGTTACTTTTTTTTTTTTTGCAGTTACAATAAAACGCAGCCATTTTTAGTGTTGCCTTCCATGATCCATAGTGAAATTCACTATGAAGCAGTCAAAGCCACTTTGGTGTTTTTCTTTTGTCAGAAATTTTATTGGTGTAATGGAACTGCTACCACTAGCCACCAGCAGAGGGAGTCCATATCATGTTCTATAGATTCTCAGACTCAATGAAATTTTTAGTCTTGTTTATTTGATATGTTGCATTTTACTCTCTATATTAAATTATTTCTGTACTGTTTATTTGTATGGGAACTACTTATTCTGAAGATTGACTGTCAAGTGCCATAATTATCTTACAATGAAAACTGAAAGAACTATGACTTTATTAGAAAATTCTTGATCTTTGATGTAGGGGACAGAATCCCATTGTGTTCACTAAACCCTCTTTCAGATCTAGCAGCCTGTCATACTGTAGTATTAATTGGACTACTAAATTTTATAAGCTCTTGACAGACAGTTACTAAAGTGTCATATTCTTCTTAGCATCCATTGTAGTGTGGAGCATTTATTATTTGATTGATTAGAAGTAACGTTTTGAGAATTTTAATGTGTAAAGGCAGATTTTGAAACTGGAATTTGTATGGGGTATCATTTGTATGTAAAGAATCTTTCATTATTGGTAATATCAAGGTCCTGGGATCATGTGGTGGTTGTTGAATTGGTCTAATCTAACCTGACTTCAGATACACAGAGAAACCTGATGAAATACTAAGGAACATGAATTCTTTTCTTTGATTATTTTATAGTTATCTCAAAGTGCTTATAGTAATAACTATAAACCCTGCAGATCAGGTAGTGGGAACTATTAATTTGGGGTCGCTCTGGGTGCTCTTAGCTGAGATTTCAGAGTGTCGTTAGAAATGGGGTGGCATAGCTTCTGGCAGGAGTCCTGCTTGACCTCAGACCCAAGTAGAAGGCTTTCCTAAACCATCTATGGTCCAGAAGGAACGTAGATTTGCCCTTCAGGCTTGTACTAAGGTATGCTATGTCTGAATTAAGAGTTTGTCCCTGTGATTTATAACTTGCTTTTTCTGGAACTTTTGGCTTAGCTACAGTTTCCTGTGTCTACCCCTTTCTCCTATACCTAAGCAAAAAAGTACACAGCCATACTTTACAAACAAACTTATACTTAAGAGAAACAAGACACCAAAATGTTAACACTAATCTAATTATTAACGTAATAACTTATTTTTACTCCCCCCTTTTTTTTACAACTATCTTTTTATGTACTTTCCTTTTTGTATCTTATTAAGAATTCATGGCTTATCATAGATTCAACTTGTTCCATTTAGCTGTAATTATTATTCTCTTTAATGTTCCATCTGTGATAGCCTGGCTAATCTCAAACTGGCTTCTTTGTTCTCTGATTGCTGTTCTAGACCTTTTCTTAAAAAAAAAAATCTTTTTGCTTTCTGCCAACAAGATATCCCAGGCCCATCCTGACTATTTTCATGCCCTAGGATGTGGAACTAGTACTCTCCTAGAACTCTGGTTCCTTTTAACGGAAGATACTAAGACTAAAATTTGTTTCACATGACTTTGATGATAAGGTGGAAGGCATTGTTGCTTGCCATTGTAGCGACAGAACAGGGAAACATGTTTCTTTTAAGAGCATATTTTAACTTTAACATTACTACATCTTTTTATATCTTATATTTCTTCATTATAAGGTTTCCTTGCCTACTAACATTGTCTATTACATTAACATGCATCTTTCTTCATGAAGCTTCCTCTGCCAGGAAGGACTCCAACCACCCACACTTTGACTTTGGCAAACTTAGTAAAATGAAAAGGAAATAGAATAATTTTATATCACTTATTTCCTCATTTCCATGCCACCTAACTCCCATGTGCTTTGGAAACAAAAATATTTTCAAGATATTGTAATTTTTACTATTACTACACAGATTCTGAACCTTTAAAAGTAATTTAAGTTTATATACATTGAAAAGCTCCATTGTGCTTGTATGTATATGAATGTTATTGATCAAATTACCTTTGTGTAGTCTTTTTAATGCTTTGTCTATTCTTGGCAATGTGTGTACAATTTCTCTGTGCATACAGTTACTTTAATACAGTAACCCTAAACTTTTTTGTAAACAAATTAATCTTGAGAGAAATTGATACTCCTGTAAACAGTACTTTAGTACTCTCTAATGTAGTGACTTATTTTGCTGATTACATAATTTAGAACACTATCAGATTTTTTCATTTGCTTTTCAAGAACTTTCTATTTTATATTTATAATATCTCTAAATCTCCAAAAAGAAAGACCTACATAAATCTTCTAGGACTACATTAGCCTCTTATGAGAAAAGGAAAAACGTCTCATCCTAAAGTTGAAAATGTAACTAGTGTGACTTGCCTTAAACATAGGCAACTTCATATATACAAATGGGAGAGTACCAATTTCCCTCAGAAAGAATTCTTCACTTTCCAAAGAACTCACTTTTGGGTTCCTTTAAATAACACGTTCCAGTATATACTTATCCTTCTATAATTACCTTAATTTGTATTATATCACTTTTAGGGAAATTTTTGTTGTATAAAATTAGTAATACCCACATTCTATACTTCCCACGTGATCCATTGTCAGATCATTTATACTGATTTATTTATTTGGATAAAAAGCCAACCATGAGATGGTAAATAGACTGAGAATAACATAGCCTTCATTAGTGGGCTAAGAACATTGACAGTCAAAGAAACTATATTAATTTAGAAATTATATATTAATTTAGAGCCCATCCTTACTAATTTTCACACTTAATTTCTATAGTAACAGGTAGTTAACTATAGCTACTTGTGCTCTGATTGTTAAATGTGCATGAATTTTTTTAAGGAGGCTGTTCCTTCTCAGCCAAGTATGAGTAAAAAAAAGTTGGTGAATCATATGAAATTGTTTTTGTAGGTAGAAAATGGTCAAATATAGGTAATTTAATAATAATACATAAAAGTTCCCTTGTAGTGGAACATTCCTAATAGTAGAAATATGAGTTGATATTTATGGTTTGTGCTGGTCATCCTTATTAGAGAGGTCTCTAAATTTTATAAGAAATTATTTTTGCCAAAATAATTTGCGTAGCACCTAAGTTTTAAGCCCCCTCGGCAGATTGCCTTGATAAAATGGAAGGGAAATTGTTCATCAGTTGCTTTGGTAGCAGCTACCAAAGTAAAGGTCTAAAGCTGTGCTTTGCAAACCACAGTGGTCCCCTCCTGCCCCTTGGCGATATGTTCCTGAGACCATAGATAGTCCTGAACATTATATATAGTATGTTTTTCCTATATGTACATAATACCCATGATAAAGTTAAATTTCTAAGTTAGGCATAGTAAGAGATTAACAACAATAACTAATAATAAAATAGAACAATTATAACAATGTACTGTAATAAAAGTTATGTGAATGTGGTCTCTCTCAAAATAGCTTATTGTACTGTATATACAGCATGGATATACTGGACAAAGGGATGGAGCAGGGTGGTGTATGAGTTAGCTGAAAATACTGCAGACCTCAGTGTAAATATTTTGTATGTACTCTAAGTGTTGACACTTAATTCAAATTTTTAAAACATAGCTGGATGCTGCTCCTAGGCCAAGACTTTGCAACTGCTGCTCTAGATCTTATGTAAGTTTGGAGCTCAAAATCCAGCCCAGTATTAAGTATCTAATAAAGAACATATCTATTTGTATCCTATCAGTTGTGCTTCATTTCTTCCTCAGAATTACTTCTTAGTTATAATTCTTTTATATTTTTTCTTGAAAAATTTTGTGTCATTTCTGAATGAAAGCAGTTGAGAAAAAGAGAGATTGTTTTGATCTGAGTATGTCTAATGCTTTTTCCCTCCATGAAAGAGGCTTTCACAAAGAGGCCTAAAACTGAGAGCTAAGAAAATCTCCACTCCCAGTGATTGACTGAGCAGAATAGAGCTTGGTCCCTGCAGCATTTGGGGCCACAGAGATTTAGTTAAAAATTAAATGCTATTACCCATGCCTCAGTGATTAAAATTCTTTAGAACTGAGTCTTAAAAGTCCTCAGTCAGTATTATACTTTGCATATATCCATGTATTATGCTGTTAAAATTGCTGAGAAATAGGCAATAGGGAAACTAACCATCTAAGAAAATGACTTACTAGTGAGTTCATTATGTTAAAGAAGAGAATTTTGCTATCTGGGTTTCTGGATAGCCTGGGTTTATAAAATAACATTAAAATGTTTTTTAATTTTCTCTCTCTTTCTTTTCTCTCTACCTCCCTCTCCCTGTCTCTCTCCCTGCAATTTTTTTTTAGGTTTTCAAAACAAAAATAGAGTTGCAATCCTGGCAGAACTGGACAAAGAGAAAAGAAAATTACTAATGCAGAACCAATCTTCAACAAATCATCCTGGAGCTAGGTATTGAAGACCATGTAGTTTTTATACTCAGTGATATAAAAAATATCTTGAACAAAATAACTCAAATCAGTTGACAATGATTTGTTTTTTTAACATTGGAAATTATATATTATGTTTTGTTTCTTAGTTAGATTTAAAAAATTAGACTAGTTGATTAGATTTTAAATATTTTCATTCTAAGCAGAGTATTTAATTTCTCCTACAACCTACTTTTTTAAAAAAAGGGTTTTGTATGTTCTCTATTACTGAAATTATTTCCAGTGTCCCACTTTTTAAGCATTCTGCAAAATAGATGAATTTAGGTAGCTTAATGATCTTTATTGTACAGTATTCAATTTCTACCATCTTAAATCTCTTCCCTCAGATCTGTTAACCCATTCAGCCACCACCCTAACTTTCCAGTCTCTCTCAGCTAGACCTCTTAAAAGAGTTGTCTAGACTCATGTCTGCTTTCTCACGTCTTTACTCCTCAACCCACTACAACCTGACTGCCAGGCGTCCTCTTCCTCCCCTACCTTGAATAAGTTTGTTCCTAGGTCACTTGCAACCTCCTTGTGGCTAAATCTGGCAGACCAAAGTCCTTTTCTTGTTAGACATCATAGCATTATTTGATAGCACTGACCACTTTCTCTTTTAAATACTCTCTTTCCTTCGTTTCCATTCCACTGTTATCCTATCTTGATTTTTTTTATAGACACTTCTCCACTTCTTGTCTCTTGAATGTTGATGTTCCTCAGAGTTCTGTTCCAGACCCAGTTTTCCAGTCTTCATCTTTTCACTGGACACACATCCACTTTCACAACCTGTTAATTATGTGCCGACAACTTTTACACATTTGCATCTCTAGCCTAGCCCCCTCTCCCAAACACCAGACTATCTCTTGGATATCTCCACTTCACTGTCCAACAGACATTTCAAATTTAGTATGCCCCAAACTGAATTCATCTTCTCTTCCCTGTCTCTAAATAAGCACTTAATATTCTTAAGTTTCTTGTCTCAATGAGTGGTACAGATCTACTAGTTATCAAAGTCAGAATTGTGAACTCTAATTGTTTATTATTCCCATTCACTTCCATCTCTAAGCATTTACCATTCTCTGTTTACACTTAGTGGTATGTCTCAAATCTGTCCATTTTTCTTCATTGCTACTGATGCTGCCCTGGTCCTGGCCATTGTCATTTCTTGCCTTAATTACTATTACTGCTTCCTTACTGAATTTCCTGAAGTCTTAAGTTTTCTCAAATACATATATCAGTTGTGTCAATTAGGATGTTTTAATCTGGAAGTAATAGAAGACCAACAAAGTTGGCATAAACATTAGGACACGTTAACCAGGACTGTGAAGATAAGGTGGTTCCAGAGCAGCTTAATGCGGTGGCACAACAGTGTCAGCAGCAATCCAGTTTCCTTATCTTTCTCTCTGCCTTTCTCCTTGAGTCATCAGCTTCCTGATGGTCAAAATATGACTATAATAGCCTAGCCTCAGCTCTGCACCGAGCCATCTGTAGAGGTAAAAACCAGAAAGTTTCCTATTCTATGCCCCTTTTGTAAAAGTGAGGAAAAGCCTTCTAACAGACTACCCATTAAGTCTCTTTGTTCAGAATCGTGTTCCTTTCTCTTGCCTACACTGGAAACCAACAAGGAACGGCACTGTCTAACACCAAAGTTCACACCCTGAGAGAAGAGCCTAGCCCACCTTGAAGCATGGGACCACCAATAATTTAACTAAGTTTGGGTTCCATTAGCAAGGAAGAAGAGAGATAAACAGTTGTTGAGGCGATTAGCACTGTCTGCCATCGTGGTGGTCTTTCCAAACTGTCCTGTGGTACTTGTCATCATGTCATTCCTCTGCTTATGATTCTTTTTGGAAATCTCCTTTACTGCTTGAATAAGGTTCACATTTCTTAATTTATTTCATAAGGCTCTACACATCCTGGCACCTGCTTTCCTCCCCTGCCTCATTTATTTTTTTTTTTTGCCAACTCCACCCTTCCCCAACCCTGACCTCCAGACCTGTTGAACTCTAATTTCTTCAAACATGTCAACCTTTTTCGTCCTAAGCCTCTTCACCGCTATACCTTCTGCTTGAAATATTCAGCTCTTCAGTTTTCATCATAAATGTAACCTTATGATAAACTGGAATACGTCAAATCTGTTTGAAAGTAGGGGACCATAGATCATCAATAAAAAGGAGTTAATGTGAAGCCCCAGTAAATAACATGGGCTTTCTTTGTATACATTAATGTAGACAGTGGGAGAAGGGAAAAAGGCCTATTGTGGAAGGTCTTTTTTTTTTTTTTTTTTTGAGAAATGTGATTTAGAAGTAAGGAAGTCTATACCTTGAACAGCCAGGTAACTAAGGTTCCCGTTTTAGCATTGCACTTTCGAGACCTTCTCTTAATAAGGACTTCCGGGATCATGCTGAGCAGCAGCATATCGCAGCCCAACAGAAGGCAGCTTTGCAGGTGAGCAAAGTGTAACTGACATTCTTGTCTCATTGGATATTTCCTAGGTTCTTGGAAACCGGTACAATTTCTATTTTGTATTTCAGTGGAGCGATATCAATAAAAATGTTCCACACATAATTGCAGTGGTTTGCCAGTGTTCAGTCGTGCCCAAAGGATTTGAAGGACCAATTCAGCAGTAATGAAAGTATATTTTATGGTGTTGACATGGCTGTGTTTGATACAGTGCTATACCTGGCGAGGGATTGCTTGTGCACAAAAGAATTTTAAGATATTTGGTTGGACAGAATGATCTTAAAAGCTCAACTGGCTAGTTTAATAGTACATACTTTTTTTTTTTTTTTCCAAATTCGTCATGCCGTTATAGCCTTCGATAATCTTACTGGTTTGTTATTGTGTGGATTCTTTTTTTAATGGCCAGCATGACTATTGTACAGGAAATGTTTAAAAACTAACTTCCTTCTGTCACTGGTGGTTTTCTGTTACTTACATTCCAACATTCTCTACAAAATGTTATCTTAATCACCAGTAATCAGCTGCCTTTCCCCACCTCTCTTTCCAACTACTACCCTTCTTAAGCTGCTTTGTTGATCAAAAGCAGGGTACTTTGGGTCCTTTGTTGCTAGTTTCCCCCACTCCAAGGAACAAAGTACATAATTCGTGATTTTGACTCATTTGCTGACTTAGAGAATCATGGCAGAGAGCGTGGGGGTGATAGATGAGTACCTAGTGCAACTAGTTAATATAAATTCTTTATCATTGTCCATCTCCCGTGTATTTAAACAAAATTAGCAGCACAAGAACTGATTTTTAAAATAAACTTGGTCTCAAACTTGACCTCAGGAAGGATAACTGATTTAATGCTTTGGTTGAAGAATTGTGACTCTTAATAGCTTAATTGCCTGTTTGTTTTTTAAACTCTTTCCCAGCATGCACATGCACATTCATCTGGATACTTCATAACTCAAGACTCTGCATTTGGGAATCTTATTCTTCCTGTTTTACCTCGCCTTGACCCAGAATGAAGAAAATATTTCTAATGAAATTGACTGTATAATATCAAATGCCAAAGCTACTATCATTTAGTGCTATACAAGCTGTGACTTTCAGAAGTTTGGTGAACTTTCATGTATTTTGCTTCTTCATAAGTAAGGTATGTGTAAGTGAAAGCAAAAAAAAAAGGGGGGGGTCACCAGGATGATGAGAGCTTTGGAAGCTATATTATCTGAGGAACTGATTATGCTACCTGTGACTGTAACTTATTTGTAATGCAGTTTGATTTTAACACGAAATCACGCTCTGAATTGGATGGTCACATAAACTCACTCCCCAGCCCCAACTAGTTGGACTGAGTATATCATGTCCACAATAGACTTTAAGAACCATTTATAGTACTTAACTTTAAAGAACAAGGGTGCTTTTAAAAATGTGAACCAAAAGGCTTAAATAAGTTACATTCATATTGCTGTTTATAGAATTGATAACAGTGTACCTTTTGAGTTTATAGTCAAAATATCATCCTGAAATATTCTTTAAATCCTAGTTTCCCTATTCTCAATTTTAAAAGAAAGCCCAAGATAAGACAAAGTTAACCAATCAGTCTTAAACATTGTTTATAAACATATGCCACTATAAATTATGTGACTGAATGCTATTAAAAACAATTATAAGAAATGTGGTTTTAAATTTTGTACATGTTCTTATTTAGTGTTCTAGCATAAATGGTGTGCCTGTGTGATTTTATTGTCCATTTCTGTTTTAATTAAAACTATGCAAGTTAAGCCCCTTTTTAATGACTAGGGAGGAAGGAGTTAGGTTAAGCAATGTCTCAACATGATACATTTTTAACAGAATCCAGGGTACTCATTTAAATACACAGTTCCCACTACCTTGCCCTAGTCATACAGAATTAGAATCTCTAATTCTAATTCTAACAACCATGGGTTGGAGAATTCAATTTTCATGATATATGTTTATAAATTTATAGATTTGTAGGCCCCTGAAACTTAAAGGTCATTTAACTAAAATCTACATCATTTTCCTTTTAATAGGATTGAAATTATATTTTATATTATATCACAGATAACAGTATTTTATATAATACTTGTAACTGACCTCATCTTGGCCTTGAGTCCCCATCTCTCTAATGGTAGAATGAAATTTAAACTTAAAATTCCAGTTTGGGTCCATATTTAATCAAATTCATCTCCCTTTTCAAAAAATGTCTTTTTCCGACCTCCTTAAATATTTGCACCAACCACACAGCCCCATCTTACCCAAACTAATTCAGTCAGGAGTAGACAATTCTAGACTTTGCTGTGCCATTTAGAGCTTTTGAGATTGGTGTTCTTCATCTGTGTAAGTTGCTCACCATTACAGCCAGACACCCGCCCTCCTGCTGCTGAGGACCTCCCCGGGCCTCTGGCTCCTGTCCGCCTCAGGTCTAGCCAGCTATTCCTTGGGCCTCCTCATAGTGGCCCTCATTTTTTTAAATGAATTCGATTAAGTTTCTATTCTTTGTAACCCGCGACCTAAATCCATGGTTCTAAATCTATCTACTTGATGTTAGGGAGATAGAAACTGTGGATTGTAGTTTTTATACTATTAAAACCTCTGCCATTATGTGTGGCTTTTATAACCTAGGTTAAAGAGATCTTTTTTCTGGTGGTATCTTTTCTAGTCTCTTAGCCTTTTAAATAGATGATGTTGCCTAAATCCTGCAGTTCTGGCTAGTAAGAACATCCTCCTGTCCCTCTCCTTTGAGTTACTTTCAAATTCAATTCCATATGTATGTATTAATACCTACTCTGTAAAACACTGTGCTTTGGGGAGAAAGGTGAGTGATAATCTGCTCTTAAGGATATCACAGTGAAGAGGAGCCAAGTACATCAGTAATGATAAAGGGAGCCCAATGCAGTGAGTGGCACAGGAGAGGCATCCTGGAGAATGTCACAGCCTACAAAGGCCTAAAAGTATTGATATGATTTTTACCTGGCAAAGGAAAAGGAAGAGCCGCTCCAGGCAGGGGCCAAATTTCATAATCAAAGACTCTTTAGAATGTGAGTCCAAAGACTTGCGAGCACTACAGAGGATAATGGAAAGCACAGCAGAAGACTCACTCAAGCCCTGAGGTGAAGGTTCAGTATAGCTTCCCTCAGCTTGTGGATGAATTTGGCTAACTCGCTTAAAATCTCTTTACATGTCACTCCATCTTATCTGTAACATAGAACAGAACACACTGCCTACTTCCTAAATTGCCTAAACCAGTATTTTTCAAACTGCAGGCCTCAGGCCGTTCTGTATTGAGAAGCCAATATAATGGCTTAATGGAGTGTGACTAGCATTTTTTTAAAAAACAAAATACAAAAACATCAGGGCAGCATAGCATGTAGTAATAGGTTTTGTTTCATGAATCATCTGTTTCTGTGCGTTCGTGTGTGTGTGTATGTGTGTTTTACTTAATTTGTTTATTGTATGTTCTACCAGTGTGTGAGGTCTCTGAAGGCAAGGATGTTTGTTTCCCTTCTTCCCTCCCCTTTTGTTTACTACTGTACTCTGCTTAGAATAGTACTTGGCGTAAGTAGATGGTCAGTACTTACTTATTGAAGGAATGAATGAATAAATATATATGACCTGAGTCATGATGGAGAGGTTTTTGTTTTTTGTTTTTTGTTGTTCTTTTTTTTTTACTGTGAGTCATGGCAATAAAGTTTGGAAAGCCACTGCTAAATAATACAGATGATAGTGCTTTGTACGATTCTGGAATAAAAACTAAAATGATGACAATAATTTCTAAAGCCGATATTTTTTCCTGAACAATCTATAAGCTGTCTCATTAAGTTCTCAGTTCTTTGCTTCACTTTGGCACTAGAAACTCAGCCTTTATATGAGTTTAAGGCCCACCAAGGCAAGGGTTTGGGCCGATATGGTTACACAGATCGATAGAACACCAATCGATTAGTGCAGTTCAGCCCCACAACCAGAAGCCCGTTAGCTAGCACAAATCCCATTTCAACAGCATTAAGCTCAGCCAATATTTACTGAGTGCTTTTCTTATTCACCTCTGTGTGCACAGTGACTAGTACACTGTAGATGCTGCTGATTTTTATTTATTTTTTATTTTTTCTAATGAGCAAGTGAGGAATGAACGTGGATGGAGGAAGAAAACTGTCCTCAAGAATCTGACAATCTAGAGTGGACGAGACAAGCTCACTAACAACAAATACTGGGTGCAGCTTAGTGAGGAGAGAGTGAGTACATGAGCCTGGAAGGACCAGCAAAGGCCACATCAGAGAACAAGCATTTGAATTTGGCTTTCAAGATGAGAGGATCTCAGCCAGGAAAGTTAGGAGAGTGACACTAAAAGCAAAGGAAAAGCCTGCACAAAAGAGAGGAGAGCAGGTGTAGGGACCATTGTGCAACAAATTGGACCAAGTCTAGTTTGTCTGAACTTGAATGGATTTGGGTGGATTTATATAGGAAAGTCATTAGAAATGAGGCCAGAGGTAGGCTGAACTCATATTCTAGAGTCTTGAATCCCAGGGTGAGATAAGTATCTTTAGCCGGGCACTCAGCTGGGAGCTATTGCACATTGTTGAGCATAGGCAGGTTTAGAGATGAACCAATTAGGCTCTCACCAGCTCTTGGGAAAGGGGAACTTGGGAGGCACAAGAAGAATATTACTCTTAATTTGTGGAGAATTCAGGCAGGTATGTTCTGTTTGTATCGACATGTCATCTCCAGCCCCATCTACCTCTGCTGTCTCTTTCATTTAGTTCTTGTACTCTTCCCCCAAATTTCTCTTTTCTCACCTCCCTCCCTCATCTACCTTTCTTCTCACCCCAGATTTTGTCTATATCTACCTTCAAGAACTTTTTAAGAAAGAAAAAGCAAGGCATTGTCACAGTTTTTATTTCATCTTCACAACAGCTCAGTGAGGTAGTGGATATTCTTAGTAATCTACTCTGCATTAATTCTTCCTTTCCCCCTTCCTAACAACACTCAGGATTTTATGGGGCATGCTCCTTCCCCAGTGCAGCAAGTGCTTCGAGAGAAGCTGACTGCCCAGCAGCAGCACTGAGTCTTACATGTCCTGCACCGACTGGAGGAATTCCCTTTGCCACAGCTACTCAGCACATGGTATTTCACAGACCACAAGAACTGGTTTAACATTGTACATGTTACCCAAATTCAACCCAAATGAGACTCCAGGAGAGGGCTGTTGGGCTTATGGAAAAGATATATTCTCACCTTTCTGAGAATGCTACCCAAAGGGGGACTTTCTATATGTATAAAAGGAAGTGTATCTATACTATCTATATCCAGATGCTCCTTGGGGTTATGTTCCAATAAACTTAATCATAAATTGAAAATCTAAGTAGAAGATGAATTTAATATGCCTAGCCTACCAAACATCATAGATTGGCCTCGCCTACCTCAAATGTGCTCAGAACACAACATCCAAAACCCAGTGGCAGCACAGTACACTGTAGAGTGTTGGCTCTTTATCACTGTGATCACATGCCTGACTGGGTGTTGCACTTGCCGTCACTGTCCAGCTTCACAAGAGAGTGTCGTACCGCCTATCACTCACCCGGGAGAAGATCAAAATTCAGAATCAAAGTACAGTTTTTAGTGAATGCGTATTGCTTTTGTACCATCATGAAGTTGAAAAATCGTAGATTGAATCTTTGTATGTCGGGACCATCTGTATATATTTTATCCTGAGTAGTATCGGCAGCCATCATGTGACTATGAGATGTGACCCCCCCATCAAAGGTGCAGCAGAGAAATAAAAAGAACTGAGCCCTCGATGACATCATTGTGCCGCTGAGTCAAACAATCACTAAAATGCTACCTTCCCCTGGAATTTCCAGTTATGGGAAGTAAAAAGTCCTCACTGTTTAAGCCAGATTAGGTTTTCGTCACTTGCCACCTAAATACCCTCGTGCAAAATGTGCTAACTAACCTCTTAGCCACACAGCTAGGCAGTAGGAAAGCAGAACTGGAGAACATCAGCCTCCCCTCATAACCACACTGCTGCCTCCACTACCACCTTATGCCACACTTAACCAGCACCAAAGTCACCAAAGTCTATTGCCTGTGTATTCCCTCACTCCCATTTCCTGTCAACCTTAACCCTCGCATGACATGTCCTTTTATGATAATTGCCCTGTTGTGATTGCTGGGATCCTTTGGTTCAATCACCAGAATATATATATATACACTCCAACTCTTCCTCTGTCCCTCCTTTCTCTTGAGGTCCACAGGTCCTTGTGCCTCGTGGAGCAGCTCGGGAGTCACATCCTGGCTGTAGATTCAGCTAGTTTCCGGCACACTCATCACTGCCACTCCAGAATATTGTTTTAACTTCATTTTAAAATTCACTTCTTAAAAATACATGTTTCCTCCTCCCTTAAAGCCACACCACCCTAGTGCCATCATTGCCAAGTTCTGTGGTCATTCCTTCATATTCCTTAGGGACCTTGACTCCTACTTCACAGTCTTCATCTCCTCTGCATTACTCCTGTTGTTTTCCTGGGTGTTATCACCAGCCACCTTAATATAAACTAATGTCCTAGTCTCCTAGGTCCTTCACATCCTCTGCTTCAAAGGCTGCCTTCTCTTTCTAGTCACCATGCTCTGACCATTCTCTGATCCTGGAATATGCCCTTCCTCTTCCTCCCCAAGTTTTGTATTCTGTTCTGCATTCATTCTGCAGCCATATATTCTGAGGTTTCACATTGTCAGTTACCTCCTTTTCCTATTTCTCCACAGAATTGTGATTTTTGCTATCAGTGTGTACCCACTTAAAGACCTTCCAATGATCTTACACCTAGTTCAAGCCTGGACCAACTGTCCCTTCACCACCAGACTATAGCACCTACTATTGCCACATCTAACCACTGTACCTGCATTTGTGACCATATACTCTGCCTTTCTTGCTGTAATGGATGAATGGTTCACATTCCTTTTGAAAGCTGATTTCTACATTCGTCTTCCTTTGATGTATATCTCATTCTATTACTGCTTTATTTCTCTGCTTCCCTGTATAACATACCCCCCCCCCCAGAGTTGTATGTCTTTTAATTTTTCTCCTTCCATTGTCTCTGGAACTCACCCTGTCAAGCTTATGTCTCCACATATTTACTGAAATTATACTTGTAAAACCACCAGTCATCCCCACTTAGTCAAATCCAATGTCAATCTTCATCCCTTGTTTTATCTGAACTCTCAGTAGTGTTTTCTCTTTCTTGAAATACTAGCTGCACTTGTCTCAGCAACACCACTCTCTCCTAGTTTTCCTCCTACCTTTTTAGTAGTTACTTCTTCTCAGTCTCATTTGCTGGTTTCTCCTTTCAAATGCAAAATGTTGGAATACCCTAGAGATTAGTTTTTCCATTTCTTTTTCTATCTACAGTCATTCCCTGGGTAATCTCTATCCAGTACCATGGCTTATGTACCGATTATCTGATTACTTACAACCTTATAGTACCAACCAACCCCAATCTCTCTCTTTGTGGTGCTTAGTCTCCAAAAAATGGCTGCCATCAATTTCTCCCATCCTTGTAGACATATAACACTGTTCCAAAAGCTGGAGTCTGTTTCCCCTCCCCCTCCATATGTACTGGCCTTGTGATGTGACAAATAGCATACAGCAGAAGAGATGCTACATCAGTTTGGACCTATCCTTTAATAGGCCTGAAGGCTTCTGCTCTTGTCCTTTCTGGTGAAGCCAGCCACTAGGTAAGATGCCTTACTCCCTGTCGCTGCCATGCTGCAAGAAAGCCCAAGCTAACCATGTGGAGAGGCCATACGGTGGCTCACTGAGGGGACAGACAGACATGTGAGTGAAGCCAGTTTGGCCTTTCCTGCTCAACCCAGCCCCTAGCTAAATGCAGCCAAATGAGTGACCCCAATTGATGCCACATAGAGCAGAACTGCCCAGGTAAGTGGAATTCCCACAGAATTGTAAGAAATAATAAATCATTGTTTTAAACCTCTAAGTTTGGAGGTAGTTTATTGTGCAGCAAAAGATAACTGAAAAAAAAATAAAAAATGAAAATAAAACTTTGATCTCCAAACTCCTATATCCCGTATCAACATGACATCTCCACTCGGAAGGCATCCATTTCTAAAATATCCAAAATCAGATTCTTGATATCTCACCTTCCCAGCTGCTAATCCCCCAGCACCCCCAGAGCAATACAAGGCCATTTGCACAGCTGTAAACGCAGGAGTCATTTCAGACTCCTTTCTCATACTCCTCTTCCAATCGAGCAGTTCTAGCCTCAGAATATATCCAGAATCCCATGAATTCTTACCACTTCCATTGCTGTCATTTTGTTCTAAGCTACCATCATTTACCTACTGCAATAGCTTAACTGGTTTTCCTCCTTCCACATGTGTCCCATGCTCTCCATAGTTCAGAATATTCAACACGGCAGCCAGAGTGACACTTTAAAAATGTAAGAAACAGGAAAAGATGCTCGGCATTACTAATCCTTAGAGAAATTCAAATAACCACAATGAGACCATATCCAGTCGGGTGGCTATTATTAAAAAAAAAAAAAAAGGGAAAAAAAAGAAAAGGAAAACGAGGGCTGGTGAGGATGTGGAGAAATTGGAACCCTCACACACTATCGGTAGGATTGTAAAATGGTGCAGCTACTGTGGAAAACAATACAGTGGTTTCTCAAAAAAATTAAACATAGAACTCCTATTTGATCTAGTAATTCCACTTCTGGGTATATACCCAAAAGAACTGAAAAGCAGGGACTTGAACAGATAATTGTACATTCATATTTATAGCAGCATTATTCACAATAACCAATGGTATAAACAACCCAGTGCCTATGGATGAATAACATGTGAATGGATAAACAATGTGTTATATACACACAATGGAATATTTTTTAGCCTCAGAAAGGAATAAAATTCTGACACATGCTATAGCATAGATGAACCTTGAAGACATTGTGCTAAGTGAAATAAGTCAGACACAAAAGTTCAAGTATTGTATGATTCTAATATATGTGGTACTAAGAGTAGTCAAATTCATAGAGATAGAAAGAATGGTAGTTACCAGGGACTGGGGGGCGAGGAATGAGGAGCAATTGTTTATATGCTACTGAACCATAATGTTTAAAAATAGTTGAAATGGTTAAGTTCCGTGTCATGTATATTTTACTACAATAAATTTTTTAATATAAATAAGATCATGTCATTTTTCTTCTCTGAATTTCCAGCTCATTAAGAGTAAAAGCCAAAATCTTTACAATGGATTACAAATACGGAAAATATTATCAAATGAGTCTCTTTGTTGAAACAAAAAGAATTTAGCTGAAAATAAGCAAAGTAAAGTATTTTTCTCCTTTGAATTGAATGTATTCTTTCTCTTTCCCCCTTAGAGTTATTAAGGTCTTCTACTGAGAGGCTGCTGATCTACTGAAAATGACCAATGACCAAAATGACAATTAGAATCTGAGCCAAAAGTACATGTGCTTCTGTTCTGTTTTGTGGAAACAGCAGGTCTGAATAATAACGAATGTCAGTCCCTGGCCCAGAGCGAGATCCTTATTCTGTGTGGCTTTGGTCAGACAAATCGGCCTGGTCCATCAAACAGAAAATGGTTTGACCTGAGATGCTTCCACTATTCCAGGAGGTGATGATGTTGTTTTAGCACCTGCAGCCCGCTTTAATGCCAGGCAAAAGCGACTTTGAAGACATAGTCCCCCAGATCCCTCTGGGACCTCAGGGCCTTTGCACTTGTTCTCTCACTGGCATGCACTTCTTCCTATTACCCATGTAGTTTATCCATCAACATCTTCCAATGTTTACTTAAGTGTCACCTTTTCAATGATGCCTTCTCTAACCACCTTATTCAAAATTCCATCACCCTTCCCCTGTACAACCTTGCTTAATTTTTCCCTGTTCACTTAGCAACTTCTAACATAGAATTTAATTTACTTTCTTATTTTGTTTATTATCTGACTTCTCCCCTTAGAACGTAGGTACTTTTATGTGGTTATATTTTCACTAATATATATCCCTAGTGCTTAGGACAGTTCCTGGCACATCATAGCCAGTGTCCAGACATTTTTAAGGAATAAATAAGTGTGACTCCAAAGGGAAAACTGGCATCTCGGTCGGTCTTCAACAGTGGACATTCTTCCCAAGTGTAATGCACATATACACATACACAAAAAACTATGCCTATAATTTTAGGGGGTTCCTAGAATTCCTGAAGCCCAGCCATGATGACATGTTAAAACCCTTTGATCAAAAGGATTTTAGCTTCTACCCCTTTGGGTGCTTCTCCAATGCAGCCTTTTGGAACTCTTCTTATGCCACAGATGTTATTACCATTCGGAGTCTCCAGGAGATTTTGAGCTTTGCAATGTTGTAGCAAATACAGTGAAGCTGGCAGCCATGGTTCTGTTAAGAAAACAGGAGTGTATGCCAGCCCCTCATTCTTCATTACTGAGCTATTAATTCAAGTTCTCTTAGGAAAGCATCCAACAGTGAAAATACAGGCTCTGAGCAGCCACAAGCTGGAGCGTAGCCCTCCATCCTGGGTGGTACAGTCCTTCATTAGAGAACTGAATTCTCCCGGTTTAGCCACCTCGTGAGTCAAATGCTCACAGATGCAAAGTGGCTCCCTTTGAATGGGAGTGGAACACGGCCTGCAAGGTGACAACAACGATCCGACTGTAGGTTCTGTTCAACGTTGCTAACTTCTGAAACCTCAGAATCCAAGAGGACTGGCTGCTCCTTAGAGGAGGAATTCATGCACAGCATGCCAGATGAGAACTGAAGAAAGAGTAATATTTTTACAAAAGGAAGGGGTAGTGGCAGGGAGGAGGAAGAGGGCATCGCAGGCAGAGGATGAAGGAGTAGCAGGCACAATGGCAGAGAGGGAGGGAATGGTATATCAGCACGAGAGAGCAATCCATGTGGAGGGTTCGGAGTTTATCAGAAAGGCTTTGGAGAGCCATTAAAGGGGAAATGACAGAATAAGGTTTGCCTTTAGTGAGATTTCCCAGGAAGCAGTGGAGGATAAACTGGTAGAGGCAAGGAGACCACTCGAGTTGCTTTTAAGCGATCATAGGGCAAAACGGTATGGGCTAACCAAGCTGGTGGCAGTGAGGAGAATGAGAAGGAAGAGATTCAAAAGTAATTAAGGTAAGAAGAATTATCCAATAATGAAAACTGATTATAGAGGATGAAAAAGGAGCAGAGAGAGAGGGGGGACGTCCTAGAATAACTGTCAGGTTTCTGGCTTGGGCAACAAGGTGACACAGGTGCCACTTCCTTAGGAAGAAATATAGGGTGGGGACATGAGTTGGAGGAACCTTTCCCAGCTGTGGTTTTAGAGAAGTAAACCCTAATGGCCTAAGGCCTCCACTGACTGGAATCAATGAACATCTCTCCCCTGCACCTAGAATGGTACCAGTAGTTATGTTCCTCAGTTCGGAAGAAAATAGGCACTTGTGTCATTTTCTGCATTTGATGGTTCAGATAAAGAATCCCAGTGGAGAAAAGTTTAGATAATGTAGGTTTACTTATGCTCAGGACATGGGAGATGAAATTGCCTTGAGGAAGTGTATACAATTGAATCAGGATAAAAGAGAGAATCAAAGGGTGAGGAGCCTGAGAGAGAGAATCTAGAGATGCAGTGAGAAAACCAGGAGACAGTGTTCTCATGGGGGCCAAAGAGAAGATAATTTTAAAAAGGAGAGACGGCTAAAGCTGTTTCCCCAGGTGTGGTTATCGTGCCACACCTTGGCACATATTCTTGGGGACATATAGGCAACACTTTTTAGTAGCTATGCATTTATGTCTATTTATTACAATATGGCATTTATATAGTGATATAAATAACCATAGCTAAGTTATTTTTTGACAGTTACTATTTACCAGACATTGTTCTAAGTGCCTTATATGTGTTAATATGTTTACTTAATCCTCACCACAACCTTACATGGTAGATATTATTGTTATCGTCTTTTTAAAAAGATGAAGCAGTTGAGGCACAGAGAGGTCAAGTAACTTGCCTAAGGTCACAGAACTAGTAAGAAGCAGAGCTGGAGTTTGAACCCAAATAGTTTGACTCAAGGAAACTGCTTTAAAAAAAGTATTTATTATTTTTTGCTTTAAAATAAAGTAAAGAAAGAATCAACTTAAAATAGCGAATAGAGAACAGAAGAAGTGGACTCAGCTATCACAAAGATTGTAGAGGAGATAACATGAATGACTGAGGCTTGGGAAATAATAGGGCGTTGGCTGGAGTCACATTAAGAAATCATAAGAGAGCAAGAGCAATACAATGCCTGATAGCGGATTATCCACAGTCTACACATGTCCTGAGAATACAAAACAAGAGAACGATGTGATCTTACTGCTCCCTGCCTAGGCAGAGGTCAAATTGCATCCTTTCAGTTCTGGGCCATTATCTTAGGGACAGACAACAACATACCACAAATACAGTCTTAACTATTAACTGTCAAAATGTAAGTGTTATTGCGGGGGCGGGGGGCGGGCTGAGTTTGATTCTTTAATGATGTCCTAGAAGATTCACTGGGTTCTTTAAATTTGGCCAAACCCTTAAGCATTATTACCATAGTTAAGTGTATTGGAAATGTGCTAAATTACTTCCTTGATTGCATTTTGAACATTTTAACAGCTGAGTACATTGTAAATACTCCAGCAGGAATTTTTATTTCTCATCCTTATTTCTTTGGGATCCCATGAGAAATACAAGAATCTTGTTTATTGCTGAAATATATCTTGTTTAATGTCTTTCATATCTGTCCCTCGTGTGTTACCAGCAAAAACAGTAGTGAAAATTCTCCTAAAGCAGTGGAAGAAATAAAACAAGGAAACTGGAAGAAAAGAAAACGTATTAGGAAAGAAGATGGGACACACACCTTCTAGGGCTCCTAGTCTTAATCTGGGAGAAGGCAAGAAAAAGGAGATTGAAATAAGCCAAAATGTACTGGTCACGAGAGACACCCCTCAAGACTGGGAAATGATGTCTTGTCCCCTATGTGCAAGTGGGCACGCACCAGCCCACAGGTGCATTTACCCTCTGTGCGTACCTTGCTGGTGCTCACCTGGAGGTCCTTTCCTTCTTTCAAGGTTTTGGTAGCTCATAGTTTCTATAGCAACTCCTCGAGGCCACATGTTGGGCCCCTGGACCTCCTGGCTCGGAATGTCAGTCTTCACAGTCCTTTCAGCACGACTGGATCTCACCTCAATCTGTGCTTTGTCACAACAGCTCTCCTAAGGCTTCTGGACTCAACCCCCAAGGCTTCCACAGATCTATTTTATGCCTTAAAGGGAGAACAAAAAGTGTTCCCTCCTGGTAGGTACAAATGAAGTCGTCTTCATTGTAATAAGTCAAACTTCAGCAGTTCTTGCCATTACTGCTACAATTCAGCATTCTCACCTGAAAATCTACCTCAGGTTATAATATGAAGGATCTTATCTGTGTGTGTCAGGTGTCAACACTCATTTCTCCTCAGGTCCTTCCTTTCAGCTTCAAGATTCTGTGATTCTATGAGATTGGTGAGGAGAGCTATGGAATCTCTAGCACAGGAGCTTCTTGTGTGTGTTTATTTTTCAATTCTGCCTTATAGAAAATTTCAAACACATACAAAAGAACAGAGAAGAGAGTAACAAACTCTCACATACACATCTATTTTGCTTTAACAATTACCTGCTCAGTACCAATTTGTATATCATCTCCACCTCCACCTCTACCTACTCTACCCTTCTGGATTATTTTGAAGTAAATCCTTAAATATTTTAAAATATATCTAAAAAAGACAACTCTCTTAAAGAGCTAGTGTATGTTCTTAAATCTGCTTATGTATGTAAAATGTTGCATGCATATAAGCATTTTCCTGAGAAAATAGTCTATTGCTTCATCAAATTTTATTTTATTTTATTATTAATTTTTAGGCGAGGCAACCCTTGGTTGATCTCACAGATTGCAAGGACCTTGTCAGTTTACAATCTTTTTTTTTTTTTAATTTTTTACGCCTATGGCATTTGGTCTTCCTAGGTGGTCTCCCATCCAAGTACTAACCAGGCCTGACCCTGCTTAGCTTCCAACCCTGCTTAGCTTCCGAGATCAGACAAGATGGGGCACGTTCAGGTTGGCATGACTATAGATGCTTCATCCAATTCTAAAACTCATTCAGGTGTCCACAGTTTTAAAAATTATTGCTCTGAGTAGAATAAGAGTCAATTTGCCTGAGGATCAGTAATTGTCAATGAAATATCTCATCTTTTCACCATTACCACCATTCTACTCATTTGGAAGTATTTTTCAGAAATTCATTTGTTAGAAATGGTTTTAGCTGCTGTATATATAGAACAGTAAATTTCTACTTAAAAAGTTTTAGAATTAAATGTACAAAAGCCATAAACAATAATTTAAACAGCAGAAAAAAACACAAATTAATTAGAGGTATATATACAATGGTCAATATACAATCACTATGAGAACTTTCCAGATGGGCTCTCAGCCTGCCCACTGAAAAAAATGTAAGTCAGAGAAGCAGAGGGAGAGTCATTTAGAACTATTTCACCCAGAGCATTCACTCAGAAGCATAGAATACAGACAGGTCCAGAACTGCTCGAGATGGCCTAACATTTTGCAGAGTACAAAGGAAAACATTACTAAAAAACATTCAGAAACCATATGTACTGATGATTCAGTTAAAATATCTAAGTTGTTTTAATAAAACAGACATAAAATATACATTAATGTTTTTATTTTCAAAAATCTGGGTTAAACATCGAGCTGCATGTACATAAACCAAACCAAACAACAATAACAACTTAAAAAAAAAAACAACCCAGAACCTTGTAAATTGTTAAAGACTCTCCTAGACTATTAGCCAGAGGGCTGGACATGATGAACAAGAAAGCGCCTTCCAACATTGACACCGTGACAGAAACTAGACGTTACACGTGCTTTCTTGCTCGTGTTCTCCCAGGCGCACATGCATCACTGGGGGAAAACAGAAAAAGTTAAAAATGAAACAAGAAAATCATTTATGTTACTGTCTATTTTTGAAATCATTCAGAATGATGTTCCCAATGTTAAATAGTTGTGGATATCTTCCTTTACATTTAAAACAAAGCCCCAAAACATAGCCAGGACAGTGACAATATCAGGACACAGTTTTGTTGCTGACATTTGGAACACAGCCATGGAGAAAATATTAAAAACTTAAATACAAGCATTGTGTTTCTTATCTAAATAGTTCAGAGTAAACAGTCACGGCCAAGCAAGGCTCTGGAGATCCTGGGAAAGGTGATACTTGGAACCTGTCCAGAAGATTCTACCTGGAAGAGGTTTGCTGTGCTTCAAAATGACAAACCAAGCAAACTGGAAGCAACCCATTAACTATTCTATTGCTAAATTTAAAGCAAATGTGCTGGTGTCGCTGAAAATTTAGAGCTTAAATTGGCAAGACCACTTGGGGCTCAGATGAAACCTATTTAAAGGGCCATTGATACAGGACATTCCTTCCATTGCAAGCTGATGAAAGACAGAATGTAACAACCCAGCTGCCATTCTAACACTGACATTGTAGACACCGGAAGTAATTTATTGTTATTGTTGTTTATTGCTTTTATTCCTTTAGTATCTTCATTTAAATACAGTTCCATAAAACTTCAAGTACAGTTAAGGAAAGCACCTCACTGCCCCAGACCAGGTTCTTGTAGTTGAAAATGAACTTTCCTTGCATTTGTATTCTAAAACGTTTCATTTCCCCGCCCCCATATCTGATCTCTTTTTAAAGCCAGATATATCCTGTAATTTTCTAATTTTGCACCTGTTGTCAGCTCTGAGCTTGAGGAGAGTAGAGAAGCACATGGTACCCTCTGACCCCTTGCCTTTTCTCACTTAGATGCCAGGGACTCTTTCAGGATTGTATTTTAAATAGTAGTGAGGAAAACAGAGCAATTTAAATTTTATTTGTAAAAGTTATATCTGAATTTTCTATTTATATCATAATGATCATACATTACTTCAGTAATAAAAATAAACATAATACTGTGATATGGCAATTATTTTTAGGTACATTTTTTGTATTAGTTTAACCCATTTCATGTGAGGACTTTCAGAACTTTTAGATATGTGGCTTCAAGAATTATTACCTATTCATCTATTTAAAAGCACATATATCCTTCTTCTAGTGGGTAATGGTCTGATATCTAATAGCCCTGAGTCCCTTAAAATTGTATTAAGCAAAAATTGTTTTTTAATCAAGCTTAGTAGGTTGCAGTATAATTTATCTTTATTAGAATAGTATATAGATGGTTTATCTCCTGAATATTTATCATAACTAAAAATATTTTCTGTATTTTAACACATAAAATGTATCAAATTCCAAAGTCACAAATTTCTGCTCAAAATTATCTATTGTTTTCTGGCATTTGGTGCCATAGTATAGAAATCTAAAGCCAGTATGCTCTTTTGTTTTCTGATAACAACTTGTTACTTTCTTACTGAGCGCCTGCAGGAGTCTTCATTCTCTCTCCTTGGTAGTTTAAAATTTTTTCCATGAGGTGCTTAGATAGGAGGAGTTTCTTCTTTCTTTCCTTCCTTTTTTTTTTTCTTTTTTTCCTGGAATGCAGTTAACTCCTTTCACTCTACAAACAGATTTTCATTCTGTTCAGGAAAGATTTCATTTTTATAGTTTGATTATTTTTTCCCAACAGGAAATATCAGTAATGTTAGCTAATATTTAGTCTTCAATATCATCTTTCCTCATTATTCTTAACGGTTATTTTTTTTTTAAAGAACATTAGGAAGAAAATTTCAAGTTTGTCCTTCATTATCATTAATTTTTTAAAAGTATCAGTTGATCTTTTCTGTTTCTGATGTGGATTTTAATCTGATGTTTTTAGCTTTTTTGAACTATTTCTTTCTAATCTATCTTTTTTCATGTTATTCTATTGCCTTCTTCCTTCAGCTCACTCCTATTCTAAGGCAAGTATTGCTGCATACAAGCAATGCTGTTCTTTCAATGACAACAGAAAGAACCCTAAAAATTTGTTTCTTGTGGTAGACCACTTTCATTTTCAAATGTTCTGCAAACTGTCCATTTTCCTTGGTTCAGTCACATTTTAAAAATATGCCCCATTTTACTTTTTTCTCTATATTCATCCTTTAATGTGGTCTTTACTTCCCATACCTCAGTATCTGCCCTTGATCATACTAACTGTTCACTTGAATTGTCAAATCCTGTTTTCGGATATCGAGATTGATGGTAAGGAGACGTGCAGATGTCCAAGTTTATTTCTAGTTCAGCACTTTTCTACTTAAGTGGCATTCTTTTCTTTCCTATTACCAAGTTTTCTGGCTCTCTGAACCCACATCATACATGAAAAATCACAATATTTGCATGCTCTGCTCCTTTGTTACTTATCGTTTCTGCTCTCACCTAAAGGGCATTTATTTTAGAATGCGCTATGCCTCTACCAGATCCTCTTTGCTTTGTGCTTAATTTCAGCCCTAGAACTTGGAGTCTTGGGGTGGACGAAGAGGAGGTGGGTCTGGGAAAAAGAAGAGAGAGCGGGACAGAGAACCTTTCCCAGTCCTTCCAGACACCAGAATTGAGATTTGGCCTTCTTCTGGGTCTTTATGAGTGTTTTTCTCAAAAGACAGGGGCTCACTGGGCGATTATGATAGAAGCGAGTCCATTAATTAATACTTAAAAATTAAAACTTCCCAGCCATAGAATGGAGAAAAGAAAATACTGGATGTATTTTCCAGTTCTGAATCTACCGCTTATGGTCTTGCTGACCTTGGATGGGCCCTTTACTATCTCTGGGCTTCAATGTCTTTATTGGTAAAATGAAGGAATATGACCATCCAACCTCAGTTATCTATATCCTATTGTTTTCTTAAGTCTCAAAGCAGAAAAAAAATATGGCTCAATAAAGGAAAGAAGAATAAAAAGCAAATAACTATGTTACATATTTTGCTTTAGCCTAAATTTTATAAAAATCCTCTGACACCAAAATTAAAAAGAGAAGGTAAAAAAACCTGAGCATGTACTTGTGACATAGGTTAGGAAGCCCTTTACATTTTAAGTTGTGATACCATTGTCAAAACAGCTGAAGTTTGTAAATTACTTGAGTTTTATTAGAATAAATTGGTATGACCATCAGCCCTTTTAAATTATGTAATACAAGTTATTTATTAGATAAAGACAAGGCAGAAATTATATGCTTATTCACAGAAAACCATCAGACATTACCAAGAATGACTAAATTATACCACGTGACGAACTGATTAGTAAGAGAGTACATATAAGATGTGACACAGTATGAGTTAAGAAAATATTTCCCAAATAGAAACTGTGTTTAATTTTTTAAAAGCTCTGTGGTAAGTGGACCTCTGTTGGCCTTAAGAAAGCAGTTTCGTCTAACAGATTGAGGACTGGATTTGGAGTCAGAAGATTTGGGATCAAACTCATGCTCTCCAACTTATTAGCTCTGTGAGACTTTGGGAAATTACTTCTTTGAGACTTGGCTTCTCAATAAATAAAATGAGAATAATTAGACCGACCTTGCATAGCTGTTGTGAGAATTAAATGAGAATGTTAGGCAGTTGGAGAAAGCACTTACCATAGTATTAGTCAAATCTGCACCTTCTAGAGTCTTATTTGAACAAATCAGTAACAATAACTACAATTAAATACAAAGTAATCAAATCATTTATACTGACCACAAAATTTCTTAAGCACCCATTCTCATCTCAGTTGGGGAGAGGGTCTATCTAATTGCTATTAGTGGTAATGGAAGCAATATGTACCTTCATATAATCCAGTGATTATTTTTTGGTCTTAATAAATATTTCCTGAAATTGTTAACTTCCATATGAGCTTCATTAGATAAAAAATAAAGCATATTAATTGAGCATAAAAATCTGATTCTGATCAACTAAATATGGGGAACTAGTCTGAATTTTTTGGACTGTAAAGAACGAGAGGTACTCAAAATCATAATAATATGCAAACTTTGCCAGAAGGATGGGCAGCCTCCCCCAAAGGAGTTTTGGGAAATCCTATGGTATCTGAATACGTAGATACAGAATACAGAGCTTCCAGAGATAGGTTAGTTATCATCACACATGGCCTCCTCTTCTCAGAAAGGGACCCTGGCCCTAGGTCACCACCAATCTCTCCCTCCACTCATGTTTTTGCCAAGTGGTTAATTTATATACGAAAGCGCAATGAAGATTTTTACCTAACACTGCCTAAACTATCCAATGTTTTTCTTTCAATACAGAGCATTAAAAATTTACCCCCAAAACAAAATCATTTAAAGATATATATAAATTCAAAACTTTTAATGCAGTCTTCTGTTCAGGGCTATTTGTTTACAGCTTCTTAGTATGTATGAGCCTTAACTTAGACTAACTTGCAGCTTATATGGAGAAAATGAGGTAACTCTTCTTGGAGGTGTTCATAATGTGCATTTATTGATGCCTACAAGTAACTGGTTACTAATTCAAAACTGTTTAGCAATCCAGATTTCAATAAAAGCAACCAAGTGATGCATGTTAGATAAGCATAATAAACATTGTTTACTTTATTTAAGTAGTAACAACATGGCCAGTGTTAGCCTAAAAAGAAAAATAACCAACACTCTGCTGCCTAGAGTCAGCAAAATATTTTTAGAAGTTGTGAAACTTGAAAATTCAAAAAAAAAAAAACAAAAACAACTGTTTCTTAAAGAAAACGTTCCAGTATAGTGAGAGGCACTAATTTAGGAGATTCATTATATGACCTTGAGAAACTGGGAATTTTGCTTCCTAGTTTTGCTCCTTCTGAACTACAAGGCCTTAAGGAAATGCAGAAGTGTAACATTATTCACTTTAGAGATGATCCACTCCAATGATGCCACTTCATAGCTCAGGAAAGTGAGACCAGAATTTGCCAAGTACTGAAGGGGCTTCCAGTCTAGTAATCTCTCTACCACAGCAAGAGGCTTCAGCTGTTTCGTGAGGATTATTTTGCCCATATTCTCCCAATGACTGTGAGAATGGCAGAGTGCTTAATGCTTTAAATAACGCTGAATTAAAATCAGAATCAAAGTAACAGAATTCCAAATGTTATTTATCAGGGAAGATTAATCCAGCATATGTCTAATCCAAGGAAAACCGAGAAATGTGACATGACCAAGGAGACCCTTTCACAACTTTGGTTAGGTTCTTCCATGCTACTCCCTTTGCAAACATACTAAACAATAGGGAACCTTTCTCCTAAAGCTTCTAAAGGTCTCCCTATTCTTCACTTGTTTTTTGCTTATATCTGAGGTATCAGGGCTTGGCTGTGTTAGAGGTAGAATTAATGGGCATAAGTGTGACCAGATTATCAGTTTTGGTTTCCTCTTCAAGTTTAACAGTTCAAAGGAGAATCTCCATAATGGAAGAAATAAGTGGTGTAATGCAGGTCAGTTGAATATTAGTTATTCCTATTGCCAAAAGTTGTAAACAAATAGCTAACATTTATTGCATACTTATTATGTGCCTAGTGCTGTCCTAAACCCTTTTTATTTCATTGAACCATACCCTCAAGCTGACGCCCTAACATCTCTGCCAGAATACACTTCCAAGGGGAGACATGCTAGATTCGGGGAGCAGGGCTCACTTTAGAGCTGATGCAGAAGGTGCTGCGGGCAAGAGCTTGCCCAAAGGACCCCACAGGTCCTGTCACAACACTTATAGCACCCATTCCTGACACAAAGCCAGAAGCAACGTATGCCTGGGTAAACTTGTAAGTTCCTGATATTCATTCTGACTTTTGAGTTAAAAAAACAAAAACAAAAAACCTCAAGGTAAGGGAGGAAATTCTTAATCTCCTCCTTCCTTCCCTTGAGGTTCTCCCTTCCCCTGGCTTAGGCCAAGAATAGAAAACCATGGAGTCACCAGGAGGTATGGTTTAAAGCTGGCAGGAAGGATAACTATCTCAGCTGTACATCAACTAGAAGTAGCTACCCTGCCCACTTCAGCTCCTCTGAGGATGGACAAAGCTGTATAGATGGATAGGTGCTGTGCCATTTTAGCAGGTTTACTAGGTGTTACCATATGTAAAGTGTGTGTATACAAACATCTACATCTCATACAAATACATAACAGACGAAGTACCCAGTACAATGGGTGGCACAGAATAACACTTGATAAATGTATTTTCTTTCTCACTCCTATTCCCCAAGGAGGTATGTAATAAATAACAGGATGCTGAGATACAATTCTTTCAATACATCAGGTATCACTGAAGATTACACCTCCTGATTTTTTATTATAATCACTCATTTCAAAATTCTGGGGATTTATGCTATATCAAATAGGTAATAAGCAACAAATTTGAAGCGGAGATGGGTTATTCAGCTGATGAAAAGCCATTATCAACAGAAAGATTATAAACTCTGGATCAGTTATTGCTACTTCTGGAAAGGTTAAATCGGAAAAGATCCCACTGATTCCTAATGACAATTTCTTCTTGAATCTATTTAAAATAAAAGTAGAGATTTTATTTAATGAGGCTGCAGGCTCTGCTCAATAGTTCACATAGGTTCTATTTCTGTTTAAGTGCAGAACTGACAACAACAACAAAAAATAAAAAGACGATCTGCTTTCCACAAACAAAATATCCTTTGGGTGTTTAGCAAACTAAAGGAAACTGTACCTAATGTTTTGTGTTTTTTTAATTGAAAACCCTAAAACCATTATAGGAAACCATAATAGAATAGTATGCAATATCAAGTCAGGACATTGATTTTTAATTATTACCTGTTATTTATATACAAATGGAGACACACCAAAATTAATCTATATTCAGGAAAGATCAACTAGTGAACAAAATTACAAATGAGCAGTAACTAAAAAAGGAACATTAACCCTTAAGGCAGCATTGGTTGAGTCTTCTCTGGTATTACATATTTCAGGAAGTATCACATATTTCAATGACCAGTGGTTTTTAAAAACAATTAAAATAAATACTAAAATAATGTTTTGAAAAAGAAAAAAACTGATTTCGGGACTCCTGCAATTCCAATTTATACTGGAATTTTAATTTTGAATTTGAAAGCACACACAAGAAACACAAAGGTATAAAGTTATAGCAGTCTTTTCTCAAATACAAAATAAAGATCCCTAGAAATTATTATGATTAATTAGCACTCTTTGGGCTCCTTTTTCACTTCTCATTCATAGTAGTTATTAGAAAAGTATGATGTTTCAATAGCATGTGGTCAGGTTGAGTTTTACCTGAGTGAAATGGTTTCAAATTGCATTCATAACTCATCGCCATGCTCTTGAGTTTGACAACTACGTTCCTAATGCTGGGTTCGCTTGTTTACCTGGTAGGCTGCCTACATCACCGTGTCCCAAGCATTGGTGCCAACCTAAAATGATGATATCTACTATGGCTGAAAAAGTCATACTTCGACAAAAAAAGTTCAAAGCTTTTTAATAAACACATTTTTAGATTTGTTTCCTTTGTAGCTTGTTTTGTTGGGTTTTCTCGGTTCAGCCCGAAAATTACCTTTAGGTTTTTCACAGATCCAGTGCTATATGCTGACAGAACAACTGCAGGACACAAAGAACAAAACAAAACAAAACAAAACTCTAAACAATGTTCAAATGAAAAAAGCTTTTGTATGGTGCTGATAAATAAAACGTAGGCACTTCTGCTTCAGGAGCTTTTCACATTTTGAACACAGGTCGCTTTTCCAAGCCACGTACTTTTACTACTTGAAACTCCCTCGGGGTACAAACCATCCAGTTCACTGGAAACCTTGTTCTCACAAACACCTTTTGATACATTAATCTTTTTTCATAAAATTGTCTCCACCCATACAGAGACCAAGTTCCTCCCAGTGCTGAAAGCCTGACTGAGTGCCGCCCCACGATCTTCTACCGAGCAAGGCTGCTTGCTCTGCAGAACCAAGATACTCACCAACACGATAAAAGAAGAGTGCCGAGTGCAATTTTTCTCCCGGAAATAGTGAGCGCGTCTGCCTCTCCCTTTCTAGTTCTTACTGTGAGTTTTAATTCGACAAAGTGTATATAGTCTTCGGAACATTCTAAAGCTACTAGGCTACTGGGATTTAAAAAAAATGACTAAACAGGTTTTTTTTTTTTACTTTTCCTTTTTTTTTGAGAAAATCTGTGCTAAAAAGGCACTAGATAAAATGAATTTCCTTGCTCCTGTGTATGTAGCAATTATACAGTGTATTAGATTCTATAATTTAACAAAGGTGACATATATTTGGATAAAATATCCTAATTATTCAGACTCATCTACTTTCAGTTAGAAAATCCAAAGTCAAAGAAATAGCAAGTCACACTGACACAAGACAAGCCCAGCCATGAAGTCCTGGTCGACCCCTGCCACCTCAGAGCTCTGGCCTTGGGTGCCTGAGGACGCTCTCGCCTATCAGGGGAGTGGGACAGTGGCCTGGGCCCAGAGAAGACTCACTGGCAGCAGCTGTGGGAGCCGAGCCTCCTGGAGACCTGAGTAAATGAGACAAAGGTGAAGTTCTCACAGTTTTCCAGCTTGACCTTCTTGGCTAAGTTAGGGACAATTCCCCGAAGCGACCGCAGTCCCATCCTCTGCTCCTCATACCACACGCTGCCCATGTCTATGGCCTCCTTCCTAGCGGTAAGGTAGAACGGGGACTTGGCCTCCATTTGGGTGGGTGGCCGGTGGATGTACATGTACTTGTAGAGGAGGCAGTAGGGGCACTGTTTGTGTCCCCTGGAATGCTCATGGTAGATTTTCCCATGACATATCCTAGTGGAACCACTCCGACTCTCCCTCTTGACACTGTCTGTCCGGGCAAAATAGGGCTGGTTTTGTGGGTCTTTCAGCAGCTCGATGTCACCATACATCAGATCTGCATGCTCCTGCAGTGTCCGCATATTCAGGTACTGGCTATTGTACTTGACCACAGTGGACAGGAGGGTGACAGGGCTGTCATCCCCTAGACATCCTGCCTGCCACATCTCCTCCTCATCTGAAAGGGAGAAGTAGATGATATTGCGAGAACGGGCACCTGACATTCCTGCCTTACTCAGCACCCACAGCTTCTCCTTGAGTTTCTTGGTGGAAGAACTGAAGGTGCTGCTGGTGATGGAGAAACCCACACCTGCGTTCTTCAGGATGCGATCCAGGCCTCGGCGAATGGCATGGAGCGAGGTGGCCAGGAAGTCGGAGCCGTCACTCTTCTTGACGGTGACATAAAAGTTCTCGAGGAGCTCGTTCAACTTCACTGCAGGGATCTCAAATGAGACAAACACTCAGGTTACACATCTGAGGACACGCAAATAGCCAGACCCCTCCTTCCTTCTCCTAATCCTCACCAGGGGCGGTACTGTAGACAAGACATTTTGTGGCCTCTAGAGGGTTGACTCCTTAGCATGATATAGTGGAAAGAACAGTGAACTTCAAGCTGGAAGATCTAGGTTCCATACTTGGCTCCACTTAATCTCTTTAAACCTCAGTGTTCCAAGCTGCAAAACGGGACATAATAATCAATACCTTCTCAAAGGATTATTGTAGTAAATAATAAGGTAGTGGATGTGAAAGGATTTGTAAATAGTAATGAACACACACATATACATATATATATATAAACACACACATTTACAATAATAATAGTTATAATAGTAATTATTATTGGCCTTTATAACGTTCACTACTCCTCTCTGAAAGCCCTTTCTTTTCTTTTTTAGCAAACCATTTCGTTCCCTCCCCTTCAATAAGATTCAGCCATCTTCTCTGAAGAATTCCTGAACTAAACTTATCAAACTCAAAATCACTCTGACCTTAATTTCCTTGATATCTACACATACTATGTAGTACTGCTGGCACTAAATACAGTGCTGTAAGGAAAGATGACTGATTTGTCCACTTTTCATAGCAGGTTAATGATCCGTGAATTTTTGCTTGAATTTGTATCTCTGGCTTAATGATCCATAGGGCTTAGATATTAATATTTGTTCAAAAGATACAAAAAACTAAATGACTAGACTAACGATTAGAGAGAGCTCCCTATTTAGATATGGTAGAAGGAGAAAGAAGCTTGGCTAGTAGGAAAGCTTTATATTTCAAGAGGGAGCCAGCTGTAAAGAGAAAATCAGATCTTGCTCATAGTAAATTCAGGCAGAATACATATTCTAGGACAAAAAAAAAAAGTTTCAGTAAAAACTGTTTAAAAGTAGAAACTGTACAGGTAACATTGTCTTTTCTTCTAATAGTCCTTGAGTCAAAGAGAAAACACAAACAAAATTATACAGATTTAAAATGAACCAAACTGAAAACATTACGTATCAAAATGTATTGATGTCACATTTAATAATCCAATAACATCATAGTCTTGAATGATTGTGTTAAAACACTTTATTGAAAATAAGCAAACATTATTTAATTCAAAAAGCTAGAAGTAAGCCAAACTCAAAAATAGTAGAGTGAATCAATAAAAATGAAACATAAATTAATAAACTAGAAAAGATATAAATTGGGATAGATAAAACATGAAAATATATCTTTGAAAGACTAATAAAGTTGACAAACTCGTAGCAGGTCTGACAGAGAAAAAGAAAGAAAAAAGAGGAAAGGAAATACACTTAAATAATATTAGGAATGAAAAAGAGTATAACTACAGAAAATGAATAAAATAAAAAATCTGAAAAATTTGTCATGCATATTAATTTCAAAATCTAGATAACCTGAATAATTTGCTAGAAAAATACAAATTACCTAAATTGGATCAATAGAAGGTAAAAGATTTGAGGAGCCCCAAGAAGAGTAGAGAGTGAAATGATTGTCAAAGGTACATGTCACTCTTAAAAAGACTGTGTGTAGGTCCTTCCACCTTTTCTTTTGTATTTAAACAGTTTTGGAACATAGGAAGAAGTAATTTTCTTCATTTTTTTTCTAACTCAAATCTGACAAGTATCATACCAAAAGATAATGTGAAAAAAATGTAAACTTCCTTAAGTAAAATAGAGGCAATTTGCATTTTGCAGAGACATAAAATGTGTGTACATCAGAACCATGCGAAACCATGTGAAACAAGGACATGGCTCTGTTATGCACAAGTAGCGATTAGCGTGGCACTATGCAAAGTAAGGACTGCCTCTATGATCACGCCACACTCAGGATGGCAGGAAAGCAACACTATACCAAGAGGAGCAGGGATTATTGCAGAGTGTAAGGGTGATGTGATCTTAAAAAATATTTTAATATAATTGACTTATTCACATATTAAGTGGAAATAATATGAATTTTATAAATACTAAAAAATATTTGAAAAAATACGATATCCATTTCAAATTTTTAAAAATTCAAATTAAATTTAGATTTAAAAAATAATCCTTTTACTATAATGAAGAGTATTTTTTAGATAAAAACTATAAAAAATGACACCCAAAATGAAAACATTAGCATCTTTTTTATAAAGCCAGATAGAATGAACATGCTGAATATCATTGCAATTATATAACATTGTTCTAGCCAACGAGAGAAAAAAAAATTACACACACACACACACACATATGGATATAGGAAAGAAAAAGACAAAATATAACTGTTTTCTGCTAATCTAATTGTTGGTCTAGAAAAATCCAAAAAATTCAACAGAAAAGCCATCAGGAAAAGTAGGGTAGCTATACAAAAAATACAAAAAGCAATAACTTCCCAATAATCATGAGACCCAAACTCAAGCTGGTTTCAAATTTTTATGTTGTCACTTCCAACTCCCTACCTGTAGTTGTTAACGTCTCATTGTATAAGTTAAGACTTGTTTGGTTGCAAGACATAGACCAAACTTGAACAAGCCTAGGCAAAAGGGACATCAGAATCAGTGGACTCCATGGCCATGAGGCCTCTCTCTCTCATCTCTGCTTCTCCGTGCAGAGCACCTTTCTTCATACAGCTCAAAACAGCCACCAAGCACCCCCTGCCCCACAAAGATTTACATCTGATGGCTTCAGATACTGGCAAGAGACCAACTCTCATTATCAGCAGAAACAAATTCAAAGGAAAGATTCTGATTGGCCCACTCCTGATCCAAACAACTGAGCCAAACATGGGCCAGTGTTAACATGATGGCTTCTACAACAACCATGAGGATTGCAGGAGAGGGATGGTTCCTAAATAAAAGGTTCTGAGCAGGAAACCTTACTTATTACCTTAGTACTTAAAAACAAACAAAACAAAAAACAAACCTCTGATAAGTTTCCTGCTGCCCTTAGGATAAAGGCGACTGACCCGATTGTAAAACTTCGCAATCTGGCACCACTCTCTGTAGATTGTTTATAAAAACAGCCACAATTCCTCCCCTTTGTATTTCCATACTCCTTTGCAATGTGACATTGCAGCTCCTCCCACCAAGAGGTAGAATCTATTTTGTACCCTTGGCATCTGGGCTGACCATGAGTTATTTGAACCAATAAAATGTGGCATAAGTAACCGTGTGTTAATTCCAAGCCTATACCTCAAGAGAGTCAGCTTTCATCTGCTTTATTCTTATAAGTTCATACAAGTTCTGCTTTCACTGTTGTAGGATGTAATGTTGCCATGTGAGGAAGTCCCATTAGATCATGGGAACATGAAGCAGAGACAAGTTGTCTTTCATTTAATTTCCAGATGACCCACGAGTACACTAAATGAAACCAGTAGAAGAACCACCCAGCTGAGCACAATCCATAGAGGCAAGAGCAAATAAAATGAATGATGCTTTGGGCCACTAAGTTTTGGGATGGTTTGTAATGCAATGATAAATAACTAGTACAAACCCTATTTCTCTAGCCTGATCATCTGTTCTTTTCATATTCTATTTCCAGCCTCACTGAACTTTGTGTCATTCACAGAAACCACAAGACTCTTTCATGCTTCTAAATCTTTGTATGTGCTGCTTCCTCTGCCTAGAATGCTTTTTCTTCTAATATCTATTTGGAAAATCTCTATTCATTATTTCAGATCTAGCTCATATTCTGCTGTTTATATAAAGGCTTCTGAAACTTCGCTAAGCAAAGTTACTCTCTCACCTGGGAACCCATTTAATTATGGCCCTCCATATTGCACAGCCTTTTACCTATTTATGTGTCTGTCTCTCAAAGTGGACTAAAAGCTCCCTGAAGGCAAGAACTACATCTTATACATGACTGGGTCTTTGTCACATACCAGAAGGCCTGAATTATATCACTGACACCCAATGAACTGATAAGCATGGGTTTAATCAATGAATTAAACTTGGAGTCAAAAGAACCAAGCTGACTTATGATGCAGAACAGTTTTCTGATTTACAAAGACTCCCACAAATTTCAACATAAAATCACAGTTAAAGCAATGGCTGGAGAAATGTCAAGTCACCAAATTTATATTGCTGGCACATAAGAAACTGTTCATTATGGCCCATGTTGGCTGCCTCCTTAGTTTTCTCAGACTGAGTTTTGGTTGGAGATTACTCCTCCAGGTTACCAAGGTCTTCAATTTGTTATAAAGACATTGCAAGAAACTATGTTCCTTCATTAGGTACTCTGAATAGATATACCACCTCAAAATTCACTATGGGTTATACATGTAACTTCCCTAACATAAAAATGACCAAAGAGGTAGAAAGAGTTTGGTCATGAGGCAGATGAGACAAGGTGGGAAAGAACAAAATAAGAAAAAAACTGACTTATTAGGCAAATTCCAGAATCTGGAACCACACAGTAATCCTTGAAACTTGAAAATGTTATAAAACAAGTAAATCCAAGAGTTACTTTTGGGGAATGCCTCAAACTCCCTTTTGTGATAATCTTGTCCAGGGGGTTCAAGAAAGTAGAGAAAACGCTTATGAACTATAAGTATTCTAATAGGAAAACAAAATGAATCTTGAAAAACCCACTGCTGACAATAAAAATGACTTCTTTTTTTAGTTACCAAATTTTACTTTATTTGGAAAGATAGGTATTGAATTTCAAGATGCTCTATTTTCTGTATGAATCTAATGAAGATAGAAGTCAATGACAGCACCCTTGAGGGAGATGAATCAGTGAGGATTAAGTCACACTTGTAAAGAAAAAATACTGAGTTGAATACACACAGTAGGTCATAGAGTAATTGTAGAGTGAGATTGGCAATGTATACTCTGTTTATTTAGATGACATTTTAAAGTCTAATTTAACTCCTTGTTTTCTTCCTTAAACAAACAACTAAATTTGAGGCTCACCAGCTACCAAACCATGATCAAGGGCTGTTACCTACCTTGTATTATTCTGCCAGCTACATCCATCCTTAAAGATACATCTAGACTAAAAATATCTTGCATTGAGACCAAGAAATTAAGATAAAAGAGTATGGGCCTTGATACCTCAATTCTTTCTTTTAACTAAATATTCACTCATTCTCTAAAATGTTAGCCTCTTTTTAAAAGAATTTATTATTAAAAATATTTGAGTGGCCCATGTGAGTAGATTATAGAGGATCAAAAAATATTTTCTTCCTCTCCCATTATTCCTCTAGATCAGGGGTCCCCAACCTTTTTGGCACCAGGGACTGGTGCTCCTATGAGAATCTAATGCCTGATGATCTGAGGCGGTCATGCTAGCACAGGGGAGTGGCTCCAAATACACTGGCTCACCACTCCTCTTGCTGTGCATCCTGGTACCTAACAGGCGGGGACCCCTGCTCTAGATAACACAGGGGAAGCTAAGAAATACTAGTACCTTAGAAATGGTGATAAGGAGCACTCTACTGGACAGCTGAGACATTTTCATCCCCTGGGGTGTGTAAGTTATTTAAGCCATGGGGGGTGTGGAGAAATGACCCTTTTTTCATGGATTTCTACATAGAAATGTAAAGGTTTCCAGTAACAGACAGCTGTCTTCACAATGACTTCACCAAGTCTGGAAACTAAGACCCCCTGGCCTGGACACGGTTAAGGTTAGTGAGGATGAAGAAGTGGTAAGAATAGGTGAAATTTTAAAATTATTATTGATGAATGTGAAATAGTTACATTTTATTGATTTGTGTTTTTTGTGGTTTTATGTATATCATAAAATTTACCATCTTAATCATTTATAAGTGTACAATTCAGTGGCATTAACCACATTCATAATGTTGTGCAATCATCATCAGTCTTCATGTCCAGAACTTCTTAATTATTCCAAACTGAAACTGTACTCATTAAAAACTAACTCCACATTTCTTCCTCCCTCCAGCCCTTGGTAACCTCTATTCTACTTTCTGTCTCTATGAATTTGCCTATTCTAGGTACCTTACATAAATGAAATCCTATGTTTGTCCTTTGGTGTCTGGCTTATTTTACATGGCATAACATTTTTGAGGTTCATCCATGCTATAAGCATGTATCAATACTTTCTTTTCATTGCCAAACTAATATTCCATTGTATGGATAGGTCAAAATTTGTTTATCCATTTGTCTGTTGATGGATCTTTGGGTTGTTTCTATATTTTGGCTATTGTAAATAACGCTACAGTATTTGTGTACAAGTTTTTGTATAGATGTACGTTTTTAATTTTCTTGGGTATATGCCTAGGAGTAGAATTGCTGGGTGATAGAGTAACTCTATGTTTAAATCTTGGGGAACTGATAGAATGTTTCCAAAGTAGCTGCATCATTTCATATTCCTACCAGAAATGTATGCCATGCCCAATTTCTCTCCAACTTCATCAACACTTCCTACTGGATGTAAAGTAGAATCTCACGTGGTCTTAATTTGCATATCCCTGGTGTCTAATGAATCTGTGCCTCTATTATTAATGTGTTTATTGACCACTTGTTTATCTTCTTTATAATAATGGTTCAATGACCTTGTCTGCTAATTCTAAAATCCATGTCAATTCTGGGTTGGTTGTAATTGATTCATCCTTTAAGGACTATATTTTCTCACTTCTTTGAATGTCTGATAATTTTTGTTTAGTTGCCAGACATTGCAATTTTATTTCTTGGGTTCTGGATAATTTAATATTTGTATAAATATTCTTAAGCTTTGTTCTGGGACACAGTTAAATTACTTGAAAATCATTTGATCCTGTTAGGTCTTGCTTTTTTCACTTTTAAAAAATGAGATATAATTGACATATGTATTATATTATATAATGATTTGATATTTGTATATATTTGTAAAATGATCGCCGTAGGTCTATCCATCACCACATACAGTTAAAAAATTTTTAAAAAACTTCTTGATAATTAAGATTTACTCTCTAAGCAACTTTCAAATATATAATCCAGTATTATTAACCATTGTCACTAAATCACCACAGTCACATTATATCCTCAGGCCTTTTGACTACCTTCACACATTTTGCACCACCCCCTCCCACCTCTAGCAGCTACCAATTTGTTCTCTGTATCTATAAGTTTGTTTTTTTTAAAAAAAAAAAAAAGATTTCACAGATAAGTAAGATCATATGGTATTTGTCTTTCTCTGCCTGACTTATTTTACTTAGCATAATGCCTTCAAGGTACATCCATGTTGTTGCAAATGGCAAGATTTCGTTCTTTTTTATGGCTGAATAATATTCTATTGTTTATATACACCACAATTTCTTTATCCATTCATCCATCTATGGACACTTACGTTGCTTCCAAGTCTTGGCTACTGTAAGTAATCCTGCCATGAACATGAAGGTGCATATATCTTTTCAAGTTAGCATTTTCATTGCTTTCAGATAAATGTCCAGAAGTAGAATTGCTGGGTTGTATGGTAGTCCTAGTTTTAATTTTCTGAGCAACCTCCATACTGTTTTCCATAGAGGCTGTACCAATTTACATAGCACAAGGGTTCTCTTTTCTCCACATCCTCACTTACATTTAATGTTTCTCATCTTTTTGATAATAGCCATTCTAACAGGTGTGAAGTGACAACTCATTGTGGTTTTAAATTGCATTTCCCTGATGACTGTGATATTTACCACCTTTTCACGTATCCGAGTCTTGCTTTTAAGATTTTTTTGTGTGGCATGAAAACAGAGCTCAGTCTAGGGTTAATTATTCTCCACATCTGATGCAAGACATTTCTGAATACCCTATGAATCTTGAGGTTTTTCCAATCTGGCTGGTGAGAACAGGTACTATTTCCAGTTCTGTGCGAGCTCCAGGTACCATTGCCTCTGAACCTTTCAGGTGGGTTTTTGCCAGCCTCAGGTAGTTTCCTTACATGCATATGTTGATCAGTACTCAGCTAAATATTTGAGGGGAACCATCTTCATTTCTCTTAGGTTCTCTCTTTGGAGCTCTCTACTTTCGAATACTCTGACATGACAATTCTAACCACCTTGGTCTCTCGACTCAGCAAGCCCACTGGGCTCTGCCTGCATTCTCCTTGAGCACCTACATTCTGGATGTTTCCCTTCAAAGATCATTAGCATATGACTCTGTGAGAAGCCAGGGTATGCTACTCACCTAGTACTCCCTCAGGCCCCTTACAGAGTCCTCCCCTAAATCAAGGATTCTCCAGTTCATCTACCTGTCTCTTCTCTTCCTTAATAATGTTGTCAAAGATATGCCCCACAGGAAGATAGATGAAGTAAGAGGTCAAATATGTGGTGAGAGAAAGCAATCTAACTACGGGCAGTGAACATATAATGTAATATATATGACTTACTGTTGAACTGTACACTTGAAACTTACTGGATTTTGTTAACTAATATCACCATTAAAAAAAAAAAAAGCCTTCCCGTAGAGCCTTGCCTTTCATATGCGCTTACTGCTTGCTGCTCCAGTTTCAGCTGTCCTTTTGGGGGGCCCTGTGGATAGTTCCTCCTTTTTCTGCAAGTATGGCAGAAGGGCCCCATATAGTATCTAGTACACCATGCTGCCAGAAGTAGTAACCCGCATTTCCTATTTCATTTCTTGTTAATACCCTAAAGGTTACCACCCAAACATGGAGATGCCACCTGCCTTGGACTTCAATTATGACCTCCATTCTCAAGACCTTTAAATCTATACTTCAGATTTAACATTTTCCCATGTTTTAAATTCCACATTCCCAACTTCTCTTTGGACATGTCCATCTGGATAGCCATCTGATTTAGATTCAATACATCCAAACCAAAATACAACATCTTTCTCTTCTGTCTCTATGTGTCCAAGAATTTTTCCTTCCATTCATAAACCTAAAACATTTCAAGTTAGCTTTGCAGAATCATTTTCCAATGAGGAAAATGGGGACCAAGGATAATAAATAAATAAATAAATAAATTTTTGCTCAATACTTCCACTTAATGTCTCTAAAATATCATTTTGTTTCTTCACATTCAAAAAGCTTCAGTGGTTTCCCTTTTGCCTAAGACACTACAGATCTCATGGTTGGGGCCTTCTCTCTATTGCAACAGTCTCTTCCCCACTGCCCCTGGAATAATCCTTCAAATAAAATCTCTCCTTACAAACAAAAACAAAAACAAAACAAAACTTCAATGGTTCCCCAATAATCTCAAGATTTTAGCTTGGTACTTAATGGGTATCCAATCTAGTTTTATGCCCATGAATCCCATATACGAAGCCCCTTCTATAGGCAAGCGATTCTATCCTTCCAAATCTCTTTCTCATGTCACTCAGCCTAGAAGACTCTTGTCTCCATCTGCTTCTACTGAAATTCTGTCTCTCTGAAAACACAGCTTAAATATCAATGCCTTTTACTAGTGTCACCAAATTGAAATCAATTTGTTCAATTGAATTTTTTTTGGCATTTCTTATCTGACACTTCATAGAACACTTATTAAATTCCACTTTGTACTGTGGATATATTTCTATTTAATGTTCTTTCAAAGTTTTTCCAGGCAGAAAGCAGCTGTTCTGTGCTTCCCACAATGCTTAGCACAGTGCCTGGCACTGGGAATCTCAGTGAAGTTGGCTGAAAGAAGTACTCAAGAGTTTCTTACCTTGGTGATGTCCGTATGGTCTTTGAGCCCGTTGGTCATACACCAATATCGCCACACATTCAGGGCATAGCGCGTGGCTTTGGTAGTATTTGGGCTTACTGCACTGGTACACAGATCATTCAAGTCATCGTTAATATTAAATACAGGAAATTTGTTGAGCTTAGTAGAATAGGCTAGAAACAGAAAAAATAAAAGGCATTAAAATAATTTGCCATTCTTTTCTTTAAAGAATTATATCTTGGGATCATGTTAAATAATAGGAAACTCCTCAGAGATAACACTTTTGAAAAAATGAAATTTCTACCAAGTATACATATATTAGAATAAATAAAGTAGGAAACAATATTTCTAGCATAATTTCCTAAATCAATGCAGTAACCTTGCATTTAATCCCAACAATTTTGCCAGATAAGCTAACTGATGCACTAATGCAGGCATTCAAATAATGAAAGGGGGTGGGGAGAACAAATGCAGAAAAACAAAGAATGTTCTATCTAAAATGTTCGCTGGAAAAAATAGCATTTCTGCTAACGACAACAACAAAATGAAAGAAGGAAGACAAGTTAACATATCCTTTCTCTTTACCCATAGCACATGAAGAGCTATTATTTCTCTGCAATATATGTGCCATCCTGGACAGCCTTGAATTAAATGGTGTTAACATATTTCTTTAATTCTTTTCACAAACAAAGAGAAAGGTATTTAAACCCTGACACATAACCCATTAGCTAGCTTAGAATAAGAATGGAAAGGCAAGGGGAAAAAATATCCAGGGAAAGGAGGGAGAATGTTCCAGAGAGGCACACATGGTCTCAGAGGAGAAAGAACAGATTTCAAATTGCAATTGCCAAATTGCTTCAAATAAAAACTGGTTTTTCTCAATGTATCTACTTTTAGTGTTGGTTGCCAGAGATTATCAAATCCATAACCTTAGCTGGCCCTTCTTCATATTCTGATTTACTAAAACCAGAATTAAACTTCAAATTGTGGTGTTCAGACAAAAAAAAAATCAAGGTAGACCCCCTCTAAGTAAAAACAATGCCAATGTACTTTAGTGGTTCTGACTCTCTCTGGACTGTTTCTGTCTTCAAACAACACAATATAACAAAAGGGCTAAGAAATAGCACAGTGAAAGTGAAGGCAATTATACCAAGGTGATCTGCAAACTGGATTCCCATTCTCTAACTCACCTCACCTCACCTTTCACTGCTCCTACTGAGGAACCACCAGCCTCCTGTTGTGCCCAGTGTCTGCGGCAGCCAGGATATTCACCCCACACCTTCCCCACACTTAGCCTGAGAAATCTCCCCATAGTCTGTGTGCCCATCAAAAGTGTTTTTTTTTTTCAATTCCAATTCCAAGCCCATTCTACATGCTCCTTCCCCACTGTAGCCAGCTCCCTCATTTTCTCCTTCACTATGTCTCACATTTGCTTTATTATTTGCTGAGATCTAATTGTATCCAGAATATCACTTTGATTGGATTGTATGCTCCTTAAGACTCTGTCTTCACCCTTTAAGTCTTCCATCGAACTGTTAACACACTATCGGCTTTAATGCTAGAAATGCTATAGGAACTAATTTAGTCACGTAGGTATAATCTCTTAACACCTGTATAAACCAAGATAACTTACATTATTTTGGGCTCTTGCTTGATATTACCAAAAGGATTCTAGTATAAAACTTATTATTACATCTAATACTAGCTGAAAGCTTACTATATGCCAAGAGTTATATAAATTATATGTAAGCTATAAGCAACCCTATTGTTGTAACTATTTCACAAATAAGGAAACAGAATCTTACACATTTAGTCACTTCAAACATCACTCATCTGATATGTACTTAGTGCCAGGCACTGTGCTGTCCCACGTCATAGCGTTAGCAAGTGGTCAAGCCAGGGTTTGAACCTGGGTCCCACTGACTCTATGTCTGGCCACTACACAAAGGAATCTGGTACTACAGGGATAAAGTTCTCGGTAAAGAATGCAATTTAAATATTAGCCACTTACAAAAAGTTTATCTTGGCCCCCCAAATTTACTCAGATTAACTCTCTGTGAGAACTAAATCTGATGTATTCCCACAACCACTATAATTTCACTATGTTTTTATTAAAAACAACAAAATGATTATTTGTACCAGAGCCCAGTCCCCATCACTTAAATACAGTGTAAGCACAGAAGAGTCACACTGCAAGGTGGACAAATATCTAGAAAAGCCACAACTTACCAAAACTAAATAAGAAAGATACAATTTAAATAGTTCTATACCCACTAAAGAAATTGAATCTAAAATTTAAAATATACAAAAAAAACTCATTCATGTTCAGATGGATGTTGCCAGTAAATTCTTTTAACATTTAAGGAATTAATATACTGTCAGATCTAAAGACTCCACTAGTAAACAGAAAAAGAAGAAATACTAACCAGTGTCTTTTCTAGAACAGCCTAAGTTTTCTATAAAAATACGACGAGAATAATACAATAAAATAAAATTACAAGTCAACAGAGCTTATAAACACAGATATAGAGCTTATTAACACACTAGGAGCAAACTGGATGACTACCTCACACCATGAACAACAAAAAATTCCAGATGGATCATGCCCTCAATATGAATGGCAAAATGAAAAAGTTCCTAGACAAAAGCACAGGAGACCATTTTTGTGAACTTCGGGTAGCTACATATTTTTAAACAGGACATCAATATCACTACCCCAAAAGGAAAAGGTTGATAAATTGAATTTCATTAAAATTAAAAAGACTTTTCTCAAAATGCACCATTAAGAGAGTGAAAAGGCAAGCGACATAGTGGGAGAAGATATGTGAAGTGCATATATCTGACAAATCAATTAGAGGACACATATTCCACTAAATATGGACAAACTTAAATGGGCTCTGCATGAAACAAGAAATATCATTACTATTTCAGGAAATATAAAGTAAAATACACTCACTAAAATATCTAAAAGGAAGAACAAATCTATAACCATCAAGCGTTGATGAAACTACAGGAACACTCTTACAGGCCTGGTAAGAGTGTCAATTTGTATGACCACTTTGGAAACTAATTAGCAATATCTACTAAAGTTGAATATACATGTATTCTATGACCCAGCAATCCTACACCTGAGTATATACCCAAAAGAAATGTGTATTTGTGTATTAAAAGGTATGTATGTTTGAGTATTGATAAAAGCATAATTAATAATAAACACTGGAAACAACCCCATGCCCATAAACAATAGAATGCATATGAAATTATAAGATATTTAAACAATAATTATACGATAACAACAAGGAATGGACTACTGGAATGAACGATATGCATAAACACAGATGAATCCCCAAAACACAATGTTAAGCAAAATAAGCCAGACATAATAGAGTATATTGAAAGGGTCCATTTATATATTTCAAAAACAGATAAAATGACTCTGTGGTAAAGTAATATAATGGTTACCTGAGGGAGGTATCAAAGAGAGGGCATATGAGGGAAGCTTCTAGGCTTCAGGTAATGCTCTATGTCTGCCTCTCAGTGCTGGATACAGCAATATGTTTGCTTCAAAAAAATTAATCAAGCTGTACACTAATGATTTGTGCACTTTTCTGCCTGTATAATTCAATAAGAAAACTTTCCAAAAATCCTTAAAATTAAAAATGTATATACCAACCTAAAGAAGAGTTACACCAAAAAATATATATATATACTGTACCTAAATGGTAAGGCTCAATATTATAAATATGTTTAATTTCTTCAAGTAATCTTTAATGCAGTGTAATTCTAATTAAAATCATCCAGTTTGTTGTTACTCGACTGGTATTCTAAAGTTTACTTAGGAGAGTAAATGCATTAAGAAAAGGAATGCAGTTTTCAAAATAACAATTGGGAGGCCTTGCCCTGAAATATGTGAACGGGTACTATAACACTGCAGTAATTTAAAGTTTAAGTTCTGGTAAAAAAAATAGGGAAACAGATCAATACTACCGAAGAGAGTGCAGAAGAGATCTGTGTAAATATGCAAATTGAATATATAATAAAGGCTCCAATTCACATTGCTGGGGAAAAGATGGACTTTTCAATAGATGCTTTGAGATAACAAGCTACTGAGTTAAAAAAACAAAACCAAAAGTATATTTAGATTCCTATTTCATTCCACACACAAGTAACACATTTCCTAATGGATCATTTCAAAAAGCTATTTCCATAAAGAAGACAATTTTCATGAATTGAGGAGTAAGGAAAATTTTCTCAGTATGACACAACCCAGAGGTAAAAAAAAATAAATCAACAAATCAGACAAAAGCTCTGCCTTTGATATATCTTAAAAGACAATAAACAGATCTAGAAAAAATACTTATAAAGTGACAAACTACATATGAAAAGCTATTATAAATCAGCTGGAGAAAGATAACTCAAGAAAATAGGCCCAAGATATATAAGCAACTATTTATAGAAGAAATATAAATGACAAAAAAACATTAGTATTAATTGGGTATTATAATCAAAATAAGATGTACTTCATTGATCAGACTGGCAAAAGTACAAAAAGGTCCATTTCTAAATCTTGGTTAGGATGCAGAGGAACTTGCACTAGTACAGAAAAAAATTTAGGAGGAGACACATCACATCAGTTAGTCATTACCTCTGTGGAACTACTAAACTTTTCAATATGAATGTATTATTTTCGCAAGTTACAAAAAAATCACTAGGACTTTGGAAATGCATATGTGGGAAAAATAAATAAAATGTACTTTTTATTTGACCCAAGAATTCCTATTTTAGAAATTTATTCTAAGGGTATAATCAGAGAGATGTATAAAAAGGTATGCTTGAAGGTGTTTTTAAGGCATATTTTATAGAAGTGAAAAACTGAAAATAAATCTAATCCAGCAAAAACATTATAGTACAACAAAATAGCTTTTGGTAGTACTGTGCAACAGAAAACTATGTAGCTAAATAATAATCACATTTTCAAAGACTAAACGTCTAAAACAGTAAATACAGTTGACTATAATTTTTGAAAGTACAGTTGACCCTTGAATAACATGGGCTTGAACTACACAGGCCCACTTATACATGGATTTTCTCCCAATAAATCTGTACAGTACTGTAAATATATTTCCTCTTGATTTTTTAAGTAACAGATTCTCTTTATTGTACGAATATATAACAAAAAATATGTTAACTGATGTAAGGCATCAGTCAATGGTAGTCTACTGGTAAATTTCTTGAGTTAAAAGTTATATGCAGATTTCTGACTGCATGGGATCCGTGCACCTAACTCTCCACCTTATTCAAGAGTCAAGTGTACCTTTATGCTTAAACAATTCCAAAAGAAAACACCAAAATGTTATAAGTTGTTATTTATGGGTAAGATTCCTGTAATTTTTATTTCTTATTTTATTATACTTATTAGTTTTTGCCATATTATTCACAATGAATGTTTGTTTGCCTCAACATTTAAAAAACATTATATGTTTTAATAAAAAAAATGTTTTTAAATGATAGTTCAGTCTAAAAATGTTTGCCACCAAATTCAATGTTTGCTTTTATCTCTTCAGATGACATATCACCAACATTAAGTATGTTATACATATTAGCCACTTCAGTCACTTGAAATTGTCTTGGGAAAGATTATGAATAAATAAATTAACTTTTTAAAAAACATTTTCTGACTTGAAGGCTAAATATTACTCAACCTGAATTCTAATATCCTTCCCCTATCAGTAAAATTTGTCATATTTTAAATATATAACTTGTTTCTTAAAGTACTAGGAAAATATAAACTAAGTTACAAATATTTATAAAGTAATTTTAATATTTAAAATACTAACATACAAAAAATAAAATCATTGTTTCTATTTGTAATATTCAGCATTACATGAGTAAAGACTTTGGTGGATTATTCATATAACTACATTTGTATTTCTCTAAAATAGTTAACAGTGAAAGAGAAAATTATATTTTCTGGTGTTTTAATATGCTTTATTCAATAATTTTGGTGACACAAAGATGTCTTAAGTTAATACTTAGTCATTTTGAGCAAATACTACTATTCTGTTCAAAAGAGACTTTTTGTCAAACGTACTAAAGGTAATGAATGGCACGTGGAGACCTGTATCTGATCAAAAAGATTTTCTTAAAAATGAGGCGGTCTAGAATCTGACATCTGCTTAGCTTGGTATAACACAGTTGCCTGACAGAGGTCCACAGACAGACAGAGAGATGGTGAGTTTGCAATGAAGCCTTCTGCTTCATTAACAGGGTTTTGGAGACTGGGGCTCTAGGACGCATACGATTAATTCAGCTGTCATGCCTTCCTGAAACATCTTCCCTACCCCATGGGCTGTTTCTGAGCACTCACAGGTAGAAGAGATGCTTCTCCTTCCACAACTTCCCCCTCCTCAGTGGTAAGAAACATGTGACATGGAATGCTTTGCTCAATATGCATTGGCTATAAGGGGCTGAGGTTTAGTGACCGGGACAATTGTTTTTCATAATACAGTTTAACTTGTTTTTAAACCGTTTGTTGTAGCAACAAAAATCAACCACCTTTGCAGAAAACCACTTATTAAATGAATGAAGACACCTCATACCCCCAGACAAAATACTGTGATTAAAACATGCTCTCATTATACAGACGTAACTGACACTCATTAGCTGATTTTATTGTTTTTCTTATTTCCATAAGTTTTAGGCTGTACCAAAAAATATTGAAAACAAGAGAAAATTACACTTACATTAGAGGCAAACATTATACACACAATGGAATAGACCACTGGGACACAGTACTAGTATTTTATTTAGAGCACAAGTACATAGACAAATATGAAGCAGAAACAGTGAGCTGATAAAGATGAAAACATCTCAGTGTAAAAGATCAGTGAGCAGCAAAATAAAAATGAAACCAAGAGAATATTCTTATTAACAAAAAAGTTCTATCATATTACAAATATCACCTGGCAGAATATTAACCAAGAGTATCACAATCACATATTTTAACATCTTAACAGAAATTTCTCTCCATTTCAATTCACCTTTTCTCCTCTTTCACAAATTATAACTGTAGCAGCTTGAGAATTTTTAAATATGATTAGCGCGAACAGGCACACACGTGCCTTTTTCATGTCAATCAGTTAAAAGCCAAGTGGCCAGAAAATGTATCCAAAGTGACAATCTATCAAGTAGTGGGGAAAGTAAATGCATCTTTAAAGGATAGTTCTATTTTTTCATAAAACTTTTCTAAGTATTATTTTTAGTGGTTATATTTCTAAAAAGATGCCTGGTATTAAATTATACTGACTAAATTGATAAATCTACCTTTTTATTCCCAATTTAACTTCCAAGTGGTAGAGTAAAAGGAACCTTAAAATCATTCTCATAATCTGTAAGATGGAGGACTTTAAGTTGGACAAAGCATTCATTCTACTAAACCACCAGAGTCCTTCATTTAAAAGGATGAATGAGTCATAGACAGTGATTCCATTGAATCCAAAATGCTTCCAGTCATTCTCTCACCAGGTTTCATCCTATAGGGTTACAGTGACATTTTCAGATCACAACAAAAAAGGTACAAGCTTTTATTGCTCACCACGGGGCTAATTTGGAAAATCTATGTCTAACATTAGCAGTGAAACAAAGTTTAAAGTCACGGTGGAAACAGACTCTATAAATTAGAAACCTAATAAACATATATGTATTATTTGATTAAAAAGTCGCCCTAGGCAAAAGAAGTCCTCAGGACAGACATACAAAATGTACAGAAGACCCAAAGCAGGTAAATAAATCCAAGAGCAGGATTCAAATAAATGTGCCCACTCCTATCTAACAGAAACTGTTAACTAATCATTAGGATATATCATACCATCATCTTTGGTGTCCAAAATATAAAAAGAATTCTAAGTACAAAGGCCTTGTCTGCAAACTCCGGACAAAGGAATCAAGAAATACTTCAGTGTTACTGTGGAGACCTTGGGACTAGGGCAGAACTTCTTTAGAATACGCATAATTGAATTTCCTTTTATTGCTTTATTACCTTCCTTGAAGGCCAAATGTTTAAAACTTATTCTGGAGAAAGGCTCACAGTTAAGATCTGCCTTTCTTTTCCTTCAAGCAAAGAAGTAGCAGGGACCTTGATGAATTAGTTTTAATATTCTTAGAATTAAATCAGCAATTTCAGCAGCAATGTTTCCAAATACAGCATTGGCTGTTGCCGTGTATCTGACAGTCACACAAAAAGCCTCTATATAATCCAGGAGATTATCCCTTTATTAAAGGAATCTTATAATTATAAACCCATTGAACAGACAGAATGAAACCCTGCACTGACTGAGGAATTTTGGCATGTTGGTGTAAAAAGGCTCTTAAGGAAGTAGCCTTCTTTTCTTAACATTTATGACAGTTACCCTTCTACTTTAAGAGTATAAATGTATATCGTTTTTTCTCTCATGTTGAATTTTAACAAGTAGAATGGTAGAATTAATTCATTGAAATAATTTTCTCTTTACTTGCAGAGTTTGGAATTGTTGAGACAAAACGGCAATACTAGAAACCAAGCTAAAGACATATGGGCATGAAAAAAATCTGATGGTCATAAGGCAACCAAATACGTTAAAATAAATTCATGCAAATGCTGAATATAAAATTAATATTTGGGAACTCTGAGGTTTCTATGGTTCCTTATATATAATTTAAAAACTAAATATTCTTATTAAATACAATTTAAATAAGCCATAATAACCAACAAAAATAATGTATGTACCTCCTGGTCCTCTGTTATTACATTGTTCAATCTAAAAATATGCTGATCAAAGGAAATTATGCTGCTACATTGTTATTCTATTGGATTTCTCTGAAAGGTGCTTAATTATTAGGAAAAAAAAAAAGATTTAAGGTGGGGGAGGTATACCGGAAAAGTTCAGAATTCTTGCTTTCTCTTTTTGCAAATGCTTCCCTTCCAAAGAGCTGGGGACAGCGAGGAGAAAAGTTAGCTACCTGGAATCATATCTATGAAACAAGATTTTGAAGTTGGCACTACTTGACAAAAACAGTATTTCCTCCTGTAGAGGCCACTAAGTGCTGGCTCAAAATATTCAACAACTAAGTACATAATTCCACAAATCACACATAAAATGTTGACTGGCACAGCCTCTTAGCACAGTTTGTCAGTTCAACTACGATAATGGATAGCAGCAATGGTTAACAATTCCACGTAAACACCACAAACACACATATGAAAGAGCACCCTACAATAGCATGCAAAATTTCAACAATGACATCACTGAATATTACGCAATGCATAGAAATTGTAATGGTTTTTGGCAAGATTATTTTTGTAACAAATACTTTATAAAACAAAAGTTCTTTGTTATAAATGCTATTTAAAAAGTTGTAATATAATGGATTATAGATATAAAAGTTCAGTCAGGTAAAGTTAATCTGAGTGGATTAATACTAAAATGAACCTGCTACTTCATCCAGTACAAATAATCAATTATAAATTATTTTCTAGTGGAAGTATACTAAGGTATTTGATTTATAAAATGTAAAAATTACAGAAAGTAAACAGGCATAAAAATCACTTAAATACAGTATGCACAATTACTATTAGGAATCTATATTGCTGATGCCTTCCTAATTCTGCCTACCACAAATAAATAAATTAGCCATTTTCAAAGCTCTTTAAATGAATGTATAATGGTGAAAATGCTCTCTAATTCCAGTGTAATACAAAAAAAAATTAGAAACCTGGCAAAATTCAACATTTCATTCAAAAGACAAAATTTTATTGTACCTTTTAATATCCTAGAATTTCACCTTTTTTCAACTATGATTTAGTAAGTATAACCTGTAAATTAAAAATTTGTAAAATGTTATCTTTATGCTTGAATTCCTTTTTAGAAGAGCAAGCAATATGAGAATTTATAAATACTGTGTATTTCTACATTTTCCTGCTGTAGGTCACTTTCATAGTTCCCATTTTCTTTCCCTTTTCTATCTCTAAATAAATTCACATCAGAAAAATTCTAATTATGTTGATAAAAATTTGATCATTTTGATTGAAGATATGTCCCAAACCTTCAAGATGACTTTTTAAACTCTCCATAGACTAAAAAGGGATATGAAAGACTACATTCAAAACCAATAATATAGATGCTATGTAGCTGGATATTCAAAAGAATATAAAAAAAATTTACTTTTTAGTTTGTAACCTGTAACTGGAATTCTTATACCTGAAAACTATAGTTCGTTTCCTCTCCATAAATGAACACTAAATATAGATGGGGTAGGCTAAGAGATGTTCATTAAAATAAAAAGGTGGAGGATTACAAAAGAAGTTGCTAAAATCAAGATATAATACTACACAATGAAAAATGAAAATTCACACGCAATAAATAGTGAAAATTCACATTCAATAAAATGCCTATTTGAACACTGGCAGCTTGAATGTACTCCTAATAGAAACTTGATTGAGGGTTTAACATGTTGACCATTTTGAAAACAAGGGTATCCTTTCTAACTCAGGAGCAAATAGCATTTTCCTCCCTAAACTCTGTTTATGGACTGAAAGTCAGGATGCCTGGGCTCTAGTCTTGGTTCTGACAAGATGCATGCACCTGGGCATTCATCCAATCTGTCTGGGGCTGTTTTCCTCTTCTGTAAAAGAAGAGGGTGGGTTAGATTAGATGTTTCCAATCCGATATTCTAGCCCAGTATACCTGAAGATGTATAAAAGATGTAATAGCTCATTCGGTCTAGTGAGTCTCAAAGTAGGAAAGTAAAGAGCATAAGGAAGGTGAGAATTCCTGGGAAACCTGTTTCATGATTCATTCCCTTTGCAATTTCCATCTCCTTGACCTCATGCACCCCTCCCTCAAGAGAATGGTGACTCCCACTCTTTGTAGTACTGAAAATCACTGGGCTAGATGATCTCTTGGGTCCTTTCCAGGTCTAGTCTCTATCATTATAATTCAAAAAAGATGATGGTTTAATTAATATTCTGAACCAAATTAGTATTCTAACTTAATCAATACTCTAACTGAACTAGGTCATGGTTTACATAAAAACTCAGTTTAAAAATAATGCAATCTTCAATACCATATCAGGTCCTTCCCTCAGCTTTGGCAGGCCCACTGCCAAATTTATAAATTGGTCAGTAAGAAACTTTGCTTATCTTTCTGTTTAAAAAAGTAAAATCAAAGTTGTTGGCAGTTTACCAATATCACCTCCCCTTTTCTGTTTTTATATAATTGGAAATATACCCCCCACCAACAGAATGACATGCAGTGTATTTCTTTATCCCAGTTATATTCTATGGCAAGGATCTCTTAAAATCATATTACTTGGCCATATAAAAAGCTGTATGTTCCTATCATCTCAGCCAGCTCCAAGTGGAGAAGAGAAGCAATGTCTGACTACCACGCATTAAGAAAAAAAAAAAAAACAAACTGAGAGTGCCCTTCCTATGGTGTGTTTCTTAATAAGTAACTATCTGCACCATATCATATGGTGGAGCTGCAGAGATATATCTTGCATATTTAAGAAAAATATATTAAAATGATTGAGAACTTGTTAACTCTTTAGTATTTATAACTATTTTTTTCATGAATAAACATTTAAAAAAATATCTTACTGCAATAAATTATTGTATACTCTCCTTGATTTTCCCCCTAAGCTTAGAAATTTATTTCATTATATGGAAAGGAGTTTTTATTTATAGATGCAAAGTATTATAGCTTTATTTTGCCTAGAGAAATAATGATCAAAATACATCTTTCCTATAACTAAAGAAAACCAGTCAGAAAAAGCCTGGTTAAAATCAGGACTGTTTGTCTCATATATTAAACTGTGGAGATAGTCAAACTAGAAAAAAAAATCTGAATGGTTTCACAATCAATCTAATTCTGAGAATCATAAGGACAGTATTTTCCCCAAAAGCTCTGTTACAATCATGATTAAAAAATAATAAAACACTTTATTAAATAGTTAATTTACTGGCACCAAATATGTAGGAAAGAACAAAGTCTGTGGCAGACTGGCAACCAGTATTTAGTATTTGGTGGATGGCGGTTATCACTTTTGGGCTCAAGAGAGGTGTGCTCTTCTGCCTAAAACCTCCCCACTTCCCTGTCTGAATTAAAGGAACTCACTTGAAATTGGTTTCTTTGGGGTAAAAACAAATGGCAATCACTTTTAAATGTATAATTCCTTGTGCACATACACACTCACCTCTACAACAAAGTTAAGTGTTCTTTAAAGAGTGTCACAAATTTTTGCTCTCATGCCAAGGGGAAACAAACTCTGCTGAATGTCCTACCTCAAAACAATGCGCTAACAAACACGCCAGGTGATGGCACTGCTCTCAATCAACTCAGAGCTGAGAATATCGATGATTTTATCACACCAGGCACTTCATTTATAATTTGTCACTTCAGAGAGTCTACGGAAGCACAGCAAATCACTCTGTGAACAAGCAGCTACAGCAGAAAAGGATGGTGCTTAATGGTGTCTGGATCTAGTTTCAGATCCTGATGTTCTTAAGCATCAAGTTGTTACATGGGCAACCCATTTGACGTCTCTGGATTCCTCATTTAGAAAAGAGAAATAATGACACCCACCCTCAGAAGACTATTGTGAGAACTAAGTGAAACAACTTACAGAAACACTTAGCATTATGGTACATTGTAAGGATTCAACTAATGATGGTCATTGATTCCTGTGCATGCATACACCTGTAAGAACAAAATGGCTGATGTAGAAATGGCTCCGCCTTATTGATTTTAAAACAGGATCTAAGGAAGATTTTCCACAAAATATTCAAACCAATATTATGTATTCTATAGCAAATAAACATATTCAATGGCTAAATAACACGAGTACAAAGTTTGGGAAACTATGAAAAATAGTAGTGACGTAGTTTTTTTGCTGGGCTCTCAAAAATAAAATGAAACTTATTATAGTACCCTTTATAAATTCTGAGAGCTGGGACTATTTACGTATCTTTGTACTCTCCCTTTATACACTAGGTGCTCAATTACTTGTTATATGACTATTAATTTTTATCTCAGTGAAGTCATTTGATTTCATGGCGTCTGGAAGCTAAGTCACAGGACATAGGTTAATATGATGAAAGTTTCAGATAACAGTGATCTAATTGAAAAATCAAAGAGACTCAACTTATACTAGAAAATTTTCTGATTATTCTTTTGTAAATGAGGTTGTGATTTAACATAGGCAATGTGAAATAGGAAAAATTTAACATTGAGAAAAACAATTAACAAATATTTTAAATAGCTGATATATACTAATGAATCCTATTCAGCCCTACTAACCAAGATAACAAAGAGGATCTCGAGAATAAACATCTTGAATATTGCTAACCTTTTCAAACATCTATAGTTTTCAATAGCCAGTTACTCGCATGAATATAAAAGATTGATTATATAGCTTTGTCATCCAAACTGATGGATGGGTCTGGCATTTTTGGTATAGTTAGTGCAAAACTTCCAGAGTCATGTCAGGGGCCCTGGGAAATTTCTTATATGACATCACCCAGACATTAAACTGTAAACACTGCAAATAAAGTTTTGTTTTTGGATGAACCGTGAAATTGCTTGGAAAGGCAGCACATTCAGTTGTAGTGAATAACTGCTGAATTTTGGCTAAAACACACGTATGATTTTGGCATTTACCACTGCCACAGTATGAAGGTAACTTAAGTTATAATAACAAATACTAAAAATGGCATCTGGCAGTAGCATGTCCTCAGTATTGTTTATATAAAAACACAAAATTTAGAGGTAGTTAGAGACAATTTTTCATAATTTGATTAATTGATACTATAATTTGGCTATACTTCTACCAAGCCATTCTTCAAGAAACAAGTTTTCTAAACCTGTCACAATGTTCCTATTTGGTTTGAGTTATCAAAGCAGAATATAAATAAATAAAAAATTCACATTCTCAATCTGTGTTCTTCTAAATGAAAATGCAATAGAATTAAACAGAAGAGAGATTTTAATGGTAAACACAAATAGAAATTTGAAATTTCCTAGTTCCGTTTTCTCAGTGCATACTGACTGCTCTTCATCCTTATGACAAACTTACTTTCCTGCCAAAAATATACCAAGAATTAAAAAGTCAATGCAAAAATAAAATGCATAATAACATTTAAAAGTGTTTTACAGAAATCTTTTTTAAAACATGAAAGGTAACCTATGTAAAAATAGCCTTATGTTTTAAAGTTACTTGACAGTAGGCTGTCCTGTGCACTCAAGAGACCAGTTATAGAATAACGAACAGAATAAAGAGAATCGGGAGAAAGAGACCCTGTGGTTCAAAATGAACAGGAGGTCACAGTATGCCCCTATGAAAGATAACTCAGCACTCCTTTTCATCAGACAGCCTAGAGAGATGGGAAGACACTGTATCCCCATATCTGGCTCAAATCTCTGGAAACGAATTATGAGCTGGAACTAAGAAAGGTAAATAGAAAAAACTCTGGAGTCAGATGACAGTACCATTTCCTCAGCTACAATCGAACTGATTTGTCTTGCTCTCTACATAAAATGGAGATAACGCATCTTCCTTTCAAAGTTGTTGAAAGGATTAAAGGTATATATAGAAATAAATATGTATTTATCAAATGTCTGAAGACATATTTACCAAAATGTTAACAGTGGTTATTTTTGGCTAGCAGATTTACAAATATATATTTTGTTTTCTTTATGCTTACCTGAATTTTTTAATTTTCATACAATTAGTAACTATTTCTTATATAAGTAATGCATGTAAGTCACTTAGCACAGTGGTGGCACACATACTGGCTCAAAAATGGTGCCTATCATTATCAACACAAAAAACAAAGCAAGATATCTTCTGCCCTTTCTTTTTGTTTCTGGATGGGTATCTACGGAGGAAAAGTCATGAAATGAAGTTGATTCCACCACACAAAGTCCACAACAGACTTCCTATCCTGAGCCAAAGGCCACAGCTTAAGAGGAATGGGTCTTTATGTGCTGTGATAGTGTTGCAAAGAGCTGCACAGCCATGGGAAAGCTCAGTTAATGTGATGATTTAACAAAGGAAATCAAATTGAAATTTATCCTGGTTGTACAATAAACAAATACATAAAACACCACCTATCTTCCTAGCTAATGGGAATTGCGAGGTTGCCTTGAAGAACAAATACTTCCCAATAGAATGCCCAGATCCAACAAAGCAATTAAGATCTGGATTTTTTTTAATATTAATGATTATACAAGATAGGAAACCACAGCTTCGCTGTGGTCCTAATGTCTAAATTTATTTTATTTTTAAAGTATCTTAACTAATAATTCATCACAGGCTTCAAGACTTGAAAATAAAGACCTTGGGAAAATCCCCGTAAAGAGCTGTTTAACCCAAAATGTTATAATTCCAAGATGTTACAGAAAAATGCATTTATATTTACTGTAAAGAAACTCTGCACATTTTCAAGAATGCTTTGAATTCAGCTAAATCTGGTAACAAAATGTTACCTAAAATGAGTGTCAATATTCTTTTGATCTCAACTACAGAGTCAAGTAATCCCTTAGGGGAAAGATACTGAAGTTTAATGCTTATAAATAAATAATTCAAGGGGGATTTGAGCTTTGAAGATGAGTTTTTTGTTGTTGTTGTCTTAACTAGTGCTTCTAGACCTTTAAGTAAGAACTTTTCCATTCTCTGTCTTCTCTTTATGTTCGATATACAATCTAACGCTTAGGAACATTTTCAAAGCTTTGGTCATTTTAAATTTCTTGTGAATCTGGTAATCAAATTTCATTTACATTAATTTTTTTAAAGAAGAAAAATTGTACCCAGGTTCAAGCACAGCAGTAAAAATGAGCTATATGAGTCTTTTTTTTTTGCCACAATAATGGACTTTACATATTATTTTAAAAATTATATATGTTCCAAAAAGAATGGCACCTTATTTCTCTCCTTCTCTAACCCTTTTCCACTCAGGAGAAAAAATGTTAGCTAAACCTCTAGGTTTTTATATTAAGAAAAAAGAGAGGGCATATAAATAATTTGATGTCGAGCTTATATCAAACTTTCATATTCTGGATCTGCCTGAATATGATTTTGTATAAGCAGTAAAGTTAGTGTTATCTTCTGATTTGTAGAGAATTTTAAAAATTAAAAAAATAAAGCCATTTAAGTAGACTAAAAATGAGAGGTGAGGTGGAAAGGAAAGGCAATTGAGGACATAAGAGTCTAGGATGACTCTGTTTCCTTTTTGAGTTTTTGGAAAAAAACGGAATTCCTTTTCTACTTTGTGTTGCCTGAGAACCACTATGGTTTTGTAAAGTCTGTAACAGTAATTACATTTAATCACCCACAAGTACATTTGTTTTAAGCCTATAAATACTATGTTAGTAATACTAAACTATCTCCATTGGCTTATTTGTAAAAAGAAAAATATATTATATATATTTTTATAAAGTTAACACTGAGGGTAGAGGAACGGGATCGAGAAGCAGTGTATAATCACAGTTTCTCTGGATACAGTAACCACACTGGGGTCTGGTTCAAGCCACCTGGTCAAGCAGTATCTGAGGAAGAGTCATAGGAGGCGGAGACGATAAAATTGCCACTGTTGGAGTGCCCAGCCACTGACTGGGCTGCCTGCTGGCTCAGATTGTTACAGATAAGCACCAGCTGGTTGCTCTGGGCCTCCGACAAGGTGCTGCAACTCTGATACACACTGAAGTTGGTTTTCCTGCCAGGGATGTTGCCCTTCTCACACATGGTCTTCACCATCTTGGCCAGCTTGTTCTTGCCAAGGGCCTGGCAGTTGTACCAATGTAGAGCTGCCAAGTTCACAACTGGTTTGATGGACAAGTAGAAAGGGGCATCTTCGTAGCGCATGGCAGGAGGCCGCCGCTGGGCATACTCCTTATAGTCCTGTACAGGGCATGTCTGCGGGGCGTGCTGGGTGGCATATACCCGGGAGTCTGTCCCCCCTCTCTTGGTTTTGGCATTCAGGTCACCGGTGTCTTGACCCATCCATTCTAAGTACTCCAGCCCTGTTTCTGTTACCCGGAGCCGGATATCGCCCCACTTCAAGGTAGATCCATGGAAGCCTGTGCAGTGCCCAAAAGCTTTTGTGTTGTTGAGCCAGACGAGGTTGAGCAGACCCTCAGGGTTGTATCGGCTGAGCAGCCCCCTCTTCCGCAGAATGAGTTCATCAGCGAAGGTGAGCTTCATGGACTTGTGTGGCTTATTTCCTTTTCCTTTGCAGCGGAGTTCAATTTGCTTCTGTTTCAGGGCCTCTTGGGAACGCTTGAATTCCTTATCCCTGGTGATGCTGTAGCCATACCTGTGTTCTTTCAGGTACCGTTCCAGTCCACACTGGTAATTGGCCAAGCTGTTGGGTTCATATTCAGACCCATCCTTCTGCCTGGCATCCACAAAGAAAGAGGCGAGGTAGGCATCCAACTCCTTACAAGGGATGACATAAATCTCTCTTGTTTCAGAAGGATACTTGGAGATAAGGAACTCGCGGAAATTGCGGAGCGCAGTCTGCGTGCTCCGGATGGTTTTCTCATTCTGCTCCCTGCTGAGCTCAGCTGCTCTTTCATCCTGGTCTGCAACAAATTGGGGAGGGGAGGGATAGAGAGGGTGTTGATGAGTTCAGACAATGCACTTTCTACTCTGAAATAAAGTTTCCTTTTATAATGAAAAGGGAAAGAAGAAATCAATTTTACAGAGATCACTAATAAATGTTATTTACATACCTGTTGCATTATAATAGCCAACTTCAGTTTCACAAATGATGTACTAGACAAGAGTATGGCCCATTGCAATCAAAATGAGCTTCTCGAGTCACTGGCACATAGTTTAGTGCATGAAGGTTTGTGGAAAGAGCGAGATTAGAGGCAGCCTTAGTTTTAGAAAAAAAGGGAGACAGAAATGTGCTATTTATCCTACTGCAGAGTGCAAGGGCCCCATGAGAGCTGACACTTCATTTGTGAAACCAGAGGTTGTACTGGTTCCATTTTATTGAATTAAACTAAAATATCTGAATTTGTTATTTAGCATATCACTAGAGATTTATATTTAAAAATTACTAGGCAGGTCATTTACAGCAATTAATTCAACATTTATTCTACAGCAATTCAGCTAAGCACAGTTTACAAATATTCTGTATGTAACTGCAGGGTAGTTTGTAATGAGTGATAAAAATACTTGGTATTTTGGAAAGTAATGAGGATAAAATTTCATAACTATAAAGATAAGAAACTAGAATTTGAATTAGGCTATTTTAATCAACATATAAGGAAGCGGGGTCTGTATCCTAGAAAAATTATTTTATTAATTTATTATTTATACTCTGCCACCAAGGGCTGGAGGTACCTCTTTTCATTATGGATCATTCATGACTACGTAGTGTTATTCTGGGGTAGGGGTTCTCACACTTCAGGGTGTCTCAGTGTCACTCAGGATGCTCGACCAGAATCAGATTCCCAGGTGGCAGGTCTAGGAATCTGTGTCCTAACTACCCAGCATCTACATGGTCAGGACAAGGTTCGAAAAAATTTTGAGAAATAAAATTCTATGTTTATGTCTTATGAAAAAAACTCTAACTCAAAATATTTTTGCAATGATTAAAATCAATGATCATTTAAATCATTTAGTTTCCTTTCGATAATATGTAATTTAAATTTTGAATTTTAAAATTAACATCTTGTCAAAATCACCACTATTATGTCAGACGTAGTCTAGAAAAAACTCAAAAGAGAAATCTTAAAAATAAAATTACACAGTAGAAAACCAGGCTATCCTATTAATTATTGAGAGGCAAACACTGATGCTAATTTAAAGCAACATAAAAATGTGATTTGATTCTAAAGGGTGAGGTAAAATATTTATCTGGATTATCTCTCCTAAAAAAACTTTAATTTGCAAGGTTGCTCAGTGGAAGTCTTTGTAATAACCACATACAACAATAAAAATAAAATTTCTAATAAACTGAATTTTATTCAAAAACACTACTTTCTGTATTACTGTACACATTTATGAATGACCATGTTATTTTTAAATGACAGTTCAAAGGTATAACTGCCAAAATCTTTATAGCCTTATAAAATGAAATCAACTGAAATTCATGAAACTAGCAAACTGAATATTTTACAGGCACATTTTTGAGATATTTCCAAAATTAAAATAAAATATATTTTATGCTTAATTAGACTTTACTTTCAGTTATGCTATTTTCTTCCAGTTCAAAATGCTTATATATCAACAATAAAGATGTATATCTTTCCAACAAAAAGACAGAAGCCACAGGTTACGGGTAACCTGTACCAAACTGGCTTCCTTGACTGCTTTCATGAAAAGCTAAAGGGGCCAGCACATCTGGTTACTTTGGCTACTTGTTCAACTATCTATCACAGCGGTCTTCAAGCTTAAAAACAAAGACTTTCTAAGAAATAAACAGTCATAGACAACTTCAGGGGGAAATTTTCCAGTTCCTTAACTTTCCCATGGGATATTTTCTAAAACTTACTTGCCTGACAAGAGGACCGAGTTTGTACATGGTGCCATTCCAAATATACTTCCTCTGGGGGGTAAAACATTTAGAAGGAACCAAGCAAAATTCACAAATCGGTGATTAAATTCTTCCGCTTCTCACTCTTTGGTCTCACATATACTCTAAATTTGCCATGAGAAACAGGGTGATTGGGCCTGAGTTCGGTGTTCTGAATTCAGGACTTCCGAAAGGGTCATAGGTCAGTGAAATGGAGTCTTTTAACTGAAACTGGAATATCTGGCAGGGCTACCAAAAAGTTAAAATTATATTCAAGTCTTTCAGATTTGGTGTGCTTCTGGTTCAAAAGATGCTGAACAACTATTATCAAATCTTATGAAATACCGATTCTAGTTGCGGTCGGTCCTCATCTTCATTTCATATAATATTCAATATTTTCTACCTTTTTTACAAAAACAAACAAATTGAAACTTACACTGAAAAACCTTTGAGTGCCAATTTAAAAACGAGTGAGTGGTATACAATTTTTTGAAGTTCTTCTAAGGGGTATGTAAGAGTTTAAGTCTGTTGGACTTAATTATGCAGCATTAGTCAGTAAGGAGAAGGTATGAGTACTCTGGTTCTTTGAATGAATGGTCACTTATTTCTTGCCTGTACCATCCACAAGAGCCATCATATTTATTACTTAAACTTACTCCAAGATTCTCAAAAGGAGAAGCGATCCCATAAAATCTACTATAGATATTCTTTTTCGAAAGTTTACATCAGTTCGCTTTTACAAAACACCTACATTAGTACTGCCTGTTTTTACCAACTGAAAGAAATATGAAGATTCTTGTAGAAAAAAAAAGGCGAAAACAGCATTCAGTGTTCATTTTGTAGTGAGCCATGACAGCAGCAGCACAAAAGCCCAAACAGCTAGAGTGGCCCTCAAGCTCCCTCTCCGGGAACCACACTCAGCATAGCATCTCAGCATCAAGCTGCCACAGGTTTGAACCGTGTCTATGAACATCTGTGTTTTATCTCGATTTATTTTGTGCATTTATTAGCAACATGTGTACTCATAAGAGAGCTCATAAGGGTATTATGATTAGCGTAAAACTGGACATAATTAAGTGTTTCAATCACAGGGAACGAAATAAAGACGTGTACGTTAATGGTAACTGCTTCTTCACTTTACACCATTTCGTCGTATAAAAGGTTTCATAGGAAAGCTCTACTTTCTGACAGCAGAGGGACATGTACACTCTAAAATGGGCCTTAAATAAATTAACCCGAAAAACAGAAAGGTTTTAGGTTATTGATTTCCAAGAGTTCTGTGACCTGAAGAGAAGCCCCAGGCAGAGCCTCAGCACTGGCTCAGGTACTCTTACTGAGACTCTGAGTACTTTTTACACAGACAGCTTTTCTGCACTTATTTACAAAGTCTTCATGGCCCATTAATCCAATTATTTCCCTCCTTGTTAGGAGATGGCATGGAAAAACTCATAATTAGTGCAATGTCTTGTGTTCTCACTTAATTCGTGATTTATGTCAGTTTTAAATTAAGACTCATTTACTTCTATTGCTATAGCCCTCGATTTAACAAAAAATAAACTTAGCTATCATGTCCCTTTTATGATTTTGTTAAAGTAATACATCTGAAGCAATAAGAAACATTTCTTGATGTTTAATTTCTTTATTATTTTCATTTAAGGAGAGTATTTTGTCTTTTCACTTGATAAATGATGTTCAAAGTCTCTTTATAAATCAGTAAATGAGAAATCCATGAGCTTATTAAATAAAAATGTATTTTAAATTTGAAAAGTAAAAAAAAAACAAAAAGAATTCTGGTGAGTAGATTTATATTTATGAGGCTGCAGATGGAATTAATATTTAATTCACATTTGTGAGTATCCACTATGCCCCCTAGCATTTCAAGAAGGCCTGCAGGGTATAGTCAAAGGTAAACCCCTAATGGTTATGTAGATTCCATCATCACTAGAAAAGATGACTATTATACACAAAACTAATTAAAAAGACCATACACAGCTGTGTAATTAGGAATTGAGTTTGTGGCTTTAGGTCCTATAGGAATTCAGAAACAAAAGAGAGAAAAGTCAAATAGAGCTTGAGCTGTGTTGGAGCTTTATTCCTTGGGGGAACAAGGACTTCAGTTAGGTATTAAAGGACGGCTACCATTTGGTTAATCAGAATAGGAGGGTCAGGCATTCTAGAAAAAAAAAAAATGCATGAACAAAGGGAAAGAGGTGAGAAGGAATCTGGCTTGTGCTCATGAGGACTGTAAAACACTGGTCCTGGTTTGAGATTGTGAGAAGGGTGGAGAGGAGAATAAAGCTAGGCCAGTGGGATGACCACATGGAGAGTCTTATATAATTATAAATATCTACACCAACGAGAGGAGACTGAATATTCTAAGTGCAAAGAACCTCTAAATGCCAGACATTTGAAGTTGCTTAAAAAAAAAAATTTCAACACTTTAATTCTCCACCTCTGACATTTACTCTCCTTATGTTGTTATTTTTTTCCATACACCTATCACCATCTGACATACTGCATATTTGCTTGATAACTTGCTTAGCATCTGTCTCTTCGTGGTATGCTGTGAGCTCCATAAGAGCCAGGACGTCACTGCTTTAGTCCCTAGGATTTGAAAAAACACTTGAGCATGTAACAGTCATTAAAAATATGATGACTGAATTAACACAAAAGCTGAAAGGAGTTACTGAGATAACTTTACACAATCCACTTAGACCAACCATACTGACTGCATTTAGAAAGAACTACAAAGCAGTGACATAAAATTAAATTTGAGGACTCACAATGAGACTCTCATAGACACCTATCCCTTGTTCAGGCTCTTCAGAGTGTCAGTTGTAGTCAGGCAGGAGATGTGGACATTTATAATAATGGCATGAACTGACTTATGAAGCCACTGGAAGCTTTTCCCAGGGCTAATTCTTTAGGAAATAAGGACCTATCAACCATCACAGAAATTGCCACAAGACAATATCTTTATCTTACTTTTAGAATAAGGAAAAATAATAATGCTTTAACAAAAGCTCATAATAAATATATCCACAAAATCAAGGGATAGCTCTGCCCACCCCCAAACCTGACTTCCACTTTAAAAAGAGTATGGTGTTGCCTATTAGATACTTACTTCATCCATACATGTATTTATTTCAAAGAACTTTCCTATGACTCTTTCTATGTTCAAGGAAAATAATCTCAGTATTAAAAAAAAATATATGCCCTGGTTAGTCCTCTTAGGAAATAGGCCAACTTCAATTTTATTTGTCAGGGGTTACAAAAATCGTATTTGCCAATATTCATGTTTCATTTCTTGAAAATGGCAATAGTTCCTAACCCCTGCTATTTATTGGGTTTAGGAACAACAGTGAGCTCTATTTACTTTAGAAGTAGAAAAAAAAATGAGATAACTTTATAACCACCACAAAATGTATTAAAAAGTCAGTGTCTTCTCTCTCCTTTAAACACTGAACTTTTTGCACATTTTTATGTTTTCCCTGAGAACTTTAAAATGCTGGCTATTTTCTAGGATTATTAACATCACTAATTGAAGCCAGACCTATATGCTATTACAGCTACCTGACCAGCAAATTATTTTTATGCTTGGTTAATCTTTTCCAATAGTGAGAGTAAAACGTATTTCTTACACACACATTCAGGAGCATGAAAATTCAGAATAGTACCAGTTAGTCCAGTATGAGTTTTGATAATATTTTTCACTGAAGTGGGAATCAGTTAAATAAACATTAGCCATCTGCTCATTTTTCCTGGTTGCACATTATATGACTCCAGAATGTCTGAAGATTTTTCTCCTTACCAAAAATTTAGAAATAAACGGAGCACAAAAAATACCAGTATTATTAAACAAATAAAGTACAGGCAAAAAACCTTCTTTGTCATGCATATTCACTGTTATCTCTATAGATGAATTAAATCAGGCCACGGAGCTGTGTGTGCTGGATTGTAGGGTAAGATAATACAGGTGTAAGGAAGAGGAGGCACTGACCTTGCAGAGCCTCACAACAAGGAGTTTATGGCCAACACGGTGCAGGAGTCTGCATTTTTAACAAGTTCTCAGATAACTCTAATATAAGTGTGGTCATGCTTTGAGAAACTGTGCCTTATCTCTCCCTGCCCCTAGAACGCCTAGAAAACGACTCTTTAACGACTCTTTCAAATAAGCCTCGAGCCCAGCCTCAGTTACAGTATTGGCTGCCCTGCTGGAATAGTGGATTTTCTGATCTGAAAATTTTAATTCCCAGGCAGAACAGCTGCTTCATAAATAAATAAATAAATAAATAAATAAATAAATAAATAAATAAATAAATAGTAAATGTTTAAATGATTTCTGCTTCAGTGAAAAATAATATAAAAAATCATACTCATGGATTAGTGATTATCATAGGAGGCAAAAATAAAATGTTATAAAAAATCATACTAGACTAACTGGTATTATTATTTGACAAAAGAATGAACAATTAATGAGTTAAATTATTATTTCCCTCTGAAACCTACTGTGTTCAGACCTTTTCTTTTGTAACCTTTCTGAAATTATTAGGTTCAACATTGTTTCCCTAACTGCCAAAAATAATTTCTTAAAGCTAATTTCATTTGGTTCCTTTTAGGACACTTGACATAGGTAGTATAGCAAATGGTTAACGGCTCCAGCTTTGCCAGTAGGAATGCAGTCCAAATCCCTGCTCTGCCACTTGAACCAGCTATGTGAATCTATTCGAGCTTTTTAAACTTAGGCCTCAGTTTCTTCAATTATAAAATGGGCATACAAAATAATAATTGTATCTATCTCTTAAGCGTTGTATGACTAATTCATTACGATAGGAAAGCAAACCACTTAGCTCAATATTGGGCACATAAATCATCTAGTTAAACTCTAAATACATCACTGTTTCCACCAATGAAATCAGTCTATTTCACCTGAGTTCCTCCTCTATGGATGCCTTGATCTGTATCAAATACTTGCTAATTCTCCTAAGCCAGATCTACAAACATTACCAATGTTTGTTACGCATTTGTGCATAACTGAACATTTCCTGTTGCAAAAATACGTAATCAACTGGAGTTAATATCTACATCTAAAACAGCTCTTAGGAGACCTTCCATTCCACATGACCTAGAATCCTATGATTTGACAAGCTTATTGCGTCATTGTAAGAAGAGACATTATGTGACTGTATGAATTCAGTACAGTGCTAAACAAGGGTATAATCATGAAATTCTTCTGTTTTAAAATTAAATTAAGAAATTGAGGGTTTCTCAATTGCTCCCCCACTTAAAAAGAGCCCAGGTGCAATTTAACAAGCCTTGCGGTCAGTTCTGCTAGCCAGAGACAACTCTAGGCTAGCCACATTTGCTTAGAAGAAAAAAAAATTCAAACATTTTTCTCATATAAAAGAGATGCAACACAAATAAGACACAAAAAGGCAAAAATGAGACCAGATGACAAGAATGAATGAAAATTAGATGAAGCTTCTCAAATCTCAAACTTAATTTCAAGTCACAGAAAAGAAATTAAACATTCAGAAGGCAAAAGAATAGAACGAGAAAGTAAATATTGTACTACATTAATCACAATAAGAAGCACTTTCATCTTGGCCAAAATATATTTTAAATCAACTTTAGAATGTGGCTGCGTTTTCAGGCTTAGCAGCATGAAACCCACATGACTGTAATTAATGTAATAAATCATGCTATGGAATTTTCCACAGAATCTGACAGTACTCATTGATATACTGCTTATTAGAGACTGTAGAGATTTCTCCCCGACTTTTTTGTTATTCTGCCAGAGATACTGAATCAAGAGGACCTTCTGATATGAAGTATCTGCTGCTGGTATAATACATAAAATACACAGTGAGCTGCTGCCATTACGGTTTCCAGATGTGACATTTACATATTCCAGTTTCGGTCATAGAGACAGTTTTGCACACATGGCTCTCCTTTTTAGTTTATTCTCTGATGACTCCATTACTATGTAGCACAGAATACTATTAAAGGGGCATTATTTCATCAACCTAGATGTGTTCTTTCATGGTTTTCAACATGTGACTCTTAAGTAAAATTTTACTGAATATCAAATTATTTTCAGAAGTAAAAATTAGTCTTTACACAGTTCAGGAATTTAGCCATGACTGCATTTCATGTCAGTGAGTTTACACATCCTTAAATATACTTTGAATAAATGTTATTTAGAAATGTCGAAAGTTTAAAAAAGAGAGTTAAAGAGTGACTATTCACAAGAGGAAAAGATTATTTCATGTATATTTCCCCTAATAAAATTTCTCATTTTCTATAAAAGTAATACATGTTTAATTAAAATTTTTCCCCAGAAAATGAAGCAAAGCTGCCTATAAACTTATGGTCCAAAAATAGCCATTGGATACATTTTGGTGTATACCTGATTTGAAATTTTAATTATAATATTATTCTATAATCACCAAGAGTCTAGTCCATTCCATCTTAACTATACACTTCAGTTTTCTTCTGTGATTTACTTTTCTCTGGAAATTTGCTTTACTTTTATGTTTAAGAAGAAAATTACCGTTAACACAGTAATGCCTGGATATTTCTGACATATTTCTTTTAATCGTCTGAAATTATAGACTTTTAAGGCTTGAATAAGAATTTGGCATTGGATTTATTATCTATTGGTGACACAAAAATTCCTTTCTTAGCTACTGAGAATTCCCTATGTCCATCTAGTCTTGTCCCCAAACTGTTCTCCACACAGCAGCCTGAGAGTTTTCCCAAAAGAAAGCAGAGGACATAAAAGTTATCTTTTTTCTTTCTACAAATTTTATTTGCATAGTTGCTTCAACATTCAATAAAAATATATTTAGCACTACCACATGGCAGGCATTGTTTAGGGACTTCTGCTTGTTTCAACTGTTAAACACTTTCATCACCTCTTTTTGGGACAATTAAAAAATAAAAGCAGATGGAAATTAGGACTAGAAAAGAGTAAAAACTAGATGTTTTGGCAATGAAGTTTTTGAAGAAATTAAGAAAACTGAGGTCCATGTCCTAAAACAAGACTTTTAAGCACTAATAAGGAGGATGCTGAAATGTGTAAAGGAAGCATCACCATGACAAGTGAGCCCAGTAGTTAAGAGCATGAACTTGGGAGCCAGACTGCCCAGCTCGGAATCACCCTCTTACTACATGATCTCCAGCAAGTTCAACCATTTGAGCCTTAGTTTCTTCATCTGTAAAATGGAGTTAATTATAATCCTAACTTCAGAGGGCTGTGAGAACTGAGTTCTATGAGTAATTAGTGAGATAATAAGCACTCTATAAGTAATATTTTTATTGCTATTTGGCATTCAGCATATGGCCCTGCACACTGAAGAGTTTAGAAGTAAAATAACATATGTTAACAGTTCATCAGCATGTCAGCCAGAACTGAGTATTTAATATTTAAACAGCACTTTTCATAAGTTTGCCAAAATTCTATAGCTTCAATGACTGAGAACTCAAACACAATATATGATGTAGCACATGACAGATTTGAGATGAAATGCTATACCATAGTAAAAACAGTTATAACAAACTTGATTAGAAACCATTTCTTCCTTTAAATTTGCATTCAATTTACAGGATTGCATATCCTAATGAGCAAAGATCAAAACGTGAAGGCATCTCTTACTGAAATGCACAATACTTTCAAAAACACAAAAGAATCTTTAATCAACTTGAAACAAAAGATGTATGGCACATAAAGCAAAGGAAAACAACATAAAAAGGGAAATGCACAAAACTCTAATAAATTATCTACTTTTCTGAGTTAGGCTATTAATATTCATTAAATTTCATCTAGGAAGTAATAACCTAATGGATAGGAGGATGTCATTTCCAATGAATAACAAAATATATTTTTGAAAAGTTCACTAGACAATAAAAATTTTTCTATACAGGTTAGCTTCCTATTACTCATTTGTAAGTATAGGCAAAACAGAAAAATAAAGCTTTTTTCTTAACAATGAGATGCCGCTAAATTATTATTACATAGAATAACAGCACACTTTTACTTTGTTAAGAAATGCTACCTAAAAATTTTAGGAAAACAATTACTATTACATAGAATAATTTAGCACAGTAATTATAAATGTAAAGGGTGCAGAAGAAACCAAGACCAGATTCCTGTCTTGTGTGCTTAAATGTGAACAATTAGACTAGGCATCAAGAGAAAACTGGCAGCATTAAAGAGAAGGACAAAGAAAAAAGAACAAGAAAACTGAAGGAAAAGATAATTCAAGGACAGAAAACATTTTTTAAAAACCTCCTAATTAAAATTCTCAAAGGGATCTGAGAATTTACTATAAGTATAATCCTTAGAAAAGGAACAAATGCTAAAGGAAAACTTTTAAAAATCATGTTAGAGAAAAGAAACTTTTAGCGATTTAAAGACTCAAAGTTTATTTTCCACTTATCCATTCTCATGAAATTATTTGATAGACTCCAGCAAAATGAGAAAAAAATAGAGGGAAACGAAATCTAGGGAACCGTGGATACAACCCAGGGGAAACCTCAGGGTATGAGAGTTACCTCAGGCTCACATTAAATCAACTAGCCCAAATTGCACTAGGACAACTGAAGACACAACATGGTTATCTTGAGAGGACCACACAGACATGATAAGGGCACTGCTATTTTGTTAAGAAGTGCTATTAAAAATTTTAGAAACACACGCACACACTCCACCCCCACCCCAGACTAGAACAGTACCATGTTTCATTGATTGTATGACACACTTTACATATTAACATCCCTGAAATTTGTCTCACAATTCCTGGGGAGTATAGTTTAATTGGTAGTATGCTTTTTTTCTTTGTGGAACATAAAATAATGGTACATCTTAACAATCAATGACATTTCAGATGCAATAAAATACAGTGATAATAATAATACTGGGACATACTTATTGAGGGCTTACTCTCTGTGTCAGAAATTGCTCTAACCTCTTAATATAGATTAAGTCATTTATTCACACAACTGTTGGAAACATTCTCTTTTTGGTGACTAAGAGATCATGAGATTTATCAGGATGGAAAGAAATTCAATCTTAGAACACTAAAAGCTATGAACAATATTTACACTGTCAAAATAATATAAATGGTGTTATTGGTTTTGAATGTTTAGAGTCAACCTAAGGATAAAGCAGAAAAGACTTAGTTACGGCCACAAAAGAGAATGAAAATACTGATAACCTTGTGAAGTTAAGACGACGTAAGGAGAAGGCAGGAACAGTGGAAGAAAAAAAATAGGGATACTAATATTTTAGGTTGAGAAAGCATATTTCCTCTTTCATTATTTTTAATTTTTCTATTGAGTACTTGTGTATTTTAATAACAAGCAAATATTAGAAAGGTAATGAAAGAGTTAAATCATTCATAACAAGGAGTCTGTAGGTATTTCTGAAATTGATAAATCAAGGAAAAATTAATAAAAGAAATGAAAGTACATAATATTGTTCAGCAATATTATTTTATTGATTGCCACATACACCTATTACCTTGATAAAAATAAAGAAAATTGAAAAAAAGGCAATAAATACTGTTTTTGTCTAAGAAATCAATCCTGTAGTGTTAAAGCAGTATTGAAGCAGCAGCCTGATATGTGTATCATAACTTAAGTCAATAAACTAAGGTGCATCACACATTAAATCCGATTTACTTGATTGCAAATCTGATCATTGTTCTCACCTAAAATAAAGCTTTAAATCATCTTATAGCCATAGAGGCATAATTTATCATTTTGCCATGTTATATAAATACTTCTTCTGAGTCTAATACAATACACTCTTGGGAACACAAGTCATTAGTTACATAAATGAAATCTAGATTGAAAGAGAAATTATTGCTGGGCCTAAAATATGGCGGATCACCTGCACTCTGCCCATCCCTGCTGAGACCCAAGATGGTCATGAAACTCAGGGAGGAGATGGGAGAGGCTACTGCTTCTCTGAGGAAGAGCAAAAGGGATGATGTGACACCGAGGCTAAGACTTCAGTGTTCTGACACCATTTGTCTGCTCTAGACTGTACCTTATTTCATGTTTTCATATCACAAAGAATACCAAAACCTAGCAGATCAAGGTCAATGCCTCTTCTATTCTGAACTGCTTCCTGGCTTCCTAGCAGTCTTAGTCAAATCCAAATTCATTGAAAGAAAGTTACATCCTGAGGTTTACAGCTATTTGTTAGTCTGCTGTATTTGGGTACATATTGCAAATTTGTAAATCTCAATTCTATGTAGGCGAACTTCTAAATATATATAAATAACAGTTTTTACTTCATTGGTATAACAGAAAATGCTTTTATTTTAAAGAAATAGTTAATTGGGAAGACTTTCTTCTGATATATTAAAACAAGTGATAAAAAGGATATGCAAGCATTGAAAAGCTAAAACTAATGAAAATTATGTATTTGTACAACAGAAAGTAATTAATTTTCTATTTTTGCCTTTCAGAAAACTATCTTTTAATTCTAAAAGATAGGTCACTAGTTGTCTCCAAAAATAAGCAAGATTATATGTTAATATAAATAGGCTCATGTTATCTTTAGCTGAGTAGCAAGTGTTTCAAATGAATTATGATGTGGAATAGGTTGCCTGTAGCCTTTGCACATTTAATGTCCAGCTAAGAAAGACTCATTTTTCATTTATCATTGTGGCTTAATTTATTCATTTAACCAGTTTTAGCCATATATCATCCTAGAAACAGCCTTAATAAATGTATTATCTAAAGGCAATCAATTTAGTTTACAAAGTCATTCACAGTTGAAACAGCATCTTGGTTCATTTTTTTTTTAATTGGGGATGTTTTGAGAGAGGAAGTGTTATGATATCTTTCTCCCATTAGAGTGTAAGCAGTATGATTATGGCATGTTTCAAAATTCCTAACACTGCTTTATCTTACACAGAGAGAATTATGACTTCACTGTAGATATTTATGTTGTGAAGACCTTTTGGGGTTACTTAAAAGTGTTGTGCCTTTGGACAGGGAATATGAGGTTGGCAACAGAGGTCTCAAGAGGCCAAACACTCAGAGGTCATCAAGGTCTGTACTTCCTAACTTCTGAAACATCAACCTCTGTCTCCTCTCCAGTGCCTTTACTGTTGCCTCATTTGAGTAGTACAGCCATTTCCCGTCTGGATGACCGTAATGCCTTATAAAATAGCTCATGTCCCAGTCTTCCCAGTCTCTACTTTCTCACTGCTACCAGTATGTTCTTCTAAGATAATGAACTGTGTCCCTCTAATACCCATGTAGGACATTTCTGACATTATAACACACATACACAGACAGCTCTTGCCCAACTTTCCAGCAGCAAATCAGACCCCTTTGAAATCTATTCGCAAGTCACACTCGACTCCTTGCTTCTCTAAGTAGTCTGCATATGTCCATGCTTGTGTTGTTCCATTAATCTGAAATACCCTTCCCTGTGTCCCGGCTGTGTCGACTGTTCCTTACTTACGTGCCACTGCACTTTATATAGCTCTCTGTACCCACTTGGAGCTGGAGTTGCTGTTTTGTCTGCCTCTTTCTCTAAACAATGATATTCTGTGGCAGGGAATTTGACACTCTTTTTTGTATTTTCATCAGCTCTGTCATACAGTTGACCCTGAAAAAATGTCTGATAAATTGAAGTGCAAGGGATGTGTCCAGATGCTCAGTAGAAATAGGGCCTAAGATATGTCTCCCTGCACCTGACACAGTGAATCCTTCTATTAAATTGTGGGTCCTTTGAAAAATGATTCTTTGGGAAAAAAAAAAATAGATGATCTCTTTAGGATATACTCTAGCAGCCTAAACTCTGCATAAATGATAGGTATGACCTGAAAATAAAAGGTGGGGAAGCAATCAGTGGTTTAGAGGCTATTCCAACACCAAGACTGGCAGAGGTAAGGAACATGGTGTAGAGCAAAGACCCTATCCCTCCTAGTTAATAAGTATGAAACCAAGTTTTTTCCTATTGTAACTCCAAGCAAATTATCCAGCTTTTTGTGTATGTGTGTGTGTGTGCCTTATTTCCCAAAAATAAAATAAAGGAATCAATCTCTTTCTTCATGGAATTCATGCAATGTTGATCCTGGAAATAAAAGCGCTAAAAGGATAATAGAGGACATTTTGTTTCTGTGTTTTTAAAATTTATTTTAGCAGAACTTAAAAGAAATTCCCCATGACAGCATCCCATAATAATCACAGGAGGAAAGCCACTGTATTGAAATTTGCTAAGAATAATTCTCACATTCTTTGGCCATAAACAAGTACACTGGAAGACAATGTTTGAAAAGTTTAGCTTTCTTACAAAAAAACACCTCTATTAATTCAGTAATAACAATAACAATGTAATAATGCCCTAATCATATAAATATTCCACCATCAATTATTTGTAGTCTATATTTTTAAAGTAATCAAATTAAAATATACATAAAAGTATACAGAATATTAAAGTATGCTTACCATGAGCCAGAGGATTTTTTATATATTAATTTCTTACATGAAAACCTTATAGAACCAATACATTTTCTTCATTTTACAGCTGAGAAAGCTAAGCCACAGAGAGGTTAAGGAACTTGCCAGCATCACCCAGAAAATGAATGGCAGAGTGAGATATGAATCCTGGTAACTGTGTGTCTGGATTTCCATAATTAAGCACTGAGCTTACATTACCTCTTGTATAACACAAACTCATGTTCCTGTCATTCCGATTTAACAAGTTAAATTTTGTCATATTTTTTACATATTTTAAAAAGAAAATGTTACAGATACAATTCAAGTTTCCTGTGTACCCATTCTCATGCCCCCTCCTCCCCAAAGGTAACCACTATCATGCATCTCTTGTGTCTCCTCAGTCACGTTTCATAATTATGTGCGTTGTGTGTGTATGTGTGTCACACACAATACATAGTAATTTTCTGAAGGCATAGCACTCTATTATTCTGCAATTTTGTTTTCAAGATTTATCTACATTAATAAATACAGATCTGGTTGACACACATATTCCATTGAAAAACATCACAATTTATCTATTTCTCTATTAACAAACATTGAGATTAACTATTTTTTTCCTTGTTACCACAAAGTTGCAATGTACACCCCTGCACATTTTTACTTTTGAGGAATATATATATATTTCTATATATATAAATATATAATATATAGAAATATATATTCCTCAAAAATTATATAATTGTATGTTTCTCTAGGGCAGATGCCTAGACATTGAAATTCTAGGTTATAAAATATGTACATATTTAACTTTATTAGATGTTGTAAAGTGCTCTCCAAAGTGGTTGTATCAATTTATATTTCCACCAACATGTTCCTATTTTCCCGTACTTTCAACAAGGATCGTTAAATAACTTTTTGCCTTTCTGATGGTACCTTATTGTTGTTTTAATTTGCATTCCCCTGATTATCAGTGAGGTTGAACATTTTTTCATATGTTTATGAACTATATGGGTTTCCTCTTATGAGAAATGCTTCTTCATTTCCTTTGCTCATTTCTCTTTTGGATTATTTGACCTTTTTCCTGCTGATCTGTGCAAATCTTTATATATTCTGTGTATGCATATTTCTGGTTATGCACATTGAAATCATTTCACAGATTGTTGCTTATCTTTTAACTTTGTTTATGATATCCCCTGTCCTGGATAAGATTTTTATTTTAAAGCTCTGAGTATTTTCAATTTTTTCCTTTATAGTTTGTGCTTTTTAGTCTCATGTTTAAAAAACTCATCCTGACACCAAAGCCATTCTACAATATTTCCATCAGTTTTTATATTTCCATATTTATATCTTTCAATGAGATTTATTTTCATGTTTGATATGAGCTGAAGATCTAATTTTATTTTGTTCCACATGGGTGACCAATTATTCCATACCACTCATCGACTAGTCCATCCTACTGATTTGTGATGACATCTTTAACATACAGTTCCCTTACATGTGTGTAGGTGTGTTTGAGTTATCTATCCTGATCCATTGCTCTATTTGTCTATCTTTGTGTCAGACCATTCCATTTTAATTACTACAGATTTGTAATAAGGTATATATAAGTTATAATGGGTTTTTATTATTGCCTTGGTAAAACTGTCTTCATAAAAACCTAAATACTTTGAAAAGACATAATATAGTTAATTTTCTTTTTTAACAGAATGACTGTACTTAATCACATATCCCTTCCCCATACTTCTCCACCAGTGTCCAAAACAAAGCTAAAAATCACTATTTTAAAACCAAGGCTTTCTCTTTCCTAAGGACTGCATTGCAGGAAGGAAGGAGAAAAGTGCTGACCAGCCAAGGGCTAAAGACCACCATCCCCAGTTCTTTAAGTGCATCATGATTACAGGCTTTCTACTATACATGATAAAACCTAAGATAACCCCAACCACCACTCTGAGAACTGCCTTTTGATGGACCAGGGGGAAGGGCTTTGCAACACTTAGGGGAGGGAAGATCCTATGACACTCAAGTAAGAGAGTCAAGAGCTGGTGATCTTTAAGTAGAGAAATAATGAGACCTGTGATACTCAGCAGAAGGATGGCAGGTAGCCTCCAAAAGGCTATGGGTAGGGGTGCTGACAGGTCAGATCTGAAAAGGCTCATGGTGTTGTGTTGTTACACATTAGGGATCTATAATTTCATCAAGGTTTTGACTTGTTCTCTCTTCCTATGAATATGCAGTCCCTTATCATAATGGAGGAGGACTGACTTCTTCACTGCCCAATTAGGTGAATGAAGGAATGAAACAAGATTATCGCTTTAGATAATGTTGTTCACATCAAGCAGTATGTTTTGGGAACTCCTGGAACCAGGTACACTTTTCCCTAGGATATGTTCTTGTAGTTTATTATCATCGACACAATGGCCATCTGTGTACTACGTGCAAGGCACTGGGATTGAAGGGTCTTGTAAAGTTCCATTAAAGTCTCCCTCAGTATTACCAGAGAAGCGGAACAAGAATAAATTACGTAAAAGCATCTAGTCCATTAACTTTCTTTTAAGAGGCCTAATAAAATAAAGCATGCTTCCTTTCACCAGATCTTACCAAACTATCCACATTGTCACCACTACCAATGGCAACTCATGGGTGAAATTATGCAAGGAGAAAAAGAAATGGAAGGGAAGAAGGAAGAAAAGAAATGAAACTTATTAGGCAATACAAAATGTCAGTGTCCAGTTTCCTAACATCCTCATTTGGGCCACCTCCTAGCTGTTCAATCCCTCTGTCACACGAGATCAAATTTAGAAACAGTAAAGAAACAAAAACAGATTGCTTCAGGAAATAGCATCATGTGAATTGACTTGGAAAAATATACACCTAAGGGAAAATAATTCGAAATTAACATTTTAATAAATATTCAGTGTGGTGGTAAGAAGTTCCAACTGGAACTTCTCTTATTTCCTAGAACTGCCCTTAAAGCCCTGGGTGGAAAAGAAAGGCACAAGTACCTCCTTCTCCCATTCTAGGTACAGGAAGTGTGTCACCTATAGGGGCAAACCACTCCCTGAACATAGATCAGCAAAAACTCCCACTGGGAAGGGAGGAAAGGTTTAGCGTGAGGAGAAGCTATTTCTACCCCCACCATCCTATGGGTGACATGTATAGTTTGTACAGCAAGAGAGCACACAATATGGAGCATCATGGTACCAGTGCTTACTCACCAAAGGGATGTCAGTTATTTAGCTGAAAGTATGAACCTAGTGGCAAGAAGAAAATTATTTTATTTTTCATGCAACACTACAAGAGGTTATATTCCTCCAGATTCTTTGTTTAAAACAATGAAAGCCCACTCTAGCTAGTTTAAACCAAAAAAGAACTTAAGAAAGGCCACAGAATTTCCTGGAACACCAGTAAATCAGGCTTGGAGTGTCTGCAAATAATGCCCTGACCACACCAGATTCAATCTGGTACAGTAACAATCCAGCTACCAAAACCCTTGCTTGGGCCTCTAACTCTGAACTACTATCGGAATGCTATGCCTGCTGCCTCTAGAAACTGACTGCTACTTTGCAAAACATTCTTCCAGGTACTTCTGATTCGAGTCTGGTGTGAGTGCATTCCACTGGCAAAGACTAAGGTCACAAGACTGTGCCCTCACTGAAATACAAGCTTGGAAAGCAAGTTTACTGGTGTTCCTTCATTAATTTTTTTTTCTGCCTAAACTAGCTAGACTGGGCTTTCATTGTTTTGAACAAAGAATTTGGAAGAATATAACCTCTGAACCTAGTGGGAAAGTATAAATGCACAAAGAATGAAATTCTCCCATACAGAAATGGTTCAGAGTACTGGGTGGCCAGATGAAATAAGAATGTGCCTTAGAATGTGGATTCTGTACTCCCCAGATACTGCTTCTTACACTTCAGTGTGCATACAAATTACCTGGAGATCTTATTAAAATACAAATTCTGATTCTGTAGGTCTGGGGTACAGCCTGAAATTTTGCATTTCTAATAAGCTCTCAGATGATGATACTATATTTTAGTAGATGAATAGGTGTAACTGCATTAAACTGAAATCTACTTCACAGTTTAAGAGTACTGAGCACAATCTAATAATGGCAACAATAACGGTGATAATAAAAAAAATAGTGGAAACTATTATTTATTAAATGTTTATCATAAGTCAGGTACATTCTTTAGTGCTTTACCTATATTTTTGTATTTGGTCCTCAAACTACACCGCTCTTTTTCCCTGAATGCATTTTGTTGTGTATAAAATATAATCAAATAGTAAAAATCAGAAGAAAATAGATAATTGATAAAAACAGAATTGAAAATCTAGACATAGACCCAATTATAAACAAAATATGGTACACATATCAACTCACTGAAGATTGAGAATTAGTCAATAAATGATGCTGGAGCATTTGACTACCTGTAAAAATATTGAAGTGAGGCTCCACTCCCAAATATATTCTAATTGTAGAGTTAAAAGTGAAAAAATAAAGGAGACGAAATGGGAGAAGAAAAAAAAAAAACTAAAAAAAAAAAAAAAAACTAGGAAAATATAGGTAAATATTTTTCTCATTTGAGGAAGGGAAAGAATTTCCTAAGCAAAATACCGAAGGCAGAAAAGATGACAGTAAACTAGACAGATAAAGGTATAAAGAATAGCCTTCAAAAAATTAGAAAACCTCATACTTCAAAAAATACCACAACTCAATAGCAAAAAAACCTAAAGAATCAGATTTAAAAATGAGTAGGCGATTTAAATAGACATTTTCCCAAAGATGACATAGATATGGCCGAACGGTACGTGAAAAGATGCTCTACATCATTAATCATCAGGAAAATGCAAATCAAAACCACAGTGCGATATCACCTCACACTTAACAGAACGGCTGTTATCAAAAAGAGCAGAAATAACGAGTGTTGGTGAGGATGTGGAGAAAAGGAAACCTTCGTGCGCTCTTGGTGGGCATGTAAACTGGTGCAGCTGCTATGGAAAACAGTATAGAGATCCCTCAAAAAATTAAAAGCAGAACTACCATATGACCCAGCAATTCCCCTTCTGGGTATTTATCTGAAGAAAAACATGAATTCAAGAAGATAAACACACCCCTATGTTCATTATGACGTTATTTACAATAGCCAAGATATAGAAACAATTTAAGTGTCTACATGAATGAATTAGAAACAATTTAAGTGTCTACATGAATGATGTTATTTACAATAGCCAAGATATAGAAACAATTTAAGTGATACATGAATGAATGAAGAAGATGAGGGTGGGTGTATGTGCACGTGCACATATGTGTGCGCATGCACTTGTGAAATAAAACATTACTGAGCCATAAAAAATAAATGAAATCTTGCTATTTGTGTTAACATGAATGGACCTCAAGGACATTATGCTAAGAAAATAAGTCAGATAGAGAAAGACATACCAAGTGATCTCTCTCGTATGTGAAATCTAAAATATATACACATATATTTTTTTAAAAGCTCACAATGCAAAGAATAGAATGGTGGTTGCCAGAGGTAGTGGTGGAGGTTAGGAGAAATGGGTGAATTGTTGTTTTTCTTGAAATAAATTATATTTTAAAAATTCTGGATATTAAAACACTAAAGAAAAAAAATTCCATCAATAAAATTAAAGGTTAATTAAATGTATTTCTAACATACATTATATGTATTTCCAGTATACATGGTAGACTATGAGTTAATATTTTTAATATATAAAGAACAAAATGATCTATTAGAAAAAGATGTATATTTTCAAATTTTCAAAAGAAAAAATATATTACAAATCTGATCAGCAAAGTTGATTGCTTGCTACCATAAAACTTCTAAGAGCTAATTAATAAAAGGGATCCTTGTACTAATTATGTATTAGTGGTGTGTACTAATTATGTATAAGTGGTGTGTACATGTGTATATTTCAGAAATATACACATAAAGACTTAACTCATGATGCAAAAAGATTTAAAATTATGACAAATGTCCAAATTAAAAACTTCCAAAAATTAATGGAATCTAAACCACTAGGAGATAGTTGATAATTCTTCTAATAACATATATTCTCTTGTTACTATTTGCCAAGATCTGGGTTGAGCAATATGACAAAATTGACATGAAAATTAATGTTATCCATACCTTGATTAATATTTTATAATTTTATTTCTGAACAGAAATAAGGACGATTTTCCACTGAGGGGAATAAAATTTAAATGGCATCAGTAAAACTGAACAAAATGAAACAATTTCTCTTTGTTTCTGGCTTACTCAAAAGCCATTTGTCAAATTATTTATTAAAAAATATCAAAGATATGTACTCTTTCTACAATGATTTGATACAGACTCAAGCTTACACAGCATCTGTTTTAAATGTACCTGATTCTGCTTTCAGTTATTTCTTTCAGAACCTCTCTTCTTTGCCTAGTCCCAAGTATGCTTTACATATCAACTATGTAAGGTCCATCTGTACATATGTATTCATATATTTAGATGTGCTGAATTCTAAATTTTTCATATATCTATGTTTAGAATAAAGACTATTTATTATAAACATAAAATAAATAAAACCTTAAGTACTACCATTTAAGTACAACTGTAAAAAATATGCAAATGCAAATAAATAAAACTTTTATAGCGCAAAGTTTGGACTCTGTTAACTTTATATATCTCTCCTAACAGAAAAATGTCAATCAGATTTTTATTTGTCCCATTGATGTTTGTAATCCAAATAGTGTTTCTCTAAAGCTAATAATATCTTAGCGATATGATATTCTTCCACAGAACAAGGGATCAAAATATCAGGATCACTCCTTAGGAAACTCCCATCACCAGTTCTTCAATATTGTTTTTCTTGAAGGTTCAATTCCAAGCTAAACCAATCCTCCCTGTGAGAGTAAAGCCAAATCATAGTTTATGGCTGTATATGTTACGTGCTATCCTTGGCCATGCTTGCTTTTTATGACTATCATAAAAAGTACATTTTCCTTGAGAGAAGAAAAAAACCCCTAAAAATAAGTAAGCTATACAACAATAAATAGATTAAAATATTTTTTCCAACAGGCTGAATTTATTCTCCAAAATAATTGTATATCTCTTGTCTGGTTTAGTAAAAGACCTCAATGTCTCATTTATTATCCACTAGGCAGATGCAAGAAAATCTTGTTTTGCATGGGGGGTAAGTTAATGGGAGGGTGTGCAACACAAATGAGTCTTACTAAGCTGTTTTGGTATATTGACCCACTTTGCAAAATACATTTCTGAATTCTACCCTCAAATATAAATTGAGAATGTAGAAAACAGTAAGGTTAAATCTCTTATTTCCCCCCCAAAAAAAATGTCGGGGGAGAGACAAATCAGATTCACAATTATTAAAGTGAAAAGGTACTACTTACATCCTACATGTGGCAAGAACCAGATTTCCTAGTACAGAGACTTTTGCCAGCCTAATAAAGATAACACTATGTCTAATGAGCCAACGATCATGTTGTTATTAAATAATTAAAGTAAACCTTGGGGAGGGGAGGAAAAAAAGGGAAGGAGGAAGGAACAATCATGGAATGGAAGAAAATATTTATAAATCACATATCTAATAAGGAACTTATGATCGGGATGTATTAAGAGCTCTTACAACCCACCAAGAAAAAGATAACCTAATTAGAAAATGGTCAAAGTATTGGAATTTCTCAAAAGATATACAAATGGTCAATAAGCACATGAAAAAAATTTCAACATCATTAGTTATTAGGGTCATGTAAATCAAAACCACAATGAGATACTACTTCACATATCCAATAGGAAAGCTATAACTTTTTTAATAGCAAATAACAAGTACTGTTGAACATGTGGAGAAATAGGAACCTTTGACCATTGCTGAAGACTGTAAAATGGTGCTGCTGCTTTGGAAAACAGTTTTGCAGCTCCTCAAAAAGTTAAACAGAGAGTAACCATATGACCCAGCAATTCCACTTCTAGGTAACTGCCCAAGTGAAATAAAAACATACGTCCATACAAAAACTTGTACGCAACTGTTATTAACAGCATTACTCATAATAGCCCCCAAAAGGAAACGACCTATATGTCCATCAACTGATGAAAAAAAAAATACAGTATTACACATACAATGAAGAATTATTTGGAAATAAAAAGGAAAGAAATGCTGATACGTTACAACATAGCTTAACCTTAAAAAAAATTATGCTAAGTGCAAGAAGGTCGTCACAAAAGCCTACATAATGTGACTCCGTTTACATGAAATGTGCAGAATAGGCAAATTCATAGATACGGAAAGTAGATTATTGGTTGATCGAGGCTGGAAGGAGGGGAAGAATAACTGTTAATGGGCATGGAGTTTCTTTCTGGGGTGATGAAAATGTTTTGAAATTAGATAAGTGATGATGGCTGCACAAGTCTGGATATACCAAAAACCACTGAATCATAAACTTTTTTAAAGAGTGATTTTGATGGTATATGAATTACATCTCAAGAAAGCTATTATTTTAAAATGAAATAAAACAATAAACTGAAAAGCATAATTTTGAATCAAGATGTGAATATCTGCAATTGTATCTTTTATTGTAATACCATGACTGTTTTCGGAATATCACAAATCAAAGATTTCCTTTAGCGATCTTAAAGTTGACAATGACATCAGGGAAGCATATTTGTTAAGTAACTTAATTCTAGGAAGTTATAGGCTAAAGGTACAAGTATCTCAGACTTCTGGGAAGCTTTTCCCCAAATACATGACTTTCTTGAGAGGCACTAAAATGAAACCAAAATGTGCCATGAATTTCTGTTTACTGTTTCTCTGCATGTCTATTCATCCTTTTCTATGTTTCTAACTTCTGGCCTATTAGACTTTAATCATGAACCTAAAATAAAAACATGACATCAAAACCCCCTTTATATAATAATGACCCAGATGAAATAAGTATTGAATGTTAAAATTACAGAACATAAGGATATTAGAATTACAGATATGGGCCTCATATAATTATTTCCTTTTCCTCGCAATCCATTCCAGTTAGACTCGTGTATTCCAAAAATGTAAGCTGAGTCTTTTAAATTTTGAGATCAAATACTTCTTTCAGAAAGGCTTGCTGCTTTTTAAAAAACTTGGTTTAAACTGTCACATCAACTAAAATGAATAGAAATACCAAGCTGGTTCAGACAAATAAATAATAATGAAAAAGCATCAGGTCTATTGTCATTTTGGCTTCACAAAGCAACCAAACACCTTGATACTAATAGGGCAGCATAAAATTTTTTTAAAAACTAACTATATAAAAATTCAGTTCAAGATCAGATACAAACCTTAAATGTAGCAGTGCAATATCAACAGCACAATCCTACAGCTGTCCTCTCAGCCCTAAGGTACATTAACTGGATGAATGACCTTAATTCATAATTTCCTTTATAGGATCCCCTGAATGTAATACATTTCACTATTTCTATCTTTCTGAGAATAACAAAGGCCTGAATTATAGCAAACTGAGCTACTGGTTTTAGAAGTGCTAACGGCGCAGAATTCTCTGATGTATGTGAATGAGGGACTCACTGTCACCTCACATGCCATACCTGGTATGCACTGTGCCATGGCCTCAGTGGTTATGGATGGAGCAACTGGGGGCTGCTGCTGACTGGAGCTCACTTCTGGCTCTGTGTTAACTGAGGGAGAAAGGGCTACCTCACAGGAGGAGACCTGGCTGGGCAGGTGGGGCAGGAACTCTTCAGAAGCAACTTGCTCATCCTGTCCAGGCAGCTGCAGGGCAGACAAAGGGATGCTGATCTGTTTGTTAGGATGGGATGTGCTCACGGGCATCTGCATGGCCACCTGCTGGTTGGTACCATGGGGTCCTCTGTTTGGTGAGGCCAGAGATGCCCTGGCAGTCTTCTGCACAACTGTTCTGGACATCACAGAGGGGGATGCAGACACACCATGTGGGTCTACCTCTGTGCTGATGGCAGATGTTACATGGGGAATTAGCTTAGCAGACCCTACACAGGAGGGACCAGCGTGAGTTTGAGGCTTGGGTTTTGCCATCTGAGTCAAGGAAAGGGCTGGTCCATCTATTCCTCCAGTCAGCTCTGCATTTGCCACAATGTAATAATCTTCTGGAATCTCTTGTTTGATTTTCTTGATGATGACATCACTGCTGCATTCATCAATCATCTGAGCTTGGGAGCCTGAATGGAGAGAAGATGGAAGTATGCCAGGCCTTTTTCGAGCAATGCTTTGGGGTCTTTGGGTTTGGGGTTCAAAGTCACTATCCTCATCTGTAACAGAAGACTCACAAACCATGTCAAAGAGGGTGTTTTCATCTTCATATTCTTCAACAGCTTCGTCCAGCTCAGAGGGCTCACTGCAATAAGAGAAGTCACAAGAGTCTCTGGTCCGATTACAGTCTAGCTTCGCTTTCACTGGTCTCCCAGGATACCTTTCAACTGGGCTAGCTTGTGTCTCAGAAGGCACTCCGATTATACTGGGACTATCAGAGTTAAAACTTCTGTTATCCTGGAAACAGACCCTTTCTTGGGATCCAGCTCTGCAAGTAGCTGTCAGTGGCCAGTGATAAGCATGGCCAGCACTACAGCCCCACATGGCTGTCAGGTTCCCATGGGAACCTTCAGAAAGCAAGTGTTTCAGGTTAGGAATGAGGCTGCAAATAGTCCCATGGCTGTGGGCCCAGCTGACCAATTTGGACAGATTCTCAGATGAGGTATGAAGGCAATCCTCCATGTTACAGGATCAGCAGTGTTTTTCCTAAAGGGAAATAATCAAAATAAGAAGCCATTATTACCCAAGATATTCCCATATCTCAATTACTTCAATTTCCTTGAACTATGAGCATCACGTAGCATAAAAAAAATGCACTTCAAAACTGTATCTAGTTAATATTACTGTTTATGAGCAGAACTGGAAGAAAATACAGCAAAAAGCAAAATGATGCCTTATGGTTGTGAAATTTGAGAAAATTTTATTAGTTTCCTTAATGTTATAACAATGCCTGCATAAGAATTAAAAAAAAAAAGGGAAAGAAATATAAGTAACAATCAATTAAAAAGAGGCAAGCTTTTACATGGTACATTTTATGTCTAAAGTCACAAAGGGAAACATTCAGTCAGCCCCTTAATAATAAAATGTGTTTTATTTGTGTTAACCACTTACAACTTCACCCTCTGTCATCAGAAACTTCATTACCAGAGGCAGAGCCAACAAAGGCTTAGACCCATTCTAGGATGGATGTCAGACAAGGGAGGCCAGCCCTATGCTGGGCACCACGCAACAGAGGATGCAACCGGGAGTCCAAGGGGAGAATGAGGGGCTAAATTTGAAAAATGGGAAAAAAAAGTCTTTAGCAGAGAAGAGAAGGGGCACAGGCAGGCTGCAGGCCAGAAGGAAGGACAGGTAGGCCAGGTGCCAGCACTCTACCCAAATCTTAAGAGTAGGATTCCTACCGCCTCACTATCTGAAATTCCTAAAATTCTGCCTTTCATCTCACAACTAGAGGTGAAAGGTGTGTCTGAGGTTCCTATACACCCAATGATAACAAACTACCAAAGAGGATATATATTTCTTTATTGGGCAGAGGTCAAAAGAATCAGCTGTTATGATTCCTTGACTAGGTAAGAGTTGAGGACAACAGGATGGACAGGAAAAGTGAAATGGGGCATGTGCAGTCAGCACATGAGTAGAAAGGTCAAGAAAGGCTCTGCCCAAAGGAAGACCTCAGGATGAACTGGGCTGGGAGGAACAAAGATGGTGAAATATGGTTCAGTGTGCCCTGGTCATCTGAAGCTGTGGGTGACAAGAGGTGCAAGGAGGTGGGCTCTGTACTAAGGTGTCAAGATCTAACTATGTGATCTGAGCCTCCACTCTCTATCCAGCCTCCATGGTACTCGATCAGCAGACTTAGGTAAATTCATATCCTTCAACACGTACCAGCTCCTGCTGGTTGGTGCTATGATGTCTGATGGTCTGAGGTAGAGCTGAGATGGTGATGCTAGCGCTGGGAAGTGGCTGCACATACAGATGAAGCTTCACTCGCCTGCCGCTCACCTCCTGCTTTGCAGCCTGGTTCCTAACAGGCCAAGGCTGTGTGTGGTCCAGGGTTTGAAGACCCCTGCTTTAACATGTTTTGAGGACTCTGTGATGTGCCTATGCCCATAGCCAACCTGTCAAATCTCATTTCCTACTACAACAGCTTTTTCCTACATTTCTTGTGGTTTTCTCATCTTTAAATAGTTTCTCACTCACACCGGGCCTCTAAAAACATGTTCTTTGGTTTAATATGCAGCCCTCCTCTTTCTTCACCTGAAAACCCTGCAAGACCGAACTTGGGGCCATCTCCCATTGAAGCCCTTCCAGATTCCCTTTCAGCCTCAGAGGTTTATTTAGATTTTCTTATCTGTGCATCCATCATCTTGAGGAACTTTGTCTTTGCTGTACTGTTATCACTGATGTTCTTGTCTATCTCCCAGACTTGATTGAGGATTCTCTCAGGACAGAAACTATAAAATAACTTCATCTATGAGGACCTACTTGTGGATACAGAAATTAATAAGACATGGTCCTGCTCCTGAAATCTTATATTGCTGATGCTGAATAAATGAATGAAGAATGAATGAACACATAAATACAGGCAGCTCCATCAACAGTAGCAAGTTGAACAAATAAGATCCTCAAATAAGAAACATGAAATTTCCTCTAATCACTTTTATTGTAATCATTCAAGGGACTAGAGGATTTTTTTTCCCTAATGGTGTAACCAAAACACAACTGTCTCATCTATGTAGGAGAGAGGAACACATAAGCAACCAGATTTTATGAAGCATCACAGTAAATGGAAAGAACAGTGATGCTTTGCAATTCAGGAACTTCAAATTCCAGTCCTGGAACTTACTTCTGTGGCCTCAGACAAGTCACTAATTATCTCTAAGCCTAAAAATGACAGTACTATATGATCTTTATGTTTCTTTCAGACTCCAGCAATTTCTGGACTTATTTCATTTAAATTCCTTTCATATAACTTTGGTTAAGATAGAAATACAAATAAAAGAGAAAGACTAATTTTGTCCATTTTTTGAGCTTTCTTAACATATTTATTTAATTGGTATGGCAAAGACTGCTTATTTGCCTACCCAGTGTCTATTCTCTCTTATCCCTTACAAAGAGTCCAATTTTGGGAGGCAGCAATATTTTCACAGAAAACATACTTCCCAGCTTCCCTTGAAATAAGGGTGGCCATATGACACAGTTCTGACCAGTGATGTGTAAATGGACATCACTGGGAAAGCCCTGTGACACACAGACTTGTCTGGTTTTTGCCTTTTTGCCTTCTATTCTCTTTCTTCCTGCCTGGAACAAGAACATGACAGCCCACTTGGGAGCATGAACTAGGAACTTAAAGATGGGAGAGACCAGATGGAGCCTGGGTTCCTGGTAACATTCTGGAGCTACAGCATCAGCTCTGAACTGCCTAGGATCCCTTGTGACATAGGGACGGATGCTCCCTGACCCTACTTAAGCCACCATCGTTGAATATTTTATTACATACAGTTGAATTTAATTACTAATTGATACATAAAAAATAATATAGACATCTCTGGTTTTTGAACTCTTAGAAAAGAATCCTTCATTTTCTCTGTACCGTATCCCAGTATAATATTTCTCAGAGTAGACTCCACAAATAAATTCTTGGGAGGTCTGTAATTCTATGTCAAATGTTTCAACTATCTTTATTTTGAGCACAAGAAAAAAATAGGCTAATATGAGCATATCATAAATCATCTAAATAATCACCTTATATCCAAGCACTGCTGTGTAATTTCAGCACCCCTCTGTCTTTGTACCTGTACTCACGTCAGTGTCCATAATAACCTAAAGTAACATTACTCAACTTCTAATTTTTTGGGAAATCTATTTGTGCTGTATTCTTTTTAGCAGGTATCAACATAAAACTTCTCTTTTGCATTAATAATTTTCAAATAAAAGGCATCATGATTTGACATCATGAAAACAGCATAAGTGATGGTGGAGCAATATACCTCTTTAAGTGTCATAGGCCAATGAGAAAATAAAAGAGTTGAAATAAATGATATATTTATAGGAAAAAAATGTACATTAAAGCACAATATTCACATGAAGATGTAACAGTTCAAATATGTAAAAATGTGGCAAAATCAAAAAATAAAATTGTATAAGCATATGGAACTCAAAAGTATTGTCCAGATAAAAGCCACTATACAGTTAGTAAAATAGTACTATTGCTGAAGGCCCCACAGTTAGTGGGGGAAAAAAAAAAAAAAATATATATATATATATATAACATATAATATATAATAAATATATAATATATAATAAATATAATATCTAACAAATATATATTATTAAAATAAATGAGACAAAATAGACAAAATTTAAAATTTTGTTATAGGCTTATCACTTAATTCTATAACTATCAACCTTTAAGATCAATAGGTAGTAATTGTAAGTTGCTTTTATTACATTCTGAAATACCCTAGCAATCTCATGAAGAGGCTCTTAAACTTTTCTTAAGTACCATAAAATGAAAATATTTTTCCAGTATTACTATTAATATATTTCAACCAGATAACTGATATTAACTGGTAGTTATGAGAGCATAATTAGCTGATAGTTAGGGTAATTAAATGGATTGAGTCCCAGATGACAAGAAATATCTATCAGTGCACTACAGTATAAGTTTAATACATAACAGAATCAATAAGACAATGAAGGTATTTTCAAAATGCTGAAAATAAGTAGTAGTCTTTAGAATATACCATTCCTTTCAGCAGTCTGATAAGCTCCATGCCAAAAAATAATGTTTTCTATACATTTTCAAGAAGTAAAAATAGCTTCAGATAGTATTCTCACATATCTGATATGGACAATGATTGGATTTATACATTCAGTTTTACAATTATCAACTGACACCCCATTAAAAATGGAAACTCAAGGACTCCTGCCTAGCACAATTTAGGTTAAGTATGAGATCTAACTGTGCCAAATTAGCAAACAAAGCTATAAAGTTATCACTACACTGTACATTAAGTTGGGCAAACATTCTATGCATCGGTATTTACATTATTAAAATAAAATCAGAAATAAATATAGAATCAGACTTTCTACTATTAAACCCAACACTGATCATTAGATTTCACTAAAATAATAATATAAAACTAATTATTATAAATAGCTAACATTTATTAAACAATTACTGTTTGCCAAACACTGTTCTAGGATGTGGCAAACCAATAATCTTAATTATATCATAATTCTAGTTAAGTTAGGTGAATTATCCTCATTCTATAAATAAGTTAACTAAGTCACATGAACAGGGTAATGGGTGGAGCAAAAACCTAAACTTCAATCTTACTCCAGACGCCATGCTCTCTCCTCATTACCATACACACTGCCTTCTGCATTATAATAGCAAAAAGGTATTTTATCAAGTCTGGTTCCCTATCACGTTAACATTATTAATTTGAATTGTGTTGATTTTCTATTTTTACTTAAATTGCATTTGTATGTCTATATTGCTTTACAGCTTCATCGGAACTATATGCATAAATTCTATTAATACATATTTAAATAACGTTATGATATAAATTGACTTAAGCTAGCATTCGGCATAAAGAAGGTCCATGAAAATATTTTTCTTTCAAAAGTTTTAAAAAAATGTCTTCACAGAATAAAAAGTATGAAAAGATTATGTCACTTTTCTAAAACCTGAGAGAGTTATCAGCCAAATACGAGTGAATGTCTAAGTGGATTTCATCTGACTTCAGTTATAACAACCTGCCCCATAGTCCTTGTAGTCTCTTAAAAGGTTCTAAACCTTTCAAAGGATTTGTTGCTGTTCTAATATCACTAAATCTCAGTTGCTGATGGACGACAAAACTGACCTAAGAAACAGAAAATCTGAGTAGTCATATATCTATAAAAATTTTATAATTAAAAAATATATGTATATTTTCTAAAAGAAAGAGTTCATTGGAAAATTCTACCACACATCCAAGGAAAAAATAATACCAAAATTATGCAAATATTTTCCAAAAATAGGAAGAGGAGAGATCATTACCTAACTTGTTTGAGGAGGTAAGCATAACCCTAATACTAAAACCTGACAAAACTATTAAAATAAAGAAAACATGGCAAAATATTCCTCATTGGATGCAAAAATCCTTTATAAAACATTAGCAATCTGAACCCAACAATAGATGAAATATCACCAAGTAAAACTTATTCCAGGAATACAAATTTGGTGAACCTACAAAAATCAAATCAATATAATTCAACAACAGTCCTCAGAAGAAATAGCACACTATCATTGCAATAGATACAAAGCATCTGTCTACAGTCATGATCCCCTGAACAACCCCGATCCTGTTCTGAGCTCAGAAGCTGCCTCTTGCCTAACTAACTTCCTTGTACTCTTTGGTTCTCAACTTGCATATGATTAGGTGTTTAGGTAACTTTCCCTGACCCATCCTGGTCTGGATTAGATGTCCCTGCCTTCTGCTTCTATAACACCTTGTTCTCACTCTGTTGTAGCATTTACTATGCTTCATTGAAATTATTTTTTTTGTTTCTCTCCTCCTAGGCTATGGACTCTGTGCTGATACAGTCTGTCTGTCTTTGTTACTCTATTTCCAGGGTTTAGCCCACGGTTTTACAATGCTTAAATACATATTTGTTGAAAAAATGGATCAAGAGACATTTTACATTTGACTCAAGGAAGTAAGTTAAGTGAACCTCTAAAGGTTCTCACCTGGAAAACTTGACTAAAATGATTTTGAAAGTCAACTGAAAGTCCATTTTTACTTTTAAAATTATCTGAAATCATTCTCCAGAATCAAACAGAGCATACTTTTCATAGGAAGGTATATTTGTTTACAGGTTGGGAGGTTTTATATGTAAGTTATGTAGACTACAGTGGTCCCCCCTTATCCGCGGTTTCACTATCCACATTTTCAGTTACCCACAGTCATCTGTGGTCCAAAAATATTGGATAAAAAATCCAAGAATACACAATCATAAGTAGTAAACTGCGTACTGTTCTGAGTTGCATGATTAAATCTCCTGTTGTCCTGCTCCATCCCCCCAGGACGTGAATCATCCCTTTGTCCAGCATGTCCAAGTATGCACTACCCACCTGAGAGTCATTTAGAAGCCTCTGGGCATTCATGTCAACTGTCACGGTATCCCAGTGCTTGTATTCAAGTAACCCTTATTTTATTTAATAATGGCCTCAAACCTCAAGAGTATGCCGAAGAGAAGCTGTAAGGTGTTTAAGTGAAAAAGTGAGAGTTCTTGACTTAACAAGAGAAACCACATTCACATAACTTTTATTACAGTGTATTGTTATAATTATTCTATTTTATTTATTATTGCTAATCTCTTATGGTATCTAATTTATGAAATAAACTTTATTATAGGTATGTATATATAGGAAAAAACAATGATATAGCTGTAAATTTCTCATAGATGCCCTATTATTATTAGTTTGTTAAGAGTTTTTTTTAATCATAAATGGATATTGAGTTTTGTCAGATCTTTTTTTTTTTTTTTAAGTGAGGTCAATCCATGGTTGACTTCACGGTTTGCAAGGACCTTGTCAGCTTACAATCCCTTATTGTTTTATTTTTTTACTCCTACAGCACCTGGTCTTCCTAGGTGGTCTCCAATCCAAGTACTAAATCAGGCTTGGCCCTGCTTAGCTTCTGAGGTCAGAACAGGATCGGGCTTGTTCAGGGTAGCATGACTGTCGACAGATGCTTTGTATCTATTGCAGGATATAGAGAACAGCTATGTCTGAGGAAAAACTAAAGTTGTTCTGTATGGCTCAGTAGAAAAACATAAGAAGAGGACCATAAGGGATGAAGATGAAACAAGCTGTGTCTGAAAAAGTAAGCAAGGACCGTATTGCAAAGGTCTTATAGATCATGCAAGACTTTGGACTTCAGTAAAGAGATAATAAGAAAGTGTTATATGGCTGTAAACAAGAAAATGACTTTAAAATCATTATTCTGATCATAATTGGAAGAAATCAAGACTAGAGGCAGGAATCCAGTTAGAGATACGACAGTAATTCAGGTAAGATGTAACAGTAACCTGCCTTGGATAGTGGCAGGAGGGATGAAAAGAAGAGGATAAATTCAAAAACCAATTTAAGAGGTAGAAGATGAAAGACTGGATGTGGTAGGTGGGAGGAAGGAAGAATATAGATTTTGACATGGGCACTAAAAAATGGTTTGACTAATGCTGTGTTACTTTGCAATGCCTTTAAGACAGACAAAAGGAGGGGTACCGAATAGACAATATACAGATCAGTATTAAAGAGACTAATAAAAGTAATGATGCACTATAAATACAAAACATCTATGAACATTTTCACATAAACATAGATTATAAAAACTGGATGTACAAAAACGGCACTGACAATAGTCCTGTAAACTCTGAGCTCAAAGAGTTTGAGTTCATTTAGGGATTTATCCAAATCTGGTTGAGGGTTGCTAGGAGCAGCAGAAGGGGGAACGTTAGCTTGACAACTGATGGCTAACTTTCCTGTATCTCAGCAGTGATGATTTTCCCCTGTTTCTATTTGACCATTCAGATTGGAATTTAAGATGATAGGGAATTAAATGTATGAGCTTAACCCATGATTACATCGGCACCATTTTGACAAATGTCAATGTTCAGATTATCTGAGAGATGAGACCTAGTAAATCAAAACAAGGTTTATGGGAGGATATGGAAGGAATTCGGGTCACTAAGGTACAAAGCAGAGAATCAGCAACATTTTCCACTGACTGGTATAGATAAAATCTTCTGAGTCTCCCAAAAGGGCCGCAACAGTGGTAGATGTGGGTAACTCTAATTAGGTGAGAGTCAGATAAATATATGTATAAAACTAAAGAAGTTCTTCACTCAGACTATTCTGAATGTGTATAAGGGACCACTTAAAGTAGGATGGGACAATAGAGAATTTCAAAGCATGGCCTCCACTGTCAAGACAGTCCGGGTTTAAATCCCAGCTCTCCCATTTGCTAGCTATGTGACCCTGAGCAAATGACATTACCTCTAGTATCCTCATCTGTAAAATGATAAGAATATTATTGACCTCATAGCGTTATTCTGAATACTAACTTCATACAGGAAGATGCTTCGTACAATCACTATATAATTGTTTACTTGAAATAAGGGGATTCCCCCCATTTTGGTGGTCTACACTAAAACTACAGAGGACTTGCAATACAATACAGTACACTCTGGAAAAATGAGGCCCAGAGAACATACAATACAGTATAAACACTCAGTCAATAATGAGGTCCTCATTTAACAGACACATCAAAACACACCCCTAAATTCAAAGCAGCATTATAGGACGAAGCTCAGTAACACAGATATCCCTGGGAGTCATGCGAATAGGCCCCTAAACCAAAGTTATATGATCTGTTCGGCAGCCATCTTAAAACTTCAGCCCCAGAGTTTCTTTTACAAAAAATCCTATGGGCTTTTCAGTGGCATCCCTCCATTCGACAAATAACGAATAACACTGGGTCACTAGGTGCTAGGAACATTGTCGTGTATGAGACAGTCATGACTGTGCCTACATGGAATTCACCATGACAGGGTGAGAGGGGACAAACAATTACTTATACAATAAGTATTCTGTTACAACTTTGATAAGAATTTTGCAAAAGCAATGTATTGAGTGCTAAGAGAGCATAAAACCAGAGAGACTTGTTCTACTCTGGGGGATCACAGAAAGCTTCTCTGAGAGAGTGATATTTAGGCTAAGAACTGAAGGATTAGTATAAATTCGTATATGAAAAAGAGAAAAAGGAAGCAGCAGTAGGAGAGAACAGACTTATAGGCATAAGATAAGCACTTGCAGAGAGCCTAAGAAAGGTTCTGGAACTGCCCCATTATATATCTCTTGGCAATTCCCTCACAACGTTCTAGCACAGAGGGTCAGGATAATAGATGCAGCGATCCAAAGTACTTTTTACCCCACCCATTCTACCACAGCTCACTTGCTCCCTCCTAACAGATGCTGCTCACCATCTCTTTGAGAGACTAATCCAATTTAAGTCCTCACGTGAAATATACATTTGTGATGAAAGCTAGTTATGCCTTTACCAAGAAAACAAACGAAATAATTTTAAATAAAATTTCAGAAAATAAACACCTTAGTCAATCATTTGATACTGATACTATATCAAAAATACTTTCAAAAATATTAATATATCTAAAATACCCATGAATACCTCAAAATTCTTAACTCCCAATTATTCATGCTTTTAATTTCTACGGTTTACACTAAGTGTAGGTTTTTACTATATACTCTCAGAAAGAATTAAAATTATGATGGCATTCCTCATTCAAACTGTTCCATGTGTTTACTAGCAACATTATTTGATCACATTCTAAAGTGGTTTTCCCATCAATGAGCATGATTTGACATAATGATTCATGCTTTACAGCCCACTCAAAGAAGTATAGTAAACAGCAAAACTGAAAATTCTATCTCCAAGTAAATGATGTTAACATTTATAGCTGTCTTTATATAGTCTCATTCTCCTGATGGAATTTTCCAAGACTTAAGAAAGTAGTAGTGTCTTATAATGAAGAATCTGTCCTAGATGCTAAAAATACAACCCCACCTCATTAAGAGAACTGAAGGCAAGATGACCCCAGACTTCAGAGAATAATATGAAAATACACATTGCCGCTACTCTCTCCACTGGAACTGCTTTTGGCCAAGGTCACCGATAATCTCCATGTCAAGGACTTCAACTAACACTCCTCAGTTCTCTTCATTTGGCTTCTCAGCAGCTCGAAGAGCTATCTGCCTTACATGAAACTGTCTCTTTCCTTGGCTTCCACAAAACTGCCCTCTGCCACTTTGCTATTTCTCAGTTTCTTTTGCTGAGCCTCATTACCCTCCTTATGACCTTTAAAACTAGAGTATATTAGTGGTCCTGGCACACTTCTCATATTACTGTCTCACCAGATGATGCTCTCATCCACCCATACAGATCTGGTTATCAGGAGTATATCCTTACAATTAATATCCAAATTAATATCTTGATAAATGCATTACCATTGCTTCAGCTGCTGAAACCTAGATCCTGCAAGTCACCTTTGACTCCAGTATGTCCTTCACATCTCTATGCACAGAAACCTGCAGGGCTGGTTCAATTCTAAAAACTCAACTCTGGTCACTGGTATCCAAAAATTACTAGGTTTTACAAAGCTTCTGGTTGCAATATTTCTAAAGTTTGTAGAAAAGGATAAAATATTCAGACAGAGATAGATTTTCTTTATGCATAGTGGATAAACAAATTATTTTAAATGTGGTAATAAGTATGGATATAGTTATGTAATATATATGGATACAGTTATATAATACATAAATTAAATTTTATATCTTTACGGAGGTCTCAGGAAAGGAGGGGAGGTCTTTGTTGTTATGGTGAAATATTTGCTCATGGGAATGTGATTTTGAAGCACTGTATATATCCTATAAATAGCCTCTCCATTCTGACTCTCACTTTTAGGAATGAGGGTGGTGAGCAGTGAAAGTGGTATAAATGTTCCAGATGTGATGAGTCTGTGACAGGTATAGGGAATGTGAGTAACCTAGTTTTGCTCATAAAGTAAAATATTTGAGAAATTCTGAAAAGGAACACTGGTAATATGACTAAATCTTCCAATTTTGGGACACAGCATTCATTTTAGAAAATATTCAAAGACAGAAAGAGACCGTTTCCCCCAAGAAATGCAAAGGAATTAAAAAACTGACATGGTTTTAGTTGAATACTATGGTCCTTTTGCAAAAGCACAAAAATTTTCCTGCTTTCCCATGTATTTTTTATATTCTGATTCACTGATCCATTTACCTATTTTACAATTAATACTGAATCATTTAAAATTCCTAAAGCTGAATATGGTTTCATAACAGGAAGGTAAATCTCTCCTCATTATCCCCTATTTTTCAAAATTGTTTTCTAATTCTTAACTTTTTCAGCAAAACTTCAGGTGTTTAATTAAATATTTGTTCCTAATAAGTTTTCTAAATGATGTTAAAATGTTTTCTGTTTCTTAATTATAAAGGATATTGCATTTTATCAAGCATTTAGTCAACTATAAATGTGATCTTTTTTCTTTTTCATGTCGGAAGTTACATTTGCAGATTTCTCAGTGTTGGCCCACTTTGCATTCCTACTGCTACTTATAAATTTCTGTCACTGGCTTGTTTTGACCTTTAAAACTAAGTTCGTTAGTTGTCCTGGAAATCTCCTCATGGTACTGTCTTACTAGATGATGCTTTCATCCACCTCTGAGAATCCTATTAGATAGATATTCCCTAATGCTTCCCTGATTGACATCTCAGTAAATGGCATTACCATTTTCCTGACTGTTGAAGTCCAAATCCCAGAATTATATTTCTTAATGTCTTTTTAGGATTTGGAGATCTTCACAAAAATATATTGCTCAGGGGCTAGGCAGGTGTGTACAAGGCATCTTCTTGCTGGATAATCCTTCTCTAAACACTAAATGCAAAACATGGAAGGGTAGAATCTTACCCAAGTACTGTGTCTCCAGCACCTCTAACAAAGCCTGATACACAAAAGGCAAATGATAAATACTGAACAGGTATCGAATAATTTACATGCCAAGTAAGAAAACTCAATTGAGTTAACATGAATTCTTTGATCTGAAATAAACTATCCGCCTGTTCTGTCCACCTGTCACCTTGACCTTGTATCTCATCTGCCCACCACTTCCTGCCCAACCTGAAAGAACAGATGCCACTCCTGCCCATTCACATACAGGATTACATGAAGCACAGCAGCAGTTCAGAGAAAGGATAAGGGTTAACAATTCAAGTAAAATATTCACTGGCTAAGAATCCTTCAGAAAATATGCATCATCTTTAATCGCAATTATACATTACTAAAAACTGACCCAGAAAGCCTGCTACAATCTTTTGCTTAGCTCACTCAGGAAGTCTGAGTGAAGAGGGCTATATAATATACATTTTATAACAAAACCAGAGAGTATAAGCCTGTGAATATGTGTATATTAGGTGGTAAACTTTTCAAAACTGTGTCCCGCTCTACTCCAAGCAACTCAGCCAGCAGCTACTTGGCTTTGAGGCTTCCCATGGATGTACGGGAGAAGAAACCGGTAACGTTACTCAGGGAGTAAGATATGTTGCATTCTGTGTGGTGCAAAACCTCAGTCTTGTTTGTTCCTTAACCTCGCACTTGCCTGGCCTCTGCTCATTGGAGTTCGGGAGCATCCATAGTGACTAAAACTGTAAATGAATTCACTCACTCTTAGTGAGATATTCCTTCAAAATAATGCCTGGAGGTGAGCTCTGAAGAAGATGCTCTATGTCCAGGAGGCGGTAGTGTAACCATCACTATCACTTTCAAACCAAGCCTTGCTGCTCTAACTTTAGGAGACTCTTTTGTTCTTGTGGGGGATACTCATTTACTAACTTTTCCATGGGGGTGGAGGAAAGAAGACTCTTCCTTAGCTTGTATAGGTACTCAGCATTTATTAGCTTTCTGGATAATCTGATCCCATCTTCTTCTTGACTTTTTTTTTTTTTTTGAAGGGGAGGGCTTCCTTCTGAAGTCCTCTTGTTTTCTAGGGTTCTTATAGATTTTAATATAGTTGGCATTTCAATTGGCTTTAAGAGCTGAGTAGAATCTTTGCTAAGCTGACTGAGAGTAGATGCATACAGGAGAGCCACTGCAACGGGTTCCCAAATCAGACTGTGCACTAAAATCACCTAGAAAACAGGATCTGTTCCTTAGCTCAGTTGTAATGATTCTGATGCCAGAGATGCTGATTCATTTTCCCAAGAGATTGAGTTTGGGAATCTATTTTTAGCTAATGTTTGGTGACTGTCTTATGGTCAATATAAGAATCTTCATTTGAGAACTACGGTTCTACATGATTTTAACTATAGCTATACTATAATTAATCTTTATTTTTAAACATTTTGCTTAGTCTGATTCTAATTATTCACTAATGTAAGTGCTACAGTGAACATCTTTTTATATTAACCTTTTAATATACCTCTATATCATTCTGATAAATGCCTAGACATAGAATCAAAAGCGAAGACTTTAATTCTTTTGGTCAAATTGCCTTCTAGGTCTACCACAGAATGCTCCCAACTGCAGTACATGACAGTGTCTATTTCCTTACCTCTCTGCCTAGGTATAATAGTATTTTCATCTTTGCTAATTTTAGAGGTGAAACAACATCTTATTGCTGAGTTATTTTATAATTGTAAAAATACTTATTTATTCAATAAACGATTTTTAAACACTTAACAGGCTCAATGAACAATGTGAGCAAAAACAAATAAGATTCTTACTCTCACTTATAAAGTGTCATTAATCCAGTAATCAAATAAGTAAACCTATGAAGTGGTACTCATTATCATCACTGTGATAAGTGCTATAAGATATTATAAAGCGAAGTCTTGACCTATTTAGAAATCTCAGAGAAAGCGCCTCGAGAATTGAAGTTAACAATAAAGATAACAACATACTACACACAGAGCACTTACTATATGCTAGGCTCTTTTCTAAGCACATTGGATATATTCATGTGCAGACCTTTTTGAGCAGGTACTATTATTATCTCCATTTCACAGATGAGAAAACTGAGTCAGGCAGTTTAAGAAACCTATCCAGCGTCATGTACCTAGTAAATTAAGAGTCAGGATTCAAATCAATGTAGACTGTCTCAGGGCTCCTAACCACTACGTTATGCTACCTCTTGAGTGATACTCCTGAACTCTGTGCCCCACCAGAAAGCAATGATGTGCTGAACTGCTCCACAGCAAGGCAAGCAAGCTCTTCCCTCTCATTTTCAGTGCTACAGCCATTGCTCCACAACCCCCAAAGTACCAAAGGTGCTGGAGGAGGAGGAGAATTTTCCTTGTATTAAAATTAGTAATTCCCAAATCACCCATGTTGATGATTTCTTGGTAATCATCTCTGTATTATGACATATTTGAACATTAAGTACCACTGTTTCATGAGAACGTTGGGGGGAAAATCCATTGATTTCTGATTTTTAAACATCTCAAGCTAAGAGTGACTGCCTCTTGTAATGACCCTGCCTGACACAGGCCTGGTTCCCATAGGCTGGCAATCTATTTTTATACTCGCAAGTACATTAGGCCTTTAAACACTAAGGATGGATTACTTTGAACACAGTGAATGGAGACTAGGCCTTGGAAACAAGGGAAATATAGAGGCTTAAAACCAAAGATCCTTAATTCTCTGTTAGTCTTCCAAATTTTTTGAAAGTTTAAAGTATGACAACTTAAAGAAGCATGTTCCAAGGATTTTGTGAGGAACATTCACTCACTTCAGGCCCTAATTAAGTGAGCTAATTCCTCTAGCAGATTATTGAGCAAACACACACTACTCTCACAAATAAAGTACAGAAGTCTTCGTTATCCAGAGGCTCATTAACCAGGACCCTGTAATCATGAGACTGTGTAGAAAAGCAACACCTGGCATACACAAAAATATTCACCAGTGTCTACTTCTGGGGACCTGCTTATGTCATCCTCTCCGTCTGATTTCTGGATGCTGCAAACACCTGACCATATAAAAGCAGAATGAATGTAAACTGAAACGAAAAACGCTTCCAAAAGTGCAGGATTTAAAGAACTTGCTGGAAAAAATGCTAGAGAACTATTTAATCACATGCAAAGCCATTTTAACAAATTAATGTCTAGCAGACTTAGACCAGTTAGCAAATGTGGAGAATTCTCAAAGATGATACGATACTTCAAAAAAGAATAAATCAAATCTCCAAGAACTGAGAGAGGCCCTTAAGAAAAATGAAGAAGCAAAAGAATATTTTTGCAAAAACAACCCTCTTCCTGACCTGGCTGAGTGAAATGAAATTGGTGAAGGACACTGAATTATGCTCTTATATAATTGTGTCAGGAAAACTATACCTCCCAAATGAGCACTCAGGATATTTCTTGTTCATTCTAAGGATTAGCACAATTCTTCAATTATATAAAAATTTTAAAATATATGCTTAAAAAAAAACTATCAATAATTTTTAGGTCACCCCCTACAAGATGAAGCCTGTGCAGTATCAGGGTTAAAAAAGAATAAAATTCTAATACATGCCACAACATGGATGAACCTTGAAGACATTATGCTAAGTGAAATAAGCCAGGCAAAGAGGAACAAATACTGTAGATTCCGCTTATGAGTTACCCAGAAAAGTCAAATTCAAAGAGACAGAAAGTTGAATAGTGATAACCTGGGTCTGGGGGAGAGTGGAATGAGAAGTTATTGTTTAATGGGTATATTAAATTTTCAATTTGGGATGATGAGAAAGTTCTGGAGCTGGACAGTAGTGATGGCAGCACAACCATGTGCAATGTAAATGTACTCAACATCACTGTACACTTAAAAATGGTTAAATAGTTTTAAGTTATGTTAGTATCTTTTATCATAATTAAAAATCTCATAGTAAAGCAGAAATAAAATGTAACTTTCTTAACCTTGAAAAAAAGGTCTGTGCACTAAAGGGTTAATTTGGCAGGCGGATGTTGGGCTGGATAATCCTTTGTTGTGGAGGGCTGTCCTGTGCATAGGATATTTTGCAGCATCCTTGGCCTCTACCCACTAGGGGCAAACAGCACACTCCACCTACAAGTTGTGACAACCAAAAAGTCTCCAGACATTGTCAAATGCTTCCATCTACCCCACTTTGGTTTGAGAACCACTGATTTAGCACAGTTTCTCCCACCTCCCCTCCCCACAACCTCACCTCACCTTCCACCAAAGCTGGATTAGGTTGACACTCCATTTGCTCCCCTGGGGCCTTATAGTACTATACTAAAGTGTTAACTCCTTGAGCCTCAGGCTTATGGTTTTATTAATCATTATACTCTTAGCTTCCAGCCTAGTGCCTGACACTTAGTGAGACTTTATTAAATGCTTGTGGATCAGGATACAACGAGTAAGTGGGCACTACAGGGAGAAAACAATATTGAGTAAAGGCAAGAAGGTGGAAAGTTCGGGGTGTACAGAGAACACCAAATACTTTCCTTTGCTTGAAAATAGAGTAGGTTAAGGAAAGTAGCAGGACATGAGTTAAGAATTGAGTTACAAAGGCCAAACTAAAGAGCCCAAACTTCATTGAAAAGGAGAAATCGGGACTGAAACAGATTTGTTACAGTCCCATCCACATATGCTATTCATGAGTTTAAAGACTATCAAGCATTAGTTTATATATTATCCTGGTTAAAATGAGGCAGTGCATCCTCTGGTGTTTCTTTGGTCAACTGTTGTCCTGTACAGCTGTCCTTTGCATGTTGAAAGCCAGTACGCAGAAATGTATAAGTTGCAGAGTTTGGCATGCACTTAAAAGAAATTAATCATTCCCACAAACCTTGACTCTCCAGAGTGCTGGAGTAGATTACAAATGTCCAACTTTTAGTATGTTAAACTGATATTCAGCAGCTGTGGGCTACAAGTCCCTTCACCAATCTTGATAACTAAATATCTAGAGTAAATCTTCACATAACATCTCCACAGGTTCTACGACTAAGCAAAATGATGTATAATGAAACCAATTTTACCATAGGCTAATTAATACAAACAAGAGTTAAGTTCCTGCAGCATCTCATCGTCACAACGAAACATCATTCAATATAACCTGCTGTATTCTCTTCCAAGCATTGAGCTCAGTGCCAGAGATGCAGCATGAAATAAAATAGATGGGATCCTTATTATTACTGAGGTTAAAAATGCCTACAATTAAACAAGCAATTATAAAACAGTATGGCATGAGTTATAGTGAGGAAGTAATTAGAACTTCAGGTTTTTCATTAGCAAAACAAAAGAAACTTTTCAAGTTGATAAACATTTTTCTCTTTATAGTAAAAAAAAAAAGGCTACAGATAGGAAAAGGGCTAAGAAATGCATCTAGTATACTATTGAACTGTGAGAGGGTTTTAGTGCACAAAAATTGGGTACACAGAGGAAAAGAAGACAAATTTATTAAGAAAACAGAGACACAGACAAGGGCCCACTTCTATCACCTTTAACTAGTTAGTGGGCAAAAGAGCGACACAAACATCATAGGGAAAAAGTAAATATTGTAGAAAAATCTATGTTCCAATGACGTGGTATTTCAGCTGAAAGGTCTTACAAATATGATGATAATCATCCATAATAAGGTATTTCCATGATAGATATTTCATAACTTATTCATTAAAAAGGTTAAGCATCTTCTATGTACAATAAATTGTACTAGATGCTATAGCAGAGTAACTATACATCAGACACGGGCACTGACTTTAAGAAGCTTAGTTTAGTGGTAACCTTAAAGAAGGAGTAAAGCATTTTGCAGAATTCTTTATACGAACATCAGAAAATCAGTATCACATGCAAAACATCATCTAACCAAGGTGTTCACAAGATTTGGCCCACTCAGAACCTATTTACATTTAATGGTTAATTGTTCACTCAGATTTATATGTGAAGTAGATGATTATTTCTGTGCACTCACAGAATATTAAGAGATTTTAATAATATCTTGTTTCTCCAAAATATGTGCTTATAATGTGAGATTTTTGTTGTTGTTTTTTATGAATGGGTTGAGAAATTTGGGTTGTTGCTGGCAGGAAGCCTCTGGATGTGGTCCCAGAGCTGTCCAGAGCTCCAATCCACTCAAGGTGAACAAAGACCATGAAGAATGCTTAATTTATGAGATCTCAGGGTAGCAAACTGTCTGAAGCCTGAATGTTCCTTTCTGAACTACCGAAACACAAAGATGGGGTAAGATACTCACAAGGCAAGCCATGTGATTCTGTTTCCCTCTATTTTAAGTCAAGCTCTATCATTTTGCAGATGGTAACTGGGCTAAACTCCTCAGCCCCCAAATACTACCTATTCAACAAAATAAGAAACTTGAGTCTCATCAGCTTCAAGTTTAAATATATTAAATTTTCCTATAGTAAACAAGAATGCCTCCCAAGTATACCCCAGATGTGTTTACAATCCAATATAAGTGGCACTCACTAGTTAATGTTGCTGTAAATGTTAAGTGAGAAGGTATGGCAAGCACCTAACTAGCATCTAGCACTTTACTAAGAAGAAGAAAAGATCCACATCTCTTAGTGGCCTGCAAAGCCCACTCTGAAATTCTCCATTCCAACTATCCATTCCATATCCAAACTAAAATCCATTAATCAAAATTAGATAACCGTCCTTTTATATTCATATTTAGTAACTTTGTATTTTGTTGCTAAAACTTCCTTTGTAATCACTTTGTTTCAAAGCAGAGATGTGCTACTTTTAATATCTACTAGGTAGGTAAAAATTACAATTGATAATCCTTTCATCAAATAAGACTTTGAGAAATAAGTATGTGTGTTCACAAGAATACAAATAGCAGTCTTATTCCAGCCCCTGTCTTATTTCAGTATGGAAATAGCTCAAAATCAGAAAAACGAACTAAAAATTGGTTGTATAGTCATATGCTGGACAACAATAAAAAAAAAACTACTGATACAAGCAACTATAATGAATAAACTTCAGAAATATCATGCTCAGTGAAAAAAGCCACGCACATCAGAATACTTATTGTATATTCTATGTATATGAATTTCAAGAACAAGCCAAACAATACATAGTGTCAGGAGTCAGAACAGTGGTTATCTTTAGACAGTAAGTATTGACTAGGAAGGGACACGAAGAAACATTCACTAGTTAAGAAAGTGTTCTACATTTTACTTAGTGGTGTTCGTATGGTATATACACACCTAAGAATTTATTTTTCAATATGTGGTTTTTATTGCACCTTTAAAATATTACAATTAATTCTGAGGAATCCAACATTTTGCTGTTTCTATAGCTGGACAATTTAGATGTTATTCATCAGCCTCTTGAACTTTTCCTTTTTCAGAAACATAGATACCATTCAAATTTTTCTGATATCATTGCTTTTTAACTGTTGTGGCTTGCTGAATCAAAGCAGCTGAATTTGACACAAGTTTAATGTCATTTCCTTCAAGAATTAACTCATCTTTCTGAGTATGAGATACTCAGAACAAGCAATACCTGACCTCATTCAAACCCTGCAGTTCTATTTTTCACCCAAGAAATTTTGGGTGAAAAATACAAGAGAACCAGTCTCCTGAATGACGATGTTGATGGGGAATTGAGCATACACAGATTTCATCTTGTAACAGAAGCCAGTGTAACACCCTTGACGATGTTCTGTACATGACTACAGACAGTGAGGACAGCAGCCAGTTCTTTTCTATTTCTCCACCATATGTTAACCCGGAGCCTCTTTTTCTTTCCAAGGAGACTGAGTTCTATTGAAATAATCGAAGCGCTTTTGCAGGGTGCCTCTGGGGCCCTTCAAAATACTTGTGCATACCTTCGGAGTGATGTTAACATTTTCTTGAATGCCAACAGTCTTGATTGCTGAGAATGGTCTTCATCCTTGTAGTACATGTGGCAAAGAGCCCTATGTAAGAATTTATCGATCTATACACTTTTAACATTCGTGTATTTTACTGTATGTAAATTATCTCAATTAAAACAAAAGACTCAGGTGCACAGGCAGTAAATGGAGTCTAGTTTTCAAATGCACGTGGCCCAACCACAGAAACCACTCTATTACTAAACTATAGTCTGATGAATGTTAACCCAAGGGAGATGAACAGGACTCGAAAAAACAATGTCTGGCTACTCTTACTGCCTGACATTAGTCTCATTTACCTGAGTGCTTTACTCCTTGGATGTCATGCAGTGCCATCATGTCTAACAGGTACCATCATTTCTTTAGTGTCATTAATCGATCTTCTCCGAGTACTCAGCTTAACTGTTTTCAATATTCTCTTTTTCTTGTCTTGATTTTCCCAGAATAGACGCTACAATAAATAATGGTTCATTTTATGCTAAGAGAGAGGGCTCTAAATTAATTTGCCAAAAAGTATTCACTAGGAGCCAATTCGTAAATAGATCAATTCAATGAATAAACCAATTTATCCTTTTTCACTTACTGAAGATTTCAATAAAATTTTAGTATTTGCTGCATATCAGCATTTTAAGAATGATTTAATTTATAAAAAGCAAAGAGTTGTAGTTTAGTTTTCTTATGAATATATTCTTCATGAATATATTCAATAAATGTGAATATATTCTTTATAATGATTATATTCATGAATATATCCTCCTTATGAATATATTCATGAATATAGTCTTCTTTGCCCTACAGGGAAAACATTTTAATGCAGTTTTAAATTAATGAATATCAATATATTCATGAACATTTTCACAAGTTTATATTCATATTCATGAGCTATGTTCTTCACCATATTGGGGCATTTTAAACCTGGTTTAAAATTTAATGAATATCAATATATTCATTAAGACTATATTCATATTTTTGAAGCATATATTCATATTCATACCCTGTACTCTTGATCATATTGGGAAGTTTGAGCTCAATTCAAAATTTAATGAATATCAATAGATTTGCCAAGAATATATTCATAAGCATACAATCATTTTCATTGTGTATATTCAAGAAGAGAATATTTACAAGGCAAATAACCCATCCAATAATTTTAACCTTTGACAAAATGAGCATTCTCTAAAACAGTGCTGAGAACATATTTGTTTTTATTGGTGAATTGGCATACTTCCTTCTAGAAAGGCTGTTTCTCTCCAAGTACTCAGGCCCAAGATTTACCCAGTGAAACTCATTTGGGTATGTACCAATGGTTTCCCAGAATTTCTCAGATCTCACAGGCTCTGTAACTGCTCTGTTTTTCTTATTTTACTCTAACACACTGATTTGGGATATATAAAGGTTAATAGATTTTTTTGTCTGAATGTAAGAACTTCTAGCAGTCCCTCTACCTTCAGGTATCATTTCTGTTTTACTTTTTAGAATTGTTTTTCATCAATTTTTTTCTAAATTTAATTCTCTGATTTGACTGTCCTGTTTTGCTTAACTATTTTAATGTTAGAAGAAAACATCTTTAACCCAATAAGTAATATTTATCGAAAATCATAAAACCTTAAAACTGGAACAAGAGATTTCCATTAAAAATAAGGATGTCTATTCATCATAATCATTCAAAATTGTCCTAAATGTGCTAGCCTATGCAATAAGCCAAGATGGCAGGCAAGATATTAGAAAAGAATTACAAAGCCATCGTTATTTCCTGATGATATGCCTGTCCAGTTAGAAAAAAAAGAGTAATGAATTTTTAAAAATAGAATAAACAGATAACATTAAATTCCAAATAGCTTAGAAATTTAAATGAAAGGATTAGAAAAATAATTTCATAATTTTGGAATGTTAAAGGCATTTTTCTTTATTGAGTGTGATTTAAAATTTTTAATATGCAAATATAATAATGTGATCACAAAAAATTCTGGTGGAGCTTTCTCATTTTTTATTGTCAAAGACAGATGAAAGTTGATAGACTAGCAAAATGATCACCCATATAACCTCCACATAGTCAACTATTGTTAATATAATAAAAAACTATGCTATAAATTTTAAATATTTTTTTTCTAATACCTGATCACTGCAAAATATCAAGATGGATGAACCTTAAAAACATGGATGAACCTTAAAAACATCCTAAATGAAATAACCAAGTCATACAGGACCACACATTTCATTCACATAAAATGGGTAGAGTAGGCAAATCTATAGAGACAGAATGTTGATTAGTGGTTGCTAATGACTGAGAGGAGTTTGGGGGAAATCAGAAGTAAATGCTAATGAATGCCAGGTTTCTTTCTAGGGCAATAAAAATGTTCTCAAACTGATTGTGGGTGATCAGGTTGCAAAACTCTGTAAAATATACTAAAAACCATGAAATAGTACAAGTTAAATGAGTACTGATGGTATGTGAACTATATCTTAAAGCTGATATTAAAATCCAGAAATTAATTATAGGTTAAATCAATTGACTGACTTTAAAGGAGTTCTCTAAAGTATATTTGAGTAAAGAAAGCAAGATGCAGAAAAATGCACACAATTTCATTTTTGTAAAACAATGACAAAATTGCAAATGAATATATATATGCATGCAATTATATGAACGTGGAATAAATATAGAAAGATGCATAGTAGGTTGTGAATATGGGTTACCCACATAGGGGTGTTAATGTGGGGAGAGGGTGACTAGAGGGGAAGGAATGGTAACAATGCAATACAGGGACTGATGAGATAAACCCTACTTAAAAAGAAACACATGATGTGTCACGTCTGCAACTTACTTTCAGATGGTTCAGTAAGAATGTATGTGTATACATATATAATTTCATATATACATACATGTACACACACATAAAGATGGGCAGATAAAGCAAATAGGATCAAATGGTAACAGTTTATTATATGATACATAGTTATTTCTCAATTTTGAAATGGTTTTGGTTTTGCGAACAGAGAGCCAAGTTTTCTTGCAACAATTTTTAAGGGCTATTTTGAGTATCAATATTAAGAAAAGAGGCATTACAGTTTTTGCACATTTTTGATTATCATTTTAGTGTACTAACGAACTCTATTATGAAGAATTCATGGGCACTCTACTGAAAGGTACACTAGCTTATCAAGGCACAGGGTAAGCTTATACCATGCACAGTGGCACACAAGTCTGGAAGAACAAATCCATTAAATGAGACTACCAGAATGCAGCCCAAGTTCTTGATGTTGCGATAGCTGGGCTACCAAATGCTGTGGGACTCCCACCACTGTTTATACACATCAGAATCTACTAAAAGAGACTAACTAACACTCAGGAGGCAACCAGGGGAATGACCACTCCAGTCCCTACTCTCTTAAATATCATATTTCTCAGTAAACAGAAAGAACAGGAAGTTGGGACTGGCTATTAGGGACAAGGGTCACATTAGAAAAAAAGAAATTTTCTCTGGCTTAACTTAAAAAAAAGGTGGGGGAAGGAGCTTTACAAAAAGAAAAGAGATTTAAAATGCATTTGCCTTTAATTGTGGTCCCCGTGCAATTTTTTTGAAGACTGGAACATATAATCTATAAAGTCTACAAACTATAATCTATAAAATCTATAAACTATAATCTTCTATATATGCTCCATCCTGAGGACACCCAGTGACATCAGCCTGCTAAAGCTACTCCACAACTTCCAAGCCTCAATTCACCTACGCCTCACCACTAAAAAAAGGTTAAAAGCAGCCAAAAATGTTAGGTATTTTTAATGCAAAAAGGCTCCCTTAGGTATCTATTGAAGCCATCAGTTTCCTATGAGAGGAATGTGAGGCTGTCCCTCAAAATGTGATCTTTCAGCAGCCACGGCAAAAGCCAGGCTTCACTCTGCAGCCCATCGGGCCCCTGGCCCCAGCCCGCAGCCCGCAGCCCCCAGCTCTGCTCCACTGCGCAGACATGAATAAAGTCATGGTTTCAATACATCAATGCTGAATGTTAACTTTATACTCTGATCCATTTATGTGTCTAACTGAAGTAATAAACCCTCTAATATAGGTTTTTTAAAGAATAAAATAAGATATATTTAAAAATTTGTAAACTGTAAAGAGTTGATATTATAAAAATAAGAACTGGTGGAGAAAACCAATCTGGGTTATGGAATATTTTTTAAAAGGTCTTTTAGCTTTCAGTATCTGGGACAGAACAAATAAGCACCTAGTAGAAATCCTTGCAGAATGTGTTTTCCTAAATTTAAAAATATTCTCTCATTTCCTCATTACACAAGTAATACATGCCAATTTTTTAAAAGGAGAAAAATAACAGAAAAGCTATGTCACTCTAACTAATAAGACATTCACTGTTAACATTTGGGTATTTTCCTTCTCATCTTTTATTTGTACTTGGGCTGAGTTATTTTTCTTTTAAACACAGATGTAATCCAACTAAACATTACTAATTATGTCCTGCTATCTTAAGCATTTCCCATGCTGTTGTCAATCGCTTGCTATATGTTATTCCATCAACTGTAACTCAGAATTAGCTGAACATATATAATGGAATTACTGACAGTTTCATAACAGTCTCTGAAATATTTAGTTGGAGATAAACATATGAAGAATTCCAGGCTTCTAAAAGCTAAACTTAATTTCTGGCAAGCATACTGGTAATTATAACCAAAAGCCAAATATTATGGAATCCTTTTTTAGACTAAGCAATCTTACCACTCAGCATATATAATCACTGAAATACTTTCTGCATAATGATATCTGTTTAGCTACTGGCAACCATAAATGTCCCTAAAAGCCAGAGAAATGTAAAATTTCTCTAATATGATTGCAAAGTAAAAGTTACATCTGAGCAAACTGAAATATAAAGCTGGTCGTGAACACAATATTTATTCTGAGAAAATTCATACTCATACTTTCCACCTATTAGAAGTAGCTATAGAAATCATCATACAAACCAATCAATACTAAAATTTTTTCATCTACGAAATAAGTTTGAGTTCATATAAGCGTATCAAAGTATTTTTACATTCTATACAAAATTCTTGAGGGGAAATTATTTAAATGTTCAAGGAAAGATATTTGTGTATCCCTATGGCACAAGGAAACAAGGAAATGCTCAAAAACCAAACTGGTGAGAATATGCCAAAGGGACACAGGAGCCAACCCAAAGAGCTCCCAATGGCCAAAGCTAAAATAACTGAAGCAACAAAATAAATCAGTACTGGATTATAAACCAAAGTAGAAATAAATATCCATGAGTTCATATTGATATAAGTAAAGGATTGATTAAATAAATGAGAGAGAACAAATATACTATATAGAAAAAAATCCAAGTAGTTTATATAAATACTATCTCCTCAAGAAGGTAGAGTACAGCTCCCCACCCTTTAAGAGTGGGATGCACACAGTGATGGGGGCGTACTTTACAGTGAAAAGGATTCATAAGCAAAGAAAGTCAAGCAGGCCCAAAACAATTGATGTATGGGAGACAGTGCTATAATGGAGATTTATAAGGGGAGACCTAATGAGGATGGTCAGGGAAGGCTTTTGTGAAAAAGTGATTAAGCTGAGAACTGAGAAATACGAAGGAACAAGTCATGTGACGCGAAGTTGGAGGAAAATTAAAGAGAACAGTAAGTGTAAAGATGCTGAATTAGGAAAGTGTCTTAATGCCTAGATAATATTGTCTATTTAAATGCTGAAATGAAAAGGCTGGGACATAAACATGTTAGTGCCTGAATGAATTCATCAAAACCTCTCAGGCTTACAGAACCAGAAACCTCAGTCTGTTTAGCACTTCCCAGAGATGTACAAAGGGGATTCCTTTCTTTAAACTTTGCAGAACTACTTGGATATATATAAATACCAAGGCCCCTGACAGTCAATGATTAGGATGGCACTGGAAGAAATCATCAGTGGGGATACATCAGAATAAAACAACTTAAAGGGAGCGAGCTTTCCAGTATCTCCCACTCCCAAGGGCCCTAATAATAGCCCTTGAATCCTTCGTTCTATTCCTTCTGTTCTGTGCTCTCCCAGATTCAGTAAGTTAAGGGTCTATTTGTTTGTATTTTAGGCAATGTAATAAGAGTCTATTTGTTTGTATTTTAGGCAATGTAATAATGCAAAACAGCAACAATAATCAAGGACACAATGTGGCTTCTCTCACTCAGGGGAAGTAAAATTGTGGAATCCTATGAGGGCTAGAAAATTACATAAAAAAGAAATATGCAATAAATTCTCCTTCATGTAATAGGTACTAGGCAAAATTACTTTTACATATGAATAATTGCAGCAATAAACAACAATAAAGCAGGAGTAATGGCATCATTAAGAACAGCCAAATAATTCAAGCAACGAACAGACCACCAGTGGTCCCCAGAATCAGTCTACTTCACCATTACTGGGAATATACCATTATGAATAAATGAAAACCACAGGAAATGCTCATTTTCTCAAGATTTGTATGCTTATGAGGAGGTCAACTGCTGTGGATTCCAGGAGAGAATGTATTTCTATCATTTATGGTCCTGAGAGAATGGGCAATGAGTAACTGATTGGAAATCAGAGCAAAGGAGAAAAAGAAATGTGTCAAATGTCAACTCATACCTAGGAAATATAAAATGTTCTCTGATTATTCAGTATATAGAACACCTACCCAAATACCTTCATTGGTGAAAGCATCTCTGACACACCAGTTAAAGAGTCAACATGTATTGAGCCTTACATACAATGTCTTGCAATCCGCTGTGGAATTCTGGGGAAATAAAACATAAAACATATGGCAAGACTCTTTAAAGACACAGAGGTCCAAAGGTGGTAAATCAATTGGCTCAGAATACAAATGAGGATTTTATCACAAAATAATTTCTACACATAAAAGTAATTAGGTTCTTTTATGTGGCCACCCACAAAATTTCTTAGCCACCCACAAAAATTTCTTAGCCTACTCTTGCTGACCAGAAATATAAAACTAAGACTGCTACATAACACAGCCAAGTGGAATTTTTATTATTTCTATGAGAAAATGCAATCCTAGTTCACTACAGATGGCAAGCCCTGACTCCTTTCAGGCATCAAAAGCTCTGCGCAGCAACAACTGTAAGTGCCAGGGCAGCATCAGGGCCATTAAAGACGGGCCAATTCTCTTCTACAGTGACTATTTGAACTTAAAAATAATTAAAATTAAATAAAATTAAAATCTCAGTTCTTTGCTACCACATTCCAAGTGCTCACTGGCCACATGTGGCTGTAATGGCTATCCCATTGGACAGTACAAAAGGGGAACATTTCCATCATCACAGAAAGTTCTACAGGATAGCACTGCTTTATATCTCTATGAGGAAGGTTTCTCACTTTTCTATACCATCATAAAAGAAAGCAACTCTATGTGAATATATGGTGATGATGGTAGAACAACAATGTGAATGCATTTAAAAGAGCTTTTTTGTGTGTTTGTGTATTCCTCCACCTCATTTTATGAACTGTACTCTTAAAATGGTTAAGATGGAAAGTTTTATGTTATATGTATTGATCACCAAGAAAATAAAGCAGCTCCCTGTTACACTCTCTCCTTATATTCCAAGGCATGGCATAATTTGCAACTGGTCACTAAACTGGATCTCCTTTAAGTGTGTGTCATGCCAAAGCCGAGATTTTGTAAGTGGCTGTTAGCATATGAAAACAAACAAACAAATAAAAAAAGGCCAGTTCCTGCAGTCCACTTCTATTGTCCATGCTTTGGTTTTCTGAGTTTTCACATGTCCTTGGTTGGGTCTTAGATAAATCTACATTTTATTTCAATAGCATTGTAATTAGACCCCTTCTCAAATCTCTCTCTGTCTCTGTCTCTCTCCCTCTCCCTCCCTCTCCCACTTCTCCTTCTCTCTCTCTCTCTGTCTCTCTCAACACACACACACACACACACACACACACACACACACACACACACACATTCTTTCCTTCAGAGCTATGTTAATGACTCAGCACTGACATCAGTGCCACCAGTGACATCACATTGGCTTTGGATATGTGGAAATATGGATGAAAAATGATTGATCAATTCTGAAAAAGAACTGAAATCAATAGGAGAAATAAGATGAGCTGGAGGAATACACAAACACACAAAAAAGCTCTTTTAAAAATTCAAATTAGTAGTAAATTGGTTTGCTAGAACAAGAGCAGCAAAAAGCCTTGTGTGTACATGGGGGTGGGGGTGGTCAATGCCCCAAAAGTAAGAATATCTTGAAATTGCTGTAATTACTTAGAAACCTCAGTGCTCCCCAAATTATGAAATCTTACTCAAGAGTCCTGCCTTAAACCTATTAGAGGATTTACATATTATGTATACTCCCTACCTGGGACATAGCTGATATATGCAATGTCTTGTAGAAACACAATTTCCCACATAAACAATACCTATCCACTCATGAGGTCCAAGAAGGAAAACAAAGCTACCTGAACCAGGGCCAACTTTATCACTATATACCCATCTTAGGTTTTGTTTTAGAATTTTCTTTATATATAGAAAAATACTAACTTCAACAACCATGCTTAAGTCATAAACACTGAGTTTTCTGCAGTTCTGCTAAACCACCCACATTTGCTTTCCTAATCCCACCAGTCAGCAGTCTATAAACATGGAACAACTGGCCTTTCAATGAAGCCAACACGCTTGAAATGGCATCATATGTGTGATGTGGGCTTGTATGAACCATCTGGCAACCCACTCAGATTCACTGTTGATGCTCGCTCTCATTCAGTTCTCAAACATTAAACTTAAGAGCTATTTGCAAATTTCCATTCAGAGCAAAGTTTCTGTTAAATCTGTTAAGACACAGTAGGGCAAACCTAAAGACTTTTTTAAAGGTGAATTCAAGATCCACAATCTGTCCTCAATACATGGTAGCTATTATTTATTATAGTACTACACTATTCATCCAAACTAGCTCTATCCCCTAACATCACCTCTGCTAGTTTGCAGATTCACTGACCTATATATAATCACTAATTATGACATCTTAGAGCACACTCTACAGCCAACCAGTGCCCCTGCACCTTTCCAGTTGGTCCCTTGCCCTTCCATAGCTGATCCATCAGTGCTTGCTAATATTGAAACCAGTTCCATAAGTCTAGATTAGAAGCGAAAGAACCTGCTCTAAAATGACACCAGGGCATATGCTGGTGCACACACCTTCGGGAAAGATTTATGCAATGGTTCACTTTTGTTCACTTTTAACCATTTTCAGAAAAATATCTCACTAAGAAACTCTAACCTATTTTCACTTGGACTGTCAAAAAACATAAAACAAGGTGAGAAAATTCTAGGCCAAAGAGTAGATCTGAAAAATAGCCTAAATTTCATTTAATCCAGGGCAAAGCTTCTAAAACCACATGTCTACTGGTTGGTGCTTTAAAATCATCACATCCAGTTATGCATGTGTCGGAAAAGTCTCAGCATCCTACCAGGGCCACCCTCACCCCTTAGTATTTGATTGTCATGTCACTTCTCAAATTAGGAGTCATGAGTACAAAAAAGAAATCAGTTTCTGTTGGGTGGCTGTGATGGTGGTGGCTGTAACAGTAGGTGGCTTTGTTGTGAGTAGAAAAGATATTGCCCAGTTGTCATCACACAGCTCTATATCTTGCTAGTTCAGGCCACCCACACCTGTTAAGTTGGGGGACTCCCACCACCCACTCATCCCTAAGCAATTTGGACCTATGGATTCAAATATCCATTCTACTTACTATGACCAAGAGGCAGAGGCTGGATGTTAGATGAGCATAATGAGAAGAATCTCCTGCATTCGAGCTCTCGGCTAATCCAAGGACTTACTAGAGGTTAAACCAAGTTCTTCTAAATAATAAATAAGTACATTCATTTTGCCCAACTTTAGACTCAGGGATGGATAAGGGGGATAACTGCTATAGCTATAACCAAGGATCAAGCCACAGAAAAGTAGATATGCCAAGTGGAAAAAAGGAAGCTGGTCCTAGCTGGGTCAACAAGGGTCAGAGTCCAAGGTCAAAGCAAGCAATGAGAATGATTACACATGTCCAGCCAATCATAACTGGTATAGAACCAAGAAGAAGGGAATCCTGGCCCTTTTAAAGATACCAGGAGTTGAGATGGTTGTATAAAGAACAGGGGCTGGACAGATATCAAATGTGATTCAGATGAAAGGAAAATAGGCCCAGAGCTAGTTAGAGATGGCAGAGATACTAAACAAACAGGACAAGACTTGGGTGGCTGATGCCGGGGAGCAGTATTAGGGATAAAGCACTAAAACAAATACTGTAAGACAACAAAGGTAGTCTACAGTTTAAGGAAAAGCTCTTTAAAATCAGAATTCTATGCCCAGCAGTGATCATTCAAGTATGTGGACAAAAATAAAGACATTTCATTTTAGAAACATGTAAGGTAAAAGCATCAGGCATATGCTGCTGCTCTATCGGACTTGATAAATAATGCACAACTAATGCAAAATATCAATTTCATCCTGTCTCTAGTTACTTGAGACTACACCTCATGCATTATCTTACCTACAAAGGAAGGTAGTACTTCTACTCAAAGTCATTGCAAAAGACTTAAATTTCCTTGGAAGTAATATACATGTAGTATGTTTACCTACCTCCATCTTTTCTATTTCCCACCTTAAGTATTTTTAAAATGTAAAAGCAATTTAATTTGCTGCTTCCTTTCTACTAATCAATCTAATCAATCAAGCCAAGTGTAAAATGGCAAAAAACTGTTTTCAAAACTGTTTTCACTTTGCCATTTTCCCAAACACACAAAACTTAAGCACTCCTTGATCTTAATTAAGATGACATAGCACCAAGGGGACTGAACCACCTCTCTTCTATTATACTTGTCTACTTCCTGTAATACTGTATAATTAGGAACAAGAGACAAGTTGATGTATTGATATCAGTACTTACTAAAATACTAATTAAATGCTTTAATAACCCAACAACTATGTGAACATAATCCAATGGGATCAAATTACTCCCATATAGTTATTGTTTTATCAGAAACAAGTTAGTACAAAAATGTCTCTGAACTCCACAAGGTACACAAAGGTAAACCCACATTTCTCAGTTATTACTTATAGCAATAATATGTACCTGCTGGAAACGACTCAAAGAACAGAAGAATTTAGAATTTATTTTCATAATCACCACCCCTTACACAATATCTGTTCATTCAATAAATAATCAATGGACATCTGTGTACTAAGGTGCTAAGGAAGGCAAACTTACCTATAGAAATGTTCAGAAGAGTCACAAGGATAATTCAAAACAAATTTAAAAACCAGATCATGTGATGTCCTGGTGAAAACCAACACTTGAAACCTCCAAATGGATCCTGAACAGTTTAGGATGCTATGAGCACAAGCTCAGATATCATAAAGAAATATCTAATTTGTGTTGAATCTCATGTTAGTATGATAACATAGATTAGTAAAAGACATATGATGTTTTATAAAGCGATTAAAAGAGAAATCATGAACTCAAACCAGCAAATAATGACACTTCTGCTTTCTTTGGTTGTCATTTACTTTACATGTTGTTACTGATCTGTTTTAACTTTCCTATATATGTTAAGAGGCAGGGGTCCAACTTCATTTCTGTGTATGAAAATACAGTTGTCCCATCTGTTGAAGAAACTACTCCTTTCTCATTGAATGGACCTGGCACTCTTGTCAAAAATCAATCAGCCATTGATATATGGGTGTATTTCTGGACCATCAATTTTATTCCATTGGTCTATATTTCTATCCCTATGTCAATACCACATTGTTCTGATTACTATAGCTTTGTAATAAGTTTTGAAACCAGGAAGTGTGAGTTATTCAACTTTGCTGTTCTTCAGAATTGTTTTGACTCCTCAGGGCCTCTGGCAATTCCAACTGAATTTAAGGATCAGCTTTTTTATTTCTGTAAAAAAAGCTATTGGAATTTTGATAGAAGTAGCTCTGGGGACCATACCAAGTCTTCCTATCCAGGAACATGAGATATATTTCCATTTCTTTATGTTTTTAAAAAATTTATTTTGGTACTCTTTTATAGTTTTCAGTGTTCAAGTCATTCACCTCCTTAGTTGAATTTTTTCCTTGGTATTTTATTCTTTTAGATGCTATTGTAAATGAAACTGCTTTCTTAATTTCCTTTTTCAGATTATTCATTGCTTGTGTATAGAAATACAACAGACTTTTGTTACCTTGCAAGTTTGCTGAATTCCTTAGATCTAATTGTTTTCTTGTAGATTCTGGGAGATTTTCTAGAGGACCTATGTAATCTGCAAACAGAGAGTCCTCCTTCTGCTTATGAACTCTAGTGACCTTGGCCTCCTCAGACTCCCCACCCCATGTTCTTAGGGAGGGAGGATGGCAGCCTCTACCTGGGTTTCTCCTTGCACCACAGCCTAGAAACCGTTTCCAGGCGGTAAACTGGGGCAATCATAGTGTTCACCTTATTTGTTTCTCATCTCAGAGATCACTATACTTTCACTGCCTGATATACAATGTCTTAAAAATCACTGCTTAATATATTTTGTCTCATTTAATTATTTTAAGTGGTACGATGGTTAATTTTGTGTGTTGATTTGACAGGGCCACAGAGTACCCAGATATTTCATCAATACTATCCTGGGTGTCTGTAAGGGTGTTTCAAGATGAGATTAATATCTGAATCAGTAGATTGAATAAAGCAGACTGCCCTCCTTAATGTGGGTCACCCCATCCAATCAACTGAAGACCTCAATAATAGAATAAAAGGTCTGAGTAAAAAGGAACTCTCCCTGCTTGACTGCTGAGCTGAGTCATCAGTCTTCCTACCTTTGTACTTAAACTGAAACATCAGCTCTTCTTCGGTTTCAAGGCTGCCGGCTTTCAGACTATAACTTACATCACTGGCTCTCCTGGTTCTCAGGCCTTCACTGACTGGAACTACAACCACTGGCTCTCCTAGCTCTCCAACTTGCTGGCTGCAGACTAGGGAGTTCTCAGCCTCTATAATTATGTGATCCAATTCCTTATAATAAATCTCTTTATGTGTGTGTACTTGTATATATGTATATCTATATGTATATGTATACACACACACCCTATTGGTTCTGTTTCTCTGGAGAACCCTAATACAGGTGGAATGACAAATGAGTTCCAGTTACTCCATGCTGTCCAGACGCATAAGTCTAATATATTTTTAAGACACTATTTTATTACAAGGCAAGTAATTACAACAGTCATGAACACTTTTTTCCTACTTTTCTATAAGATACATTATTTTTTCATAACCATGAGGCAAGGTTCTTTGCACTACACAAACAAAAAATATAGGACAAGGAAGGGAAGAAAAGCAGTGTGGAAGAGTGGAGGGCAGAGACTAGAAAACGGGACTCCGTATTTTACAAAATATTTTCATACATTTGTCTCTCATTTCATATTCTGAACAGCTGTGAGGCTAAGCTGTTAGGTGCTTTTAGTTCCATTGTACAGATATTGGAATTTGTTCAGAGATTAAATGACTCACCCAAGGCAAGATAACAATAAAGGCAACACCTGAATTCAAAACTTTTGAGTCAAAATTGCTTGCTTTGATACACAATTTTAAAGTCAGAAAACACTGACTATGAAGACATGTGGCTGGAGGAAAAATACCTAGAATTTGGGATCAATCAGATCTGTGTCAGAATTTCTTTCACGGACCTATTCTTTGAGCCACTGGGACCTCAGTTAATTGATTCACTGCCTCAATGACTCATCATCACTTCTTTCTTCATGCAGCTTAGATTTCACAGTCCATCATTTAAAACAACCCCTTATACACACTCAATTCCCTCACCCCTTTATTTACTGTAACCTAGACTGTTTTCACATTAAATTTACGACCACTAAACTCAAGTGGGTCCTCAAGGTTACCACGTAATTGTACTTATCTCACTATGCCAGTGGTTCTCCAACTTTTTTGTACATTAGAATAACCCAGAGGGCTTGTTAAAACAAAGATTGTTTGCCCTCACCTCCAGATTTTCTAATTCAGTAGGTCTGGGATGAAGCCCAAGAATTTGCATTTCTAACACATTCCCAGATGACACTGGCGCTGCTGGTCCAGGGATCACAATTTGCTCAAATCCACACACTCCACTGTCCTAACTGAATCTCTTCAAGTCTCCAAATCCTTCTGCTCCATTCCACTCTCACTGAGGAACAAGCAGCAATCAGAAGATCATTTCCACTTGCTCCCAATGTGACATCTTCCTACTTACCTCTCTAACGTTCCCGTCTGGGTGACTCTGTCCCATCTGCAAAATCCTCCTTGCTCTTCCTCAAAGGCAACAATATTGCCTCCACTTCAGGAACTTTGCACTAGCTATCTGGAATGCTCTTCTCCCCAAACATTTGCACCATTTTCCCCTTCACCTCCTTTAAATCTGCTTAAGTGTCCTCTGATCAGAGAGGCCTTCCCAGAACACTCTACAAACCTCCCCACATGTGCCTGGCACTCCCTGTACTCCCATTTTGAAGTACTTCTCTCCATGCCATATATTACCACCTGGTAGCTTCCTTAGTTGTTTATTTGTCTATTTATCACCTATGTTAAGAATATGAGTGGAAAAGAGAGGCAGCCAAATTCTCTAGGATTAAAGAGAGTTAGTGATAAGAGAATGGACAGCACTGAATCCATTTATCTAAGAAATCTGGCTGAGAAAGAGAGAAATCGGAACAAGGAGCAGCAGATTCAAGCAGAAGTTTCTTAGGATGCAAAGGCAGGGCTAAAGGAACAGGGGCCACAAGCAGTGTAGCAAAGAGAAAGTTTAAGGATACTGAGAACTAAAAGGATGTATATATATAGGAGACAAGATTGCTCAAATATCTGGAAATAACAGATTCACAGAGCATAGGATTTTTCTTTTGTTTTTAAAGCAGGTATCTACTAAGAGCTTACTATATGCAGGGCACTGTGAAAAACAGTTCACCAGCACATCTGATTTAATCTCCACAACCCTAGGAAGTAGGAATTATCATCTAGGCCTTTTTGTTCACAATCGGAGACATTGTACTGACATGTCTGTCCACAGGCTTCTCCTCCCAGTTTCATCCTTCCTTTCTTCCTTACCGACCTTAATTATAACTGATCCTACAAGATCCCCAACTTTTGAGTTTCATGCAGTCAAATATCAGCTTCTGTGAAAGGGGCTGAACCACCTCCTTACCACCTCGATGGTTTATGCTCCAAGAATGAAGAAGTCACACTGACTCACAGGAACCAATCTCTGTTGACTGACTCCATAGTGTCTTCGTATAAATTCACCCTCAGTTGAAGTCTTAGGGCTATACCAAGTAATTCATCACAGCTGCTAAACCACATACTTTCTTCCAATTCTTCTTAGTTGTCCATTTTCATCCTCTGCCCCTCCACTTTCAGTAGGAAGCCTTCATTCACCACCACCATGGAGGGTACCCAATAGAAAAAGTTTCAGCCTCCCTTCCCACCACTTCAAACTTTCATCTTATTCTCAGGAATGTTCTTTTCTATCTCGTCACTGTTCTTGCAAATGGTGATAACTGTAGGGCTTCCTTTAAAACATCTGTATCCCCTTTTCTTGCCTTATCTGCCTACACTGACTGGGACCTCCAAAACAATGATGATGACAGACATCCTTATCTCTGGTTCCTGACTTAACCTGCAGGCCTTCAGTGTTTTCCTCAGTTGACCTGCTTTCAGTGTCCCCCTTTTTCAGTGTCCCCCTTTAAGAATGGGCCTGGCTTCTCACAACATTGCTTATTTTAAATGTCTCAAGAACAGAACATCCACAAGGAATCAGTTCCAGCCTCATCTAAGACTTCTTCTTATGGATAAAGCTTATCCACATACTATTCTGCTAATACAGACAAAGCAGACATTAGACATATCTACACTACCTTTTTTTCCCCTACCATATGTTATCTTTTTAGGCATTTTAATCACAAGTCAACTATTTGTTGACATGTTTATTTTAGTGTCTTATTTATTACCAAATAATTTTCTTTCTATAGTGACTATAAATGCAGGCTCTGTATGCTCATTTCATAAATATACAATATAGGTGAATGACCCATATAAGTGAACAGCTTTTAAACTGAACCATATAGTTTAACTAATGGTCAGCAGGGCCAAATAATCTTATACAAATCTTATTAGAAAAAAATATTAGATAATCAGATTTATGGCACAAATCAGTCAACAGAAAACCAATTTTAAAAACCATTCTCAAATGTTTAATAATATCCATTTTTACAACATGACTTTCAGCTGTTGTTTCACCTTCTGGCTAGACTGAATCCGCTTTTAACCACCCTTATGGCATTGTACATATGCAGGGAACAAATGCAATCTATTGAAGAGAAGCAGTGTGTGTAAAGGAGCTCAATTAAATGGTGGAATATTTCTTGTAAATTAAAGCCCTATTGAATAATCATCTTCCATGCAAATTATCTTTCATGGGGTATTCCAATATGTGCCATTATCATATGTAGCCCCTTTAATACATGCTTACTTGTAATGCTTGACATAATGAATTCTCCCTCTTTGTTCCTGCAGAAATGAGAATGAAAATTTAAACTTTTTAATTTTTCCTTGCTAGACTGCCTTGTGAATACCCCGGTGGTGAGACACTATTCATAATCTATAATGCAGAAGAATGATTTAATGAAATGCACAGTATTAGCACATTTATCAGAAACAACAGTTTAAATGAATTTCTGATAGAAAAATATCATGTTATCCTCTCCTCCTTCAAAAAAGCAAATTTTCCCTGGAAGCTCATAAGCTCACTCACCTAATTTTACCTCAAACTTTTAAGGTTTCTATTCTTAGACAGAAGAAAGTCATATGCTAAAATATAATTACACAAAATAGAGATTGCTAACACAATGCATGGGGGGGGTCCACACAGTTCTTAAAATATATACAAAACTGTACGTTGTATATACAGATGTGCATTTTCTGAGAATCCAGAGTTTTTATCTGATTCTGCCAAAAGATATCTTAATCATACTTTGATGTTACAGGTACAGAAAATCTGATTGATGTTCCAGTCAATATAACAAGTTCCCTCATTGCTAATTCTGCACATTTATCACACAGAACAAAAATTCCAACGCAAAAAAAATATATCAATCAAACTACAACATTCAATCATATTCATTTCCTAAAACCTAAAGTGAGATTCCACACATCCTTCCCGAGCATTCCAGATTATGTGCATATGATGAAGCAACCTAAGCCCTGGAAAGAATAACTGACAAGGGTGTTAAGGGGGAATCTGAGTCATATGTTACTCCTTGGACCAGAGCCTGGTATATCGGCAGAGAGCTGGGAAAAGTAGGCAAATTCAGTGTCACCATTTCATGTTTCATGAAGGTCTCTGTAAATGTATGGCTTCCTTCCCCCAACACCCAAAAGCTTCTAAAAGTCCCTAACTTAACTATTAACTAAATCATAAATACTGAATTGCATCTTTAAAAACATTCTCATAGATCTTGCCACTCACTTTACTCTAATGGACTGGGAAAAGTCCAAGGGACCTTTAGGGTCAATTAAATACCACAACTGCTACAACTGCAATGTACTACAAAGCATGTGAGTACATGAGTCCCGTTAGGAACTTACTACTCAAACTGCCCTTTTAGTTAACAAGCACAATCCCCAGGTTCTATTCAGAATTAATGTGCCCACAGAAACCCTAAGTTACAATCCATGATTCTGCAAGGGAGGCAGAAACTTTCTTATAAAGCTAGTATGGTATAAACACTGTTGACTGTGACTGCATTTATAAAGCTATATATTTTTTTTTTTAAAAAGGCAGCAGCTTGTGCAAGTATAACTTCTGAAGACTTAGTACAGAAGAAAATAAAATCAACACTGTAAAAAGATTTCAGATTTCTCACAGTATAAAGTAATAGAATCTTATGCAATCTCTAAATAGTCACAACACAAAACGCATTAGGGATGCACTATGTACATAAAATTATCCTTAACTAATTAAATACCACAAAGAAAAAACATCTAATATTTTTTCACAGTTATTTTTCACAAAATGCACTCTGTAAGCTAAATTTCATTTTTTCAATACTTCAAATTTTACCAAAAGCTTCCCCATATTTTAAAAATTAAGTCATTTTCTTGAAGAACTTTAAAAATGTTCATTCTTAACTATACGCATTATGTGAGTTCGGTGGTTTTCGGCCTCTCTAAAGAGGGGACACTCCACTACTGGAATTTCGGTGGCACACTTCAAGGACAGGATTACATCCTCACTCCTCACTCTCTGCTTGAATCCCCTTTCACCACTGTGTATCTGTTTTAAATAGAGTTCTTTACTGCCCTGACCTATATACTCACAAAGCAGAGTCCTTGCATGCTCCAATAAACAAGCAATCCCCTAGAACTGGCTCAACACCACACTTTGCCTTTTACCACTCATCCTACATGACCCATTCGGGTGTTCACTTAAGTCACGGCGTTTCTCCCACTGAATTAAAAATCAACATTCTTTCCTCCCAAATTCGATAACCATATATAAAAGGTATATAGCACACGTGCTACAATAGCACATAATCTGAAGCCACTGTGCTAGTTAAGATGATTAGCTTTAAAATGTTCTTAACAAATTACTATGTATTGCCTATGAAGTCAAAGTAGACAGACAAAATCAAACATTCACCAATACAAGTATTTGTTGAACTTAACTTTCTCTGCATGTCTGGAGTTCATATAGCTTCCCTTCTAGATATTTAAACCTCAATAATTTCTCCTATGTGCCCTCTTTATGACATGAATTTTTTCATCTTCACAACCATCCTATGAGGTAAAATATACTCATCCTTTGGTACCACAGAGGATTGATTCCAGGACACCCCACTGATACCAAAATCCGCATGAGTCCATTTCTGTTCCCTCTGCCTCAAATGCTCCTCTTCCAACCACCTGCATGGCAAGCATTTTCACTCATTTTAAGTCCTTATTCAAGTCATTTTATCAGTAAGGCCTTCTTTGGCAATCTAAATTGTCAAACCCTCACCCTGAAATTTTTCATATCTCCCTTCCCTGATTTTTTTTTTCATCTCAGCACTTATCCCTTTACACGTTTTTTTGTTTGCTTGCTTATCCTGTTTATTCTGTCTCCTCAACAGAAATTAAAGTTCTATGAGGGCAGGAATTTTTGTCTTTACTGATTTCCCGGCACCCAAAAAAGTACCTAACGCATAGCAAATGTTCAATAAATGTTTACTGGATGAATAAGCTCTATGATCATTTTAAATAGCTATATCCTATTCCATCAAGTGCTTACACTAAGATTTATGTCATAATTCCCCTACTGATGGATATACTGGTTATTGCCAATTTTTCACTAGTCCATATAATGCTCAAATGCAGAGTCAGCAAACTTTTTCTGGTAAGGGTCAGACAGTAAATATTTCTGCTTTGCAAGGTTTCTGTGACAACTAAACTCTGCCACTGTAGCACAAAAGCAGCTATAGACATAGAATGGTTGTGACTGGTTGTGGCCAAATTTAGCCAGTGGCCCCTCATCTCTGCTTCATCCTTTTTTTATTTTTTGGTGTGTGTATTTTTTTCTATCTTTTCAATTAGTAGATTACTGGAAAAATGAATATAAATATATTTATGGCTCTTGATACATTCTGTCAAATTGCCTGAGGGGTTCATCCATATGCCAGAAAAGAACTCCTTTGGCAGATTTCCAAAGTAACTGAATTGCCACCTTTACTTAAACTACATATGGGGAACTTTTTCCTAAAAAGATTAAAATTTTAAGTTTTGTACAGAAGATAAACTTTGTTATACAGAAATTAATTTATGTAGAGGTTCTTGTCTTCTCAAAATAATAGATAAATGAAGAATATTATTGAACAAGAATTATCATGAAAACATTAACAACCTGAGTAATTTACACGTGAAGTAAACTCTCTGAATATATATTGGCTCATCATTATATTATAGAACAGATAAACAAGTTGTTAATAATCAAACTATTGCCTACCTTACCTTTTTATAAAAAAAAAAAAAACACTACACAGCTATCTGTCAGAGGAAAAAACTGTTTTCCAAGATAACAAAAATCATACTTAATAATAAACAAGGGCTTATTAGCAAGCAGGACAGTAACAGAGGCTTAGTTTTGGACTCTCTTCAAATCATAAAAACAGGCAGAGCAAACCAAGAAACAGACCTACATGTATGTTCAACTAATTTTTTATGAAGGTCAAAAAACAATTCAAAATAGCTTTTTTAAAACAGTGCTGGAGCAAATGGACATCCATAGGCAAAAAGTGAACTTCAACCTAAACTTCATACTTTAAATAAAATTTAACACAAAATTAATCACAGACTTAACTATAAAACATAAAACAAACAAACAAAAAACTTGTAGAAAACAACATAAGAGAAAATCTCTGGGATGTAGGGTTAGGCAAAGAGTTCTTAGACTTGATACCAAAAGCATAATTCATAAAAGGAAAAATTGGTAAAATTAAAATCTTTTGTTTTGTGAAAGCCATGTGAAGAGGATTAAAAAACAAGCTAGAGGCTGGAAGTAAACCCTTGCAAACCACGTCTGACAAAGGACAAGTTTCTAGAATACACAAAGACTGCTCAAAACAGTAAAAAAAAAAATCCCATTAGAGAATAGACAAAAAAAAAAAAAAGGTGATACATACATGGCAGATACACATATGAAAAGATGAGTAACATTAGCCATTAGCGAAATGAAAATTAAAACCATAATATCACTCCACACACATCAGAAAATAAAAAATAGTGATGACATCAAATGCTGGCAAGGATATGAAGAGACTGGATCACTTATATATTGCTGGTGGAAACATAAAATGGTCCAGTCACTTTGGAAAAGTTTGGCAGTTACTTAAAAAAAAACTAAAAACTAAGCATGTAATTACTATCATACTACTATGTGATACAGCAATAACATGCCTGGGTAGGTATGTCAGAGAAATTAAAAGTAAAAGCCAAGAAATGGAATCTTTCCAAAGGACGTTCGACAGATGATGGTTAAACAAACTATGGTATGCCAATGAGCTACTACAAAGGAATAAAAAGGAACAAGCTATCGATACACGCAACAACCCAGATAAATTTCCAGGGAATTATGCTTAATGAAAAAAACTAATCCCCAAGATTATAGACGCTATGATTCCATTTATATAATGTTTTTTAAATAACAAAATTTCAGAAATGGAAGACCTGTTAATGGTTGCCAAGGATTAGGGATGGGATGGCAGAATGGGAGGAGAAAAGAGGGGCTGATAGAAACAGGAACATACACAGGTAATAAAATTGTATTGAACCTAACACACACACACACACACACACACACACACACACCAATAAAATGGGAAATCTGCATAAGAGTGATGGATTGCACCAATGCCAATGTATTTGATCACTAGGGAGACCAAAACAAAATACTGCAGACTGGGTGGCTTAAAATTTTTCTGGAGGCTAAAAATCCAAAATCAAGGTGTTGGTAGGTTTGGTTTCTTCTGAAGCCTCTCTCCTTGGCTTCCAGAAAACCATGTTCTCACTGTATCCTCAGTCTTTCCTCTAAATGCATATCTTTGGTGTCTCTTTTCTAATTCAAATTTCCTCTTCTTTCAGGGACACTAGTCAGACTGGATTAGGAACAGGCTAACAGACTCATTTTAACTTAATCACCTCTTAAAAAGCCCTAGCTCCAAATCCAGGAACATTCTGATGTATTGGAGGTTAGAGCTTCAACATATGAATGTGGGGGGAGGCATATAATTCAGCCCATAACAGTTAATATCCTGGTTGTGACATTATAATTTTACAAAATGCTACCATTAGGGGAAACTAGATAAAGTATGCAAAGAAGCTCAGCAAGGGGTGGCGGGGGGCGGGGACAAAGAAAAAAACAGCTTAACAGGATAGATCACAAAAGATAAGACGTCCAACAGAATTAGGTGATGAAGTGGCCCCATGAACCCTGGATGAGTGGGCAGAGCTAACAGGACTGGTCCAGGATCAAAAAAAGCTGATGAACAAGAAATTATCAACTATCGCCTTTGAAAAGAGAGGACCCATTTAAGTGAAACGATCTGAGAAAAGTAAAGTTTCTCAGGCTCCAAGACCATGGAGACCTACTGAAAAACCTCTGGAAGAGAACTGTTGGGATTAAAATCCCAATCAAACAAAGAAGCATTGCTGGGGATGAAGGAGAGAGATATTAAAGGAGGCCAATCTCAGAAAATCAATGAAGAAGCTAAATAAAGAGGACATATTTTTTCCTTTATGCTGAAATATAAAATAAAATCATAAAAAGACAGAAACATGTGAACCCGCTGATATTTCACAACTTCACAAACAGAACACATCTATGTAATTAGCAACCAGAACAAGAAACAGAACATGACCTGCACCCCAGAAGCTTCTACTTTTTTCTTTCTATTCACTACTCACTCAAGGGTAGCCACCGTCTGGCTTCTGACTAAATTTACTGGTTTTGCCTGTTTTGAGATTTTACATTTATGCAGGCATACAGTATGTATGAATTATGTTCTCCTGAAATTCATATATTGAAGCCCTAACCCCCGGTACCTCAGTAAAACTCTTATCTGGCTTTTTTTAGTCCCACATGTCTGTGAGATTCATATACACTACTGCATGTAGTTGTGAATTCTTTATTCTCATTGTTTAACAGTATTTCACTGTGTGAATATGCAACAATTTATCCATTCTGAGTCAGCTTATATTGTAAATAACCACCTGAAAATTTAGTGGTTAAACAACAATTCCTTATTTCTCACAATTCTATGAGTTTTTCTCTCTTGGCTTTACCTGGACTTGTTCATATGGCTTGTTCATTAGGTTGAAGGGTCAGGTGAACTGGAAAGTCAAAGATGGCCTTACATGTGTGACAGTAAGTCCTGGTCATCACTGGAGTGCCTCCATTCTCCTCCGCTCGACCTCTCCTACTCAAGTAACTTCCTCCTATTGTTGTCTCAGTAGTCCCCCCAGTATGTAAGCATTTATCAAGTCTCTGTTGCAACACACCTGTTAAGGTCCATTGGCCAAAGTAAGTTACATGGCCAAAGTCAGATTTCACTATGGAAAGGGAAGACACAAGGGCATAGACACCAGGAGATGTGATGTGTTTACTAATTGATTTGGAGCCATCAATGTAACACTCTAATACATATTAATTATACTGATGTCACTGATCTAAGCGGACTTTACTTCGGGGCTATTACAAATAGTGCTATGAACATTCTAGTACATTTACTTTGGTAAGCATGTATCTTCAAGTGGGATTACTGAGTCACAGGATATGCATAAGTACAGCTTTAGTAAACACTGCTAAACAGCTTTCCAAATTGCTTATATTCATTTACATTTCTGTACCAATTTACACTTCCAATAGCAGTACGTGAGAACTGCAGTTACTCTACGTTCTCACCAATATCTGTTATTTTTTACTTTTAATTTAACCATTTTAGTGTGTGTGTAATGGTATGTCACTTTGATTTTAATTGAGCAACCATATTTTTTAATACTTCACATAAGCAAGAAAGTTGAAAATTTCAAAACATAAAACTAAGAAAACTATCTTAGCCTGCTCTCACCTCCACCACAGAAACTTTCTCCTAAAGTACTGGTAAATCCATCTAATTTAAACATGAATAAGAGAAAAGAATGAAATCTTAACCTATGAAAGGTATTGAGAGAAAAAAAATGATAAGAACCAAATAATGTACCAATAGCTAGTGAAGGCACATGACAAAAATATGGCCATAAAGCAGATGAGAATTGTAACATAATATTTCAATATGAATTTTAAAAGAAATTAAGAAAATGATAGTAGATATAAAAGAAAGCATACATACGAAACAGAAAAACTATATAAAGAGAATGGACAAATAAAGAGCTTTACAAAGAAATGATAAAGAATAAGAGGAAAGAAAAAACTCAGAAAGGAAGACAAAACTAGAAGAAACACTAGATTTAATAGATACCATGGAAAGTAAATTAAAGAGACTAAAGGATAAAAAGGAAAAAATATAAAAAGCAAATATAAAAAGATAAAGAATTTAAAGATATAGATATAAGACAAGCAAAGATGATTCAAAATATACATAACAAGACGTCAAAGAAGAAAATGAAACACTAAAATCTATAATTGATAAAAATGTTTTTGAAAAAATATTTGAGCCAATATAATAAAATACATTGTGTATCAGGAAAAATTAAGTGAACACAGCCAACGCTCAGGACATATTCTAGTAAAATCATTGGCCTTTAAAGACAGTCTCTTGGTTATCTAAATAAAAAAAAAAAATCACTTAAAAAAGACAGAAAATTATATTGGTGTTAGAGTTTGACAACACTTTTTACCAGAATATAAGAGAGTAGGATTTAGCAAACTATGGCTTGTGGACTGAATCCTGCCCACTACCTGGTTCTGTAAATAAAGTTTTATTAGAACACAGTCATGCTTGTTCATTTACATATTCTTTATGGCTGCTTTTACATTACAGTGGCATAGTTAAATAACTGTGAAAGCAATGTATGGTCAACAAAGCCTAAAATAATTACTTACCATTTGACCTCTTACAGAAAAGGTTTGCCAAACGCTACAACAGAGTAACATATCTAAGATACTTAGGGAAAGAAAATGTGAGCCAAGTACATATATTCAGCCAAAGTGAACTTCAAGTGTAAAAGCCAGATAGTTTTAAATATGAAAGTAGATATTATTCTCATGAGCCATTTATGAGGATTTAATGAGCTTTAGACTATCAAAGGATTACAGAAGCCTTAGCATTAGAACTTGTGTTGCACACTGAATATATTTAACTGTAGACCAAGACCAATGATAGGCAAAGGTGACGGTCATACGTAATTTGCATAGGGAGAAGAGACAGAACTGAAGAATCTTGGGGAGCAGAAACTGAATGTTCTAGGGGCTCGATTATATATGGAGGAATAAAGAAGGAGTCACAGATAACTCCTAGATTTCTAGATTGGGAAAATGGATGAAAGGTGATACCATTCACTAAGTTAGGGAATACAAGAAAAGACACATTTGAAGAGAAAAGGCAAGTCAGATTTTGGGCATGTTGAATGTGAAATGCTTGTGGCATATCAAGTGATTATGTCCAGTTGGTAGCTGTATACATCTAGATTTCAGGAGTGAGGCTCTGACTGGATACGGATTCAGGGGTCATCAGCCAAGGAATGTGTGAAATGATCAGTATAGTGTATAATTTCCCATGTAAGCAACAAGGACGAATGTCTGAAAAACAGCACCAAAAGAAACATGTCCTTGGAATTCATAAGAAATTAACATCAGCACTTCCACTGAATTTGGCCACACTGACATTCTCCCATATTCCAAACAATTATTAAAAATTTCCCACTTTAAACCCTTCAAAATAAAGTATTTAAAAAGAATCAATATGAAGAGTGAAAAAAAATAAAGTCTTTACCTACCCACTTCATTTTTATGACATACAGAGTTGATCATATTGCTGTATATTGGGCCTTGCACTCAAGTGACAAAACTACCAAGTGAGGAAGACATAAAAGGTGAAACCACTAGAAAACAACACAAATTGAGTGCAGTTTATGTATGAAAGATAATGGGTGAAGGGATAGGCTGTGTTATGGACTGAACTGTGTTTCCCCAAATTTACACAAGTCCTAACACTCAGTACTCCAGAAGGTGACTATTTAAAGACAGGGTTTTTAAAGAGGCAATTAAAGTAAAATGAGGTCATTTGGATGAGTCCTAAGTATATGGACTAATGTACTTATAAGAAGAGATCTGGATACAGACAGGCACACAGGAAAGACCATGTAAAGACGCCGGAGGAAGTCAGCCACCTACAAGACAAGGAGAGAGGCGTAGGAAGGACTGAGCCCTGCCGACATCTTTATCTGGGATTTCTAGCCTCTGGAACTGCTAGAATAAATTCTTGTTGTTTAAGCCACCCAGTCTGTCATAATTTTATGGCTGCCCTTGCAAAATAATCCTAGCTGGGTAAGAGTTCACGAACATTGTTAACTCTACCCGAGAAGTATGAAATCTCTTTTAAAAGTGTAGTTTTTGATATGTGGTGATTATGTCTTAAACAATGAGATGATAAAAAAAAATATTTTTTAATAGTAAATATTTATCAGGGACTATATTACAAGGAAAAACCGAAGGGACGTAATATCTGCAATTAGAAAAGTACAGAAAAGGTTCAAGTAGTGCTTTGAAGAAAACCAAGGAGAATCCAACCAAGATATGTCCTATTCTTGAAATTAACTGAAAAGGTAAATAAATAATCTGAAAATAATCTATCCAAGCAAGGGAGAGTAATGGAGGGAACTCTGAATAATTCTCTAGAATTCAGAGAATTTTGTTTTTTAATTTCAGCTAATGAAATCCTTGATTAACAAACGAAACATTTCTAGGCATCAAATGAAAAGATACTTGCAGTGAGTATTAATGGAATTCTAATTCTTTGTCAGGTTTTTTTTTTTAACAAACAAGTAATAATTATTAGCAATTACACACATATTATTTCTTGCCCTGCATCTACAGCTACAGAGGCAACAGATTTCGAGAGCAGAGTAAGGTGGTGGGGAAAGCTGTTCTCTGAGACCTGCTCCCTGGTGCTGGGACAAAGGTCAGGCAGATCAGAAGGAAAAATGCTACAGTAATAATGTATAATTTTATAATAAGACTTTTAATGTTTTTAAAAGTTTCCTAAATGTTTTAATGTCTTCTTAAAGTTTTTTAAAGTTGTATTTCACACAAAGTTGCACAATTTCTTTTGAGACGTTTTTCTTTCTGTAAAAAAGGGCCAATTACTGATGTCCTAGATCATGTCACTTTGTTTGTATTATTAAGTGTGATAAAGTGTTTCTGAAAAACATCTTCTTTGTCACTAGAAGTATGAAAAAGTAAAAAATCTCTCTAACCGTTTAAGTGTAAGACTTCGCAAAATAAATTTGAATAACTGATGCCTGATATGCCTTTCTCCGGAAAAATGTTTTAAACTTTATTGACACTGGATACGAAATAAAACTCAAAAATCCGCATTTTCAGTACTTTTGGTTTCTTGACCTTTATTTAAATTTGAGACTAAGCTTTACCAAACAACAGAATTTACACTGTAACTAGCCAACCACAGTCCTCATTATGGAATCCATGCAGTGCATTTGTTACCTAGGAAACAGATCAGAGCACTGGCAGAGTGCAATTTCAGTATAGCAAAAGAATTCTCAATCATGCTGGTAAATAAAGTCCATAAATCAACTAAACAGAAGCAAAGTCAAGAAGTATCATGTAAGAGTTAAGCTCTATGAAAACTTTTTTAAAGAAAAAAAAAAAGAAACCTGTGGGTCTCCTTCCTGCAACTATGTAGATCTCTTAAGTAAATATTATGAACAGGTTTCTTTACAAACACAAACTGCTAGAAAATAAACTGTTCAAAATAAATGGCTTCTTTCCAATCTTCAGCTTCTCTATTTTTGACAGTATTTAAGAGAAAAGCTTCTTTAGAGCCAGCCTCATACATCTGGTAGCAGAATATTAATCCAAGAATGAATTCTGCATTTTCAGCAAGCAGCAAGGGTTTGTGCTATTCTTAAATAATGCAGGACCACACAGAGGTCACTGTTCACACATCTCTCAGTCAGACCTGCTTCCCCATGAGGCTACAAAAAAACTTCATAAAAAAGGACTTGAAAGTCGTGGATCTATTATGAAGAATAAAACTCTTGCTTTTCAGCTTTCCATCAATGGAGGATTTTTAATCAGTTGAGGATTCAAAGTAACATAAAGTAGCCATTTTAAATTTCCTTTAATGGTAGGTACCATTAATAACTAACAAATAACATTGATAACTAACAAACAGGAAAAGGCTAGAAAGGTCTATGGATTTTTAAGCCTATCAAATTTAACTGTGAATGGCTTAGTGTTGTTTAAAAAAAAGAAACTGGTAAATGTCAGTTTATATTACTGAGCTATATTTAAAATCCAACCTTTCAATAATACAAAATAAAAATTTCTGGAAATAGAATTTGTCATAATATCAAAAGCAGCAGAAAAAAATGTCAACCATAAAAAGTGAAAAATACTTTATATGCCTTCCTAAACAACAATGTACCAGAAAGGAAATCAGTTACAAATATGAAAGGTTCTCTGGAATGCCTCTGATTACACTAAAATATTAATGTTAATTATACAAAAACCAAAAAAAAATCTACATGTCATGTTCAAAAAACAAAACAAAAAACAGGTGTTATCTTTTAGACAGTCCACAAAAAGACTCTAACTACTCTGCCAATCCCAGAAAACTATTAGGCACAAATACAACTTTGCCAAGCAATTCTCAACACAGGCCACAATACTCTCTTATTGTTTAGTTTACACAGTGACTCTTTGTTAAACCTTATCACTAAGACTGACAGTCTTGTAAATAAATACGTAAATAAGCAATTCAATTTGTTAGCTTATCTTTTTTAATACTTCTAAGAGCTGATGAAGAGTTAAGAGCTGAAACTCTAGGAGTGTTTCAGAACTCCATTCTATATTCAAGGATAAAGCCTGAACAAATTTCAATACCCATCCTCTTTGGGCCATCCTTAATGGAGAAGGAAGAGGAACCTTGCTCAATGGCCTGCCTACCAGCAACTCACACTGAGCTCTGTGCTTTGTGTAGTTTCAACTCATTTACCTAATCTAGACTGGAAGTCAGAGCAGGAACTAATAAAATTTTGTCAACTCAAAGAGGTTAGCATGATCATTACTAAATGTTACCTCTTCTACCTTTTAAGTGTACAAAAATGTACACTCCAGGCATTTACAAAATTAGGCATGCACTAATATTAATCTGTAAATGTAACTAGGGCAAGAATCTAGGATAAATTATTCTCCTAGAAAAAGACACTATTTTAGGCATACCTGTCTCCTCTTTATGACAAAAATCAGCTTGCCTAATTGAAACCACATTAGATTGTATATTGTTTTCTGATTAATTTTGACATCTTCATGAAAATTTAAATAAATATTTTTTCTGTTTTTCCTGTCAAGATTAGATAACAACTTTTAATTTTTTTTCAGAAAGCCTCCATTTTCTATATGTAACTGTACATATAACTGTCTGAGTGCCTCCAAAACAGTTGTTTTAAAAAATCTTGGTAACTGTAAGATTTAAGTTTGCAAATACAGATTCTCATACAATAGAGAAAAATAAGTAAAAGTCTCCAGCAATGAGAAGCAGATTGAGATTAATACAAAAATACAATTCCGTACCTGTGTTAAAAACCTAAATCTGTAAAATTAATTTTCTGGGTGTTTATTCAACTTCATGTATTATCTAAGTATCTGCAAAAGCATAGCAACTGTTTATAGGAAATGTGGACAGATAAATAGTATAAAACAGAAATATCACCTACAGTACTTTTCCAAACACTAATATCCACTAATATACAACACAATTGTTGGGTTATGTACAGAGAATACATATAATAAAATAGGAAAAGCACAATCACAGGGGGTTTAAATCAGTTCTAACTTTCACGTTCTCCCCATATGTTGTGAAAGACTTCCAATCTCAAACGGGCACAGTTAAAGGTTTCAGCCTGAACGGAAAGCTAGATAATTGTTTACTGAACTCCAATTTAACCTCCACCGAGGAAGTTGTCACCACCTGACTCGCTTGTTAACTGTTTAATAGGTAGAAGACTCTGTCATACTAATCCTAAGGAGTATGAGATACAACAAAACTTTATCCTAAAACTTTAAAATATACGTATACAAAATTTCGTAAAAATCACATCCAGGTTCATCTTTTATTTCTTGCCTTTAAGTTGCTATCTTAATCTTTAAAAAGGAAAGAAATAAGCAAGCAAACCAGCCACCCTGGAATCACAACCATCCTTTGACTTAGGTTTGTTTTGGATTTGATTTTGGTTCGCCCAACCTCCTTCTACCCAGGGAAATAATTTCTCGATGTATTTGATAACAAACACAAATCACTGTGCGCAGCCTCAGACTGGGGGGCGGGGGAAGAGCCTTTCGGAGAAAGCCCTCCTCCGTTAGAAACAATAAATAAGGGACCAAGCGATGCACGTTCCTTCACACACGCCCCAAACGCACCTCGGCGTGCCTCCCATGAGGGACACAAGTCGGGCAAAGCCCTGAACCACCTCTCTCCCTCTCTCCGCAATCATCTCAGGACTTGGAAACTAAGAGAGCAGATCTTTTCTTTCTCCTTCCCGCCCTCTTTCCCCCCTCAAACAGACCCAAGAGCAGGAGCAGGCGAGCCAGACCCACGCAGCGCGCCCGCGCCGCCGCGGCGGCTGGAGATGCTGGGCGGCGGGCCAGCCCCGGGGAGCGACCGCAGCGGCGGCCCCCGGAGCCCGCTCCCGGAGCCCGCTCGGCCGCCTGGGACCTCCGCCCCCCACGCCCCCGAGCCCGTCGCCGGCGACGTCCGGTCGCCCGGCGCTCTGCCCTGGCTCTCGGCCTTCCCACCCTCCCCCCCGAGAGGAGACAAAAGGAGGATTCAGCCGGGTCACAGCGCGGCCGCCGAGGGGGAGGCTGAGCGGACCCCAGCGCAGCCGCCCCCCACACAAAGGGGCTCCCCGGCCCAGGTCGCCGCGCCGGCGCGCACGTACCCGCGCGGTGCGCGGGCTCTCACCCACCTGCAGGTGTCTGTGCGTCTGTCCATAGGAACGCGGGCGGCGGGGTGGGGGGGCCTGCGGGCGCCGGGCAGCCGGGGCGGGACGGGGCGGGACGGAGGGGCGGGAGGCAGAGCGGCCAGCGGGCCGGGGAGTGCAAGCAAGTGGCGCGGGAAAGGCGCCGGGCGGCCGGCGGACGGAGGCGCGGGGCGGGGGGCGCCAGCCTGGCTCGCCGAGCAGCGCGCGCCACTCCGTGCGCCCCGGGCTCCTGGCGCCCGGCTCCAAGCGCGGCTGGCGGACGGGCGGCCGGGGGGCGGGGCGCGGGCGGGGCGGGGCCGGAGAGCGGGGCGGGGGCTCGGACCCCGGGCTCCAGCCGGCACCGGAAACGCGCCGTGGTCCGCGAGACCCACAGGAAGTGTGTAACGACACCTCCTACGACGCGCACCGAGCTCGCAGCTGTCGCTGCCCGCGGGGAGTGTGGACCGACCCTCGTACGACACACGCGCGCGCACGAGCTCGGTCTCCGCACCTCGACAGGTGTGGAACCCACGATCTCCAGCACGCTCTGAGCTGGGCAGCACCCGCTCCTGCCTTACGACCCGGCCCGCGGTCCCCGCTGCCTCTTGGAGTGCCATACAGCTCCGCCTAAACGCTAGAAGCAGACCTTCTTACAAGACCCTGCTCCGTGTGTGACAGGTGTGTGGCACCTGTTTTAACACGCTGAACAGTCACCTGTACACCTAGGCATGTGCAAGAACACCCCTGACCGGCAGACGTACAACACAGCCACCGCTGCCCTGTAGAAATTCCTAATCCAACTGCAACACACGGACCCTTCTCTTGGAAGGAGCGGGGCCGCTTAAAAACACCTAGAACGCGCTCAGACTGGGGAAGCATGCACTAACATCATCTACACGGCTGGGCACAACAGAGGTAAGGTTGGATGTGCTACATGCTACCAGGCGCCCTCCGCCCTAATTTTACCCAGCAAACACTTTCAGAGTACTTACTATGTGTCCAGGGTTTACAGTAAGTGCTTAGCGAATAATAATTTATTTAATTCTAATAACTACACAAAGTGGGTGTTAGCATTACCATTTTACAGATGGGGAAGCTGAGGCCAGAGAAATAAAGAAATATGCCCAAGATCACAGTATGGCTGGAGGAACCCAGATTCATCTCAGGCAGATTAGCTGCAGAGTCCATGCCCTTGATTCCCTTTCTTACAACACTGAGCATCTCCAAAAGGTAATGGTAATTAGTAACATTTAGAGCATAGCTGATTAGCCATATGTGGGACTCATATCTTAGCCTCACCCCATCTGTGACAGAGAAGCCTTAGCCACTCCTACCCTTGGGGTAGGTAGGGGAGAGAAGCACATGACTAAGGCAGAGAAAGAGACTAACTTTTGAACAAAGGAGAAAGGAGTCTTAATACATGGCTCTATTAACATTCTTCCTGGTCTAGACTGAATGAAAACAATCTGGGCAAACATTTTTGACAAAATGATGTACATATAAGAAGTTAATTGCTACATATTTCAAATATGTAATACTGTGGAACCCTATGTACTGCTGGTGAGAGACACTGGCATACTTATGTTCACTGCCGCTTTATTCACAATAGCCAAGAGGTCGGAGCAGCCCAAATGTCATGGATGGATGAAATGTATAAAAACGTGGCAAGTACAAGCAACAGAATATTATTCAGCCTTAAAAAAAGAAATGTAGTCACCTGATACAACATAGATGAAACCTGGAGCTTTCCCACTAAGATAATGACCAAGGATGTCCCCTCTCACTACTGTTTTTCAACATCATACTGGAAGTCCTGGCTAATACAATAACAAGAAAAGTTATACAGACTGGGAAGGAAAAAAAGCCTCACAGATGATATAACTATGTAAAAAAATCTGAAGTAACTGACCAAAAAAAAAAATCCTCCTGGAATTACTAAATGATTAAAGCAAGCTTGTAGGATGTAAAGGTAGTATACAAAGTCAGTTGCTTTCCTATATACCAGCAATGAACACGTGAAAATGAAATTAAAAAAAGAAAATAACCACTTACATTAGCATCCCCCAAAATGAGATACTGAAGTACAAATCTAACAAAATAATATAAGAGCTATATAAAGAAACCTACAAAATTCGGATGGAAGAGATCAAAGATCAACTTAATGGATAGGAAGACTTGATATTGTCAAAACATCTGCTTATCCAAAACTGATTCATAGATTCAGTGCAATACCAAAATTATTTTGTGGGTATCAGGAAAATGATTCTAAAGTTTATATGGAAAGGCAAAAGACCCAGAATAGCCAACTCAATATTGAAGAACAAAGTTGGAGGACTGACATGCCTGACTTCTAGACTTACTATAAGGCTATAGTAATCAAGAGTGTGACATTGGTGAAAGAATAAATAAATCAATGGAACAGAAGAGAGCCCTGAAATAGACAACACATAAATATAATCAATTAATCTTTAAAAAAGGAGCAAAGAGAGTCTTTTCCACAAATGGTGCTGGAACAACTAGATATGCACATGCAAAAAAAGTGAATCTAAGCAAAGACTTTACCAAAAATTTACTCAAGATGGATCACAGATATAAAAGTATAATGCGAAACTATAGAACTAGAAAATAAGGAGAAAACCTAGATGATCTTGGGTATGGCAATAACTTTGTAAATATACTATAAGGCATGATTCAGAAAAGGAATGACTAATAAGCTGGACTTCATTAAAATGAAAAACTTATGCTCTGTGAATGTCAAGAGAATGAGAAAATAAGTCAAGCACTGAGAGAAAATATTTTCAATAGATATGTCTAAGGACTGTTGTCCAAAATATACAAAGATCTCTTAGGACACAACAAAAAGAAAGCAAACAACCTGATTTAAAAATGGGCCAAATACCTGAATGAGATACCCCACCGAAGAACAGAAAGAGCCAAGTAAGCATATGAAAAGATGTTCAACATCTTGTTATTAGGGAATTGCAGATTAAACCAACAAGATACTACACGCCTGTTAGTGTGACCAAAATCCACAACACTGACAATATCAAATGCTGATGAGGATGTGGAGCAACAGGAGCACTCATTCATTGCTAGCGGGAATGCAAAATGGTACAGCCACTTTGGAAGACTGACAGTTTCTTACAAAACCGAACATACTCTTACTATACAATCCATGTATTTTTCCTTCACACAATTTGCCACACTAGCAAGTCAAAGTCTTTTCCTTTGTGTTACTTCTCTATTGTTAAGATATTAGCTCAACTTCTAACCGTCCCTTTTGAGTTACTCATGTTTGAATGCTCCCGTGTGTGTGTGTGTGTGTGTGTGTGTGTGTGTGTATGCAGTAGAGATGTTAATAAATTCTATTTGTTTTTCTCTTGTTTATCTTTTGTTAGTCTAATTTACAGGGCCTGAGCTGAGGACTTTAGAGGAAAAAGATGGTATTTTTCCCCTACTTAAGAGGATTAAGAGGCACACTATATGAGAATTTTTTAAACTATAGGATTACTAGCAACAAATCATGTTAAAAATAATGTCTAAATAACTTCACTCAATCACTAAAAAGCCCAACAGCATGACTTCCCTCCATAAATTCTTGTTTCAGAAACAGAGCTCCATTGGCTACTGGGTAACACGTGAAATGGCCATTTAAAACTTCTGGGAGTATCTAAACCTCAACAGACAAGATTAAAAAAAAGGGAACACAAGTGAATTGATTGAGAGAGATGTGGCAAGAGAAAAGGTTTCAGGAATGTAGGTGTGACCACCTTTACTTCTGATAGAATAGTGCAGTACTTCTAGTGATGACCACAGAGGGGCTGCAGATGACCTTGCCCAAGTCCAACTACTGATGTGAAAACCAGGGCCCCCCAGCTGCCCGCCCATATCCTAAAGCCTTTCCATTAGTAAGTTCATATTTCAGTGACCAGAACCTCAGAATTCCTGCTTCACAATATTTTCTACTTTTTATTTCTCATTTGGAGAATGCAGAGAAAGGGGACAAGAAATCTTTAGAAAACTCCAGTAAAGTTGGCAACATTTCATGTGACCTGGGTCCTCACATGGCTAGAAATGACTGGGAGATGCCAAGGGAGTTGTAAGGCTACCATACAAAAGTCAATCCATCTGGGCTTCATGGAAGGCTAGGTAAGGCATTCAAGTTCTATTCCAAGCCAATGTACAAGGAGGTGTTTGTTGGACAGGGATTGTTAATTTTGACCTTGGGCTAGTCCTTCCTCATCTCTGATCCTGTTTCTTCATTTGTAAAATATACATTAAATCCCCTAACATTATGATTCTATGTGAAATGTCAGAATTAACTAAATTACTTAACAGCATATAATAATAGAGTAGAAGATGAGAAGTAAAAATATTACACTCAACAAATGTTTTTAACTGATTAAAATGAATGGTAAGGGCTTTTGTTAAGGTTAGTTTTTTAAAAAAAGACAAACCATTTTATTAGTTTGCTAGGGTTGCCAGAAAAAAATATCACAGACTCTATGGCTAAACCAACAAAAATTTCTTATAGTTCTGAAGACTAGAAGTCTTAGATCAAGGTATCCACAGATTGGTTCTTTTGAGGCCTCTCCCTTTGACTTGCAGGTGACCTTTCACCTTGTCCTCACATGTTCTTTCCTATGTGCATCACTAGCTGCTCTTTTGTACCCAAATTTCCTCTTCTTATAAGGACACCAAACAGATTGGATTAGGGCCCACCCTAAAAGCCTCATTTTAACTTATCATCCCTTTTAAAGGGTTTATCTCCAAATACAGTCACATTCTGAAGTACTAGGAATTAGGACTTTAACATATGAATTTGGGGGCCAGATAATTAAACCTCTAACAACCATCTATTCTAATGTTTCAGTTCAAAACTTTGTTACCAAGTGCATGCTTCTGGGAAGATACTATTTTATTTTAGGATATTTTTACATATTTTAAAATAGGATACATACTGTAATTAGTTGAATTACATTAATATTTTTCTGTAGAAAACTTAAACCTGAGAAGTTAGTTAACAAAATGAAAACTCTATTTTACTTAGACTTCAAAATAGTATTAAGTGATTTATTATGTGATTCCTATGAAAATGTATTGTAGATTTTCTTTAAAATAAGCATATAAAAATCTAAAATATTATTAAGATCATTAATATATAATCCCAAACTAAAAAATTCAGAACCAACTAGCCTCATTTTACATGGGAAGAAGCTCTGAAAAGTATAATTTTACTGCTTGACCCTGACTGGTTGTTCATGATACTTTTCCTAGAAGATGGTGAATGGTTTATAATGCTCAGAAAACATACAAAACAGAATATCTCAGAATTCCACTTAATGAAGCTTATGTTTGATTAGCTAGCTGTTTTAACTATAATTTCAAGTCTTATCGATACAGAAATTCTATTTTTCAGAACAAACATGCATAACCTTATACAATAGGGAAGAAAACAAAATTAGATTTTAACTGTTGAGCTCTTTTACTTTTTGAGCTTAGAGGTTGACACATTTTTTTTCTTTTCTTTCACAGCTTGGCCTGCAGCTGGTTCATTAGCTTCTCCAATTTGATTGCTAGGGCCATGTTTCCCTTAATCTTCAATTTTCCTGACACGAATGCCATTGTTGGTTTTAGTTTCCCTAAAATGAGAAAACAAGAGAGCAAAGATTATCCTTTAGTGCCCTTAGAAATATACTGCTTCAAGTACATGTATTATAAAAAGAATCTCAAGTTCTATAAACCTCTGAAGCACAGAAATTCGTATTACAGCCTTTTTTTATTATTATTATCATTATCTTGGGAATCCCAATTCCTAGACTTAGATGTTAACAATATCTTATAATACGAGACAGTAAAAACAACAATCAGCAGAAGGTTATAGCCGAAAGCTGAAGATGCAACATTTGTATACTAGTTATAGTACTCTCAGGGATAGATGGCGCTCAAATGAGTCGAGGTAAACAAATACTACCCATTTTAGTTAATTCTCCAATCTATTATAGTTTATTAAACTTTTAACAATTCGAGTTTAGGTTAAAAAATCAAATGGTGTAAATATTCTTAGTGATCATTAAAAATATAGATATGGGCACAAAGGATCTGTTAGTACTATTTTAACCACAGAAATGCCAGATATAAAACATGAGCATTAAAACATAATTATTGTTAATAGCAACATATAATAGAAGCTCCATGTAGGGAGGAAACTTTGTTTTTATTTGCAACTCTCATTCCAGTACTAGTATAGGGACTGACAAACAAGAAAATTAATGAGGAAACTGAGGCTCAGAGAGAATTTTGACATTCTCAAGATCACACAGCTTGTATGTGACAGTGCTGCAATTCAAAGCCAGATGTGTCTCAATTATAGTTTTCTGAGTTATATTATGCCAATTTATATACAGGTCATATCTACAGAAGGCACACTATGTATCTGGTGCATTAGTAAACCTTTACTGGAACACACACAGGCTCTTTGTAGAAGAAAATGTGTGGTTTAATATATTGTGTATATTGAGATACTAAACATTTTAATTATTAGGAGCTGTATAGGAGTTATAGTTAAACATTATAGATTGATTACAGATAGAAAAGATCAAGTCAAATTCCTTTATTTTAATGAATAAACTGATCTGTGTACTATACTAAGGAAATGTGATATTAAAATACCTAAATTCACTATGGTTATGTCACCCTAAACAAGCCCGATCCCATCTGATCTCAGAAGCTAAGCTGGGTTGGGCCTTGTTAGTACTTGGATAGGAGACCACCTAGGAAGACAAGGTGCTGCATGCGTAACAAAAAATAAGGGATTGTAAGCTGACAAGGTCCTTGCAATCTATGAGGTCAGCCAAGGGTTGCCTCGCCTTAAAAAACAAACAAACAAAAAGAAAAAGAAAAAGAAAAAAAAAAACCCTAAATTCAGAAATAACATATTAAAAGATAATTTTTATTTACATGGAAGATAGTAGAAGATCTTTATTCTTTGAAGGAACAGAATAGCCTTTCCAAAAACTTACAACACTGACATTTGGGTGCTCTTCAGCAAAAACCTGGCTCCCTGCTGTCATTCTGCAGTGAAACCCAACAGTCTACAAACCCACCAGTCCATTCATGCATACACAGCTTCCAATCAGCTCTATAGAGCTTTGTCTATAAGGAAGAATGGACATCAAATAGAGACTAAAAAGAAAAAGAAAAAATAAACACCCCAAAAACAACAGAGAATATAGGGGCAGAAGAAAAGTAAAACAAAGTAAACGAATAACAAAAAGTTCCATAATTCATGTCTTCATTGATAAGAGAAGATATAACACCATGTATCTATAACAAAAGGGTGGAAGAGAAAGAGGAAGAGGAGAAGCATAGGAAAGAAGGTGAAAAGGAGGAGGGAATAAAAGGGGTAAAGGAAATGAGTAATGAGAGAAAGGGGGAGAAGCAAAAGAAGGAGAATGAAATTAGGTAGAGTGAGGAGGAAGGGGGCAGTAAGAGAAGAATAAAGAACAGGAAAATAAGAGTAAGCACTTAGGAATTAAAAATACAACCAAGACACTTGCAGATCTGGCCACAGCAGTCTCTACTGCAACAATCTCCTTCCCACTATTGCAAAAGCCTCTCACCATCAACCCTAACTGCACCAATAATCATTTCAAATAGAGTCTCTCCCTACTATAATAAAAGGTAATAGAAAGGAAAGAATAAGAAGATAAATAAAGCTCTTAAAAAGTGAGATGATTAGAGATCTAATGTTTTCTCCAGAAAGTGGGAACTGAGAAAACCGAGAGAACTATCATAGAAATAATAAAACATACATTCCCAAGGAGCCAGCTCATCAAGTACCCAGGAAAATGAAAGAAAGAAAGACCATACCATCTTGTATCATTGTGAAATTTCAGAATACTACAAAGAAATCATTTTGATTCTGAAGCTTTCTGAAAGGGAAGGGGTGGATACAAAAGATTAAGAAAAAGAACAGTATCAAATTCTCAATGGTAATCTTAGAAGATGGAACAGTGCCTTTAAAATTCTGAGAGAAAAGGAATTTCAACCCAGAAATCTCTACCTAGCCAAATAATCAACGTGTTGGTAGAATATAAGTAGTTTTAGATACTTTCTAAAATTACCTCTTTGGATCTTTTCTCATGAAGCTACTGCATAATGTTTGCCACCAAAATGAAGATGTAAAATAAACCAAGAAAGAAAATATGGGATGCAGGAAATAGGAGATTCAATGCAGGAGAGAGTTAAAGAAATTTCTAGGATCACAGCTGTGTAGCAGGCTATTATAATGAGCTACCTGTTCAGACTGTAACAAGACAAAGGGCTCCAGGAAAAAAAGAAGACTGCCAGGTAATGTGACACATTTAGCAGAGTAGAAAATTGCAAGATGTTCTGAGTTGAATACAGAAAGACTTTGCTTAGTTTCTTTATACCTATTCTAATGGGGAAAAAAATAGGGCAATTATTTACAACCAGGAAAAATAAAAGTTCTCTCTGAGAGGAAACATCAACTATTTGACTCAACAGCAAATTAAATTGTAATTAAACATAGAGTACTGATTTAAGCAAAACGGTGAAATAACTATATTGGGAGCATGAGGGAAGTGAAGCAGAATCAAGGCACTATAAGAGAACTTAATTCTCATCTATCAGTCTGAAGATTAGTGAATCTAAAGAAAACAGTATCAGTACTATAATATAATACAACATTGAGAAATGTGATAACATTGAAAAATATACAGTTAAACACTGAAAGAAATACCAAAAAGACTTGAGGGTTACCTCTGGGGAGCAGAAGGGAGAAAGGCCAAAGAACACTTTAAATACATATACTTGTAAAAACAAGTGAAGTTCACATGACATAAAATTAACCATTTTAAGGTGAACAATTCAGTAGCATTTAAGTATAGTCATAATGTTATATAACCACCACCTCTATTTAGTTCCCAAACAATTCATTACTCCAAAAGAAAACCCATTATGGCTTAGAAGTTCTCCCTTTCTCTAGACCCTGACAACCACCAATCAACATTCTATCTCTATGGATTCACCTGTTCTAGTTTTCCAAATAAATGGATTCATATGATAGGTGATCTTTCATGTCTGGCTTCTTTCACATAACATGTTTTTCAGGTTCTTCCATAAAATAGTACTTCGTTTATTTTTATGACTGAATAAAGTTTCATTTTACATATTATAATTTATTGATACATAATAATTTGTTTATTCATTAGTCTGTTGATAGACATTTGTGTTTCTATCTTTTGGCTATTGAGCATAGTGCTGCTATGAACATGTGTATACATGTATTTGAGTATTTGTTTTCAATTCTTTTGAGTATATATCTAGGAGTGGAAATGCTGGGTCCTGTGGTAATTCTAGGCTTAACTTTACCCATGTATTTATGGGTTTAACTAAACCTATACATCTGTGGTCAACCGCTCTTAAAATTGCCAAGAACATTCTATAGGGGAAAGAATAACCTATTCAACAAACTGCTAGGACAACGAGATATCCACGTGCAAACAAATGAAGGTTGACTCCTATTTACACCATATACAATATTAAGTCAAAATGGGTCAGAGGCCTAATTGTAAGAGCTAGAACTAAACACTCTTAGAAGGAAACATAAGGGTAAATCATCAAAACTGGGGTTTGACAAATGATTCTTAGATATAATAACAAAATCACAAGCAACAAAAGAAAATCAGATAAATTAGATATCAACAAAATTAAAAACTTTTGTGTTTCAAATATATTGTCAGAAAAAGTGAAAAGACAACCCACAAAAAATGAGAGAAAATAGTTGCAAATTATATACCCGAAAAGGGATATCTTCTTTATATGTGCAATATATAAAGAATTCTTAAAACTCAAAAAACAAAACACACTCAATTAAAATGGCAAAGGACCTGAAAAGACATTTATTCAAGGAAGATAAAGCACATCACCAATAAGAGCACATGAAAATATGCTGAACATCATTAGCCATTAGGGAAATGCAAATCAAAACCACAATGAGATATCACTTCACACCCACTAGGATTGCTATTTTAAACAAACAAACAAACAAACAAACAAACAAAAATAATAAGTGTTGGTAAGGGTAAGCATGCAGAGACATAGATTGCTAGTAGAAATGTAAATAGTGTAGTTATTATAGAAAACAATTCTCCAGCAATATAAGAGAAATAAAAACATACATCCACAAGAGGAACTTGGACACAAACTTTTATAGCAGCATTATTCAAAACAGTGGCTGTTTTAAATGCACCAAATTAAATTCCACCAAACTGTATACTTTAAAATAGTTTATTGTATGTTTTGTGAATTTCAAGTCTATTTTTTTTTAAAAGGGGATGAAGTACTGATATAGGCTACATCAAGAATAAAACTTGAAAACATGCTATAAAAGCAACATGATGAAAGAAGCCAGTCATAAAAAAATCATATATTGTATGATTTTGTTCATATGAAAGTCCAGAATAAGGAAATCTATAGAGACAGAAAGTAGGTTAGTGGTGGCTGGAGGCTTGAGGCAGGCAGGTAGAGGATATGGGGTTAAGAGCCAGTGGGTATGGGGTTTCTTTTTCAGGTCATAAAAATGTCATAAAAGCAACTGTGATTGTTGTAAACATGTGCGAATATGCTAAAAACTATTGAATTATATAATATAAATGAGTAAATTGTATGGTATGTGAATTATATCTCAATAAAGCTGTATAAAAAGTAAAAGCTGTTTATCATGTAACAATAAATTGAATTAGTAATTTAAAATTTTCCCACAAAAATCCCAGACCTAAATGGCTTCACTGGTTAATTCACAGGATAGAAAATCAACACACAAAAATTAATTGTATTGATGGATACTAGCAACAAACAATTAAAAAATAAGACAAAAATTTTTTCTAATAGAATAAAAAAGAATGAAATACTTAGGGGGTAAAGCATGAACCATAAAAGGAAGAAATAAGAAATCAGACTTTATCAAAACTAAAAACTTGTAATTCAAAGGACATCAGTAAGAAAAAGAAAAGATAAGTCACACACTAAGGGAAAATATTTGTAATTCACCTACAACTAGAATTTATAAAGAACTTAAAACTTAATAATAAAAAAACAAGTCAATTTAAAGGTGAGCACAGATTTGGATAGACAGTTCATCAACTATAAATAGCCATTAAACACATGAAAAGATGCTCAACATCATTAATCGTTAAGGAAATACAAATTAAAACCATGATGATATACCACCACATATCCATTAGAATGGCTATAACAACAAAGACACCGCCATTTGTGACAACATGGCTAAGCCTAGAGGACATTATGCTACATTAAATAAGCCAGACACAGAAAGACAATTACAGTATGATCTCTTTTGTATCTAGAATAAATCTGAACTTACAGAAGCAAAAAGTAGAATGGTAGTTGCTAAGGGTTAGGGGTAGGAAAAATGGAGATATTGGGCAAAGAGCACAAACTTTCAGTTATAAGACAAGTTCTGAGGATCTAATGTACAGCATGGTGACTTTAAGTAATAATACTGTATTGTATGTTTGAAATGTGCCGAGAATAGATCTTAAGTGTTCTTACCATAAACACAAAAAATGGTAACTGAGGTGAAGGGTGTAGTAGCTTGATTGACTATAGTAATTTCACAATGTATATTGTATCAAATTCATCATGTCATATACCATAAATGTATAGTTTTCATTTGCCAATTATACCTCAACAAACCACCCACCCCCCCAAAAAAACTAATGTATTGTTGACAATTTGGAGAAACTGGAACCTTTATACATTGCTGAAGAGTATATAAAATTTTATAGCTACTTTAGCAAACAGTTGGTAATTTCTTAAAAAGTTCTATATCAACTTAACCATATGACCCAGCAATTCCACTCTTATGAATCTACCCAAGGGAAATGAAACTATATATACACACAAATACATGTATGAGAACATTCACAGCAGCATTATTTATAATAGCCAAAAATTTGAAACAATCCAAATGTCTACCAGCTAGTGGAAAGATAAATAATATGTGGTATATCCATATAATGGAATACTGTTCAGCAATAAAAAGGAACTGGGCTATTGATACATGCTACAACGTGGATGGATGAATCTCAAAAGTCTTATTATGCTAGACATAAAAGAAGCTAGGCATAAAAGACTATATATACTGTTTGATTTCATTTATATGAAATGTCCAGAAACAGCAAATCTGTAGAAATAAAAAGCAAATTAGCGTTTTTCTGGCTAGGAGGTTAACATGGAGGCTGACTGCAAAGAGAATTTTGGAGCTGATGGAAATGTTCTCAAACTGAATTGCAATGATGGTTGGTTGCAACCATGGCTACAAATTTACTAAAAACCATGTATCCTCGTAGTGGATGGATTTTATGGCATGTAAATTATACCTCAATAATACTGTTTAAAAAATAACTTTTAAAAACAGCTAGTAGGCACAATATCCTATATATAATCCCTCCTTCCGATATATTAATCAGATAATCAAGTACATTTTCTATCATAATGCTTTACCACACAGTGGCCTCTACTGGTGAAAAGGAGAGATTTACATTACTTGATCCCTAGGTGCTTTAAGTTTTGATATTTATAATGTATCTAGTATATATATTAGGTCATAGAAATGGCTATGGTTTCTTAAAAGAGAATGCTTAAGATTATAAGGTCTAAACTGTGCACATTCAAAAGAAAATAGATAAAGAACAAAATGACATAAGAAGTAGAAGCAAACTCTCAATCTAAACTGTTGCTATAAAATAAACCTTACAAAATTGCTGTTTTAAAAAATTACTCATTTAGCTGACTAACCTCTCTCGCTGAATTCAGGAAACAGAAAGCACATTCACAAAGATATAAAGGGAAAGCCCATTATTACTAGTTTATGTAATACATAAATAAAATGTAAATTAAAGAAGTAACTTGGTTCTTTCACTTCTGGAGGACAGAATAGTGTAATGATTAAAAGAGCCCAAGCTTGGACATTAGCTTAGATTCAAATCCTAGCTCCAATATTTACTCACAATGTGACCTTGGATTTACTATTTAATTCATTAATGCCTCAGTCTCTGTTTTTATAAAATGGAGAAAACACTTTCTCTAAAGACATTGTTTTAAGTACTGCTTAACTCACAGTAATCATAAAATAGATATTCACTATAATTATTGTTATATCTATGGAAAAACTGATAAATTTTTATTTTAAATGGTCTAAGTTTAAAACTGCATATTTATAGATTCAAATTTACCAAACATTAATTGAGCATCTGTAATGTCTAAACCACTGTGTTTAAGCTTTATGGAGAAACAATTGAAATACTAAACAAATACTAAAGAGACAATTGAAAATGGTTAAAGAGTTAACTTCATTAATACTAAAGATGTTACACAAGAGACAAAGAAGGACCCAGTAAACCCGCTTCTGGTTATTTATCCAAACAAACACAAAACACTACTTGGAAAAGACATGTGACTTCATATGTTCACTGCAGTATTATTTACAACAGCCAAGATATAGAAGCAACCAGGTGTCCATTAATAGATAATTAAAGAAGAGGTGGTACATTTATACAATGGAGTATTTGTCAGCCATAAAAATGAATGAAATTTTGCCATCTGCAACAACATGGATAGATCTAGAAGGTACTGTGCTGAGTGCAATAAGTCAGACAGAGAAAGATAAATGCCATACGATTTCACTTACATGTGAAATCTGAAAAACAAAACAAACAAACATAAATAAACTCATAGATACAGAGAACATTTTGATGGTTGCCAGAAGGAAGAGGGGTTGGACGGTGGGTGAAAAAAGGGAAGGGATTAAGAAGTACAAATTGGTACTTATAAAACAGTCATGTGGATGTATAATACAAAGAATATAGCCAATATTATTGTAATAAATATGTACAGTGTCAAATGGGTACTATATTTATCAAGTGATCACTCTGTAAGTTATATGTCTAATCACCATGCTATACACCTGAAAGTAATATAATATTGTATGTCAACTGTAAATTAAAAAGAAATGAGATGTTACAATGTATTAAGTGAAAAGATTATCAAATAGTAATGCTATAATACTATTTTCATAAGTATGGATATATATTAACATACATTCACATATATACATAAATGACTATAAACCAAAATCAACTGATGGTTATCTTTCAGTAACGTGAAAAAGAATAATTTTATTTAATTTTTTCTTAAGGGTATTTTCTAATTTTTGCAACATGAATATTTAACAAAACTATTTTTTAAAAAAGGAAAAGTTGAAGAGACCTCAATCAGTAATACCATACACAGACTAGCTCAAATAATATATAAGCTATTAGCATCTTGGATAAGAATTGGAAAGCAAGACAGGGCACAGAATACACTGTGATCTTTAATTTTTGAAGATTTAAAACAGAACAAAGAATGAATAATATTTATAATTCATTAAATGAAAGAATAATTAGAATGCTTTAAAGTGCTCTTTTAATAAGTACATGTGTTAATTACTGTTTGGAGTAGTGTTCTAAGAGTAGAATATAGAAAAAAATTACCTTTAAAATTCTTCTGGCACAGTTACAGAAAATCATGCAAAAGGTTCTCTTGGTTAGGGATTCCCTAGATCCCTAACTGGGCCATGGGAAAGGGCTGCTATTTCATATCACAACAGTTGGCAAGATTGAAGGATGACTTTGCTTTCAATAAATGAGCTCCAGCTGAGTTCAGAACCTCTGTTTATTCACATGTTACTGGAAATGGTATCTTAGTCCAACAAATAGAAATGAAGCCCACTTTGGAGTCCTGAATTGTCTCTGTGTTCCCAACATTATCTTATTAGCTTCTTGGTCAGGCAGAGAGGAAATTCTGATATCTACTCCCATTTGCTGGTTAAAGTGGAAAGGGCAGGAGAGGTAACTGTATGAACCACCTTCCCAAGACTATGTTCTCTTCAACAGCTGCTAAGATTCTACTGCCACAAATACTTATGAGTCTTAATTATTTGGGAAGGAATGAAGCCAAAAGTTAGAACTAAATTTCCCTTCATCAGTAAATAAATAAAGTTGAAAACTTACCTGAAAACATTTTTACAAAATCATCAGTAGACATACTCATCACCACATCTGCCTGATCAGATGGCTCTCCATATCCGACATTCCCACCCTTGCTTTTAAGATCAAGAAACCAAGTTCCACCATCTTCACCTACACAGAAGATAAAGATATAAATGCCAAAGAAACCCTGTTCCTCTTAAACTTAATAACTGCTACAATTAGAATAATCTTATATAATGCTGTTTCCTGGGCTAAAATCCCCAGGCCTCTATCAAATTCAGGAAATATTTATTAAGTACTTATTATGTGCCAGGCACTAAGCTAGGCTCTGAAGACTCTGCATAACATGGTTTTTTACAAAAGAGGAAGTAAAGGGTGATGTGGAGTTGGGAAAGCCCAGCTGAAGCTGGGATTCAAAAGTTAAGTAAGAATTAGCTAGATGAGAAACTGAAAAAAGTACAGTAGGACCAGAAAGTAGAAAGAGAGTGGACAGTGGCATCAGATGAGCTTGTAAGGCAGCTCAGATGCAGAGTACAGTGAGCCACATAAAGGATTCATCCTAAGGGATATGCTGTGGAAAGAGAATGACACAGACTTGTGTTTTAAATATATCACCCTAACAGCAGTATAGAGAATATACTGGAGAGGGATAAAAAGGATGCAGAAGATTGGTTAGGACAGTGTTGGGTAATTTAAGAGCTTGAAGATATGTGTCTGGATCAGGATCATGGCAGTGGGAATGGAGAAAAGTAGCCATATTGAAGAGGGAATGTCAAAGCAGACAAGACTAGGTAACAGATTGAATATAAAAAGGAAAATGAAGGGAGGGTCACAGAATGATTTGCTAGTTTCAGACTTGGGAAATGGCAAATACTGGTAAGATTTTTACTGAGAGAGGACTACTGAAGAAGAGCAGATTTAACAGGTAGCGCCAAAGGCAGGTATTGGCAAGTTGTTTTAGCATTTTCAAAGTGAGGCATCTCTGTGACAGCCAAGTGAGAATGTCAAATGAAGTTTGACTAGGCTAGAAATACACATTGTTATTGAAGTCATATGAGTGGCTGGAGTACACTAAGGTCTATAGAGTATAAATAGTGCTAAGATAGAGAAGGCTAGAGGAGAAGCATCTAACACTGGAGAGTGAGAAGGCATGATTATAGAGAGAGAAGGAAAGCAAGGAAAGGGAGCATTTCTAGAAGGAAAGAGCACTCAACGGCATCAAATGCTGCAGAGTGGTGTCAGGGTAGGAATGACAAATGCCCACCAGGGACACAGAAGCAACTGAGGACCTTGGTGAAAACAAATTCAACAGAATGGAGAAAAATGATACCAGAGAGGAGTGAATTGTGGATGAAAATAAGTTTTGCTCTGAAAAGGAAAAGAAAGACAAGAGGGAGATTTGGGGGAAAGGGCAATTATTATTACTGTTGTTTTAAACACAGAGTAGACTGAGAATGTTAAAATAGGGAAGAAGGCTGCAGAATGAACAGGTAGGAGAGGGCACAATACTTAATAGCACAAAGTCCCTGAGAAGCCCAAGAGAAACGGTACTTTGCTACTCGAAGTGTGATCCATGCATTGCAGTACTGTCATCACGTGACAGAAATGCAGAATTCAGACCCCACCTCAGACCCACTCAATCAGATTCTGCATTTTAGCATGAACCCGGGCAATCAGTATGAACATTAAAGCTTGAGATGCACTCATATAGAGTTGAGCTCTGTTCTACTGGGAGGGAAGGAAGAGAGGATAATGCCTATAAATAGTTAATTTAATATGGATAAAAGGAAACTGAAATTTATCTGTAGGCTTCTATTATATCTATTAAAAAGACATGGGCTTATTTGCTGAGACTAGCAGGGAAGTGGTGAAGGGAAAGATGGAAAATATGAGGAACACTGAGATTTAAAACAGTCACTGTGTAAAATGAGGCAGTAATCTGACCACAGAAACACAGATTCTGAGGTGCTGCTTAGACCCCAAGTGAAGAGAACAGATGAATTTCTACTGGCACAGATCCACTGGGTGGTGTTATTTTGTTTTTTTTCCTTTCTCCAGAAATATTAAAAAATCTGGATGCAACTGTGGGGCAGCCAGATAATTGATTCACCCAGGACTAGGGTTTTGACAGGTGGTGACATAAGCACAAAAGGTCTAGAAGGTCAATCACAGTCAAGGAAGTAACTGAAGCAATGGAGGATGGATTCTGAGAATAGAAAAGGAAGTAAAAACAGGATGGTGCAGATGGATTAAGAAAAAATAAAGGAGACAAAGGATAAAAGACTGATAATGTCAGAGTTTGTGTACAATGAGACTGAGGTAATTAGTTCTTAAAACTGTCATTAATGTGTTAGTACTATATTGCGAAGAAAAATATTAAGAATTTTAAAAAGCTAACTATGTTCAAATTGACTTGAATAATCTCAAATTTAAAAATGACAAGATGCCCATAAATTACTGTATTACACTATCTGTCATAATCCATATGCCCCTCTAAATAGGATTTTTTTCCCACAATTACATATGCCAAGGAGTTATTTAACACTGGAAGTAACTGTAATGAAATTTTATATTACATGTGTCACATATATTGATTTTAACTTAAAAATACATTTCAGTAGTTACTTGTTATGCTTAAATGTCTCATTTCTGGGTAAGTGTTCTGGATACAGCCAACTAGACAGGTGATTACTACTGGAAGCTGATTTTCTTCCAAGAGTTTGAAACATCCTATTTTGTTTCATAAAGGCTTCAGGTGACCAGACTTACCAGAGAGTTCAAACTGAAAGACTGCTTGGGTGGCTTTAACAATGTCATCACTGAGAGAGTCCTTAACAATTCTAAATGTTTCTTCCACGGCTCCAGAACGTGGTTCTGCTGGTGGCTGCGGCTTTTCTCCTTTCAATTCTGGAACAGCACCCATAAAATATTATTGATGTAAATTGCTTTAAAGCCTAGGCACTATAAGACCACACACCAAATTAATTAGTTAGAATAGATCTGCTATCAATTAGACCTGTTTGACCAAAATGACCTTACATGCACTGAGTGGCATCTAAAAGCATAAATCAAACTGATGGAGTAATAGCCAAACACCTCAATTAAGATTATAAATGTAAATGTTTTATACTATCGAAGTAAAACGCTGACTCTCAAATTAGGTAAAAAAAAAAAAAAAAAAAACTACTAAACTATATAGTGCTTATAATAAATGGACCTAAACAAACTATTGGAGTTTTAGGGTAGTAATCAATCATTCTTTCATCATGCCCTCTGAATTCTAAAACCAAATGAGAAAAGCACACACCAGAGTCAAAAAGATGGAGATCAGAATATCAACTGTGTAATCAGTGGAATAGAACTCAAGATTGCACTCAGTAGACTACAACTATGTAAGCTTTACTGGGAAAGAGAGCATTTCAATAACAAAAAAACAAAGACACATGACATAGCCTCTCCTAACTTCACACTAAATAAATATAAAAATGCAAAAACAAATAAGCACACACTAAACATCACTTAAACTGAAACACAATCTACTGTCAGAATCTAGGAAGAAATGATCAGTAACTTTAAGGTAGGTAGAATCAGCCTAAGACTGCTCATCTATATGAAGAAGAAAGGTTCTTGCATTTTAAACCACTGAATCAGACTATGGGCTTAAGACTCGAATCTGTCCCCTTGTTCTACAATGTAATTTTTCAAGAAAGCCCCCATCTTTCAAATCCCATTTCAAAGCTCATAGCTCCCAAATACCAGAGAAGCAGACAGTAGGGGAGGTCCCAGTGGTGGTTCATCCTGGGAAGTACACGCCATCCAAAAGCATGACTGATAAACACGGGGAGGGGAGGAACCTTGGCAGGAGGGTATGCCGAAGAGAGTAGTTTTTAAGCATAGGAGGTAAAAGAAGGTGCCGTGTCAGCCTTGAACACTGGCACTAGCTATATGCCCTACAGGTATCACTATAGAATCTACAGCTTTGAGAAAGGATTTCTACCAGATGGACAGGGAGTGCAACCAAAAGCAACCTACATATCTTTGTCATTCAACTACACTAGTTCTAGAGATATCTCCTACTATGAGGATAAATTAACAGGGGGAAAAAATAACCTGATGCCTATGAAAAAAACAGTGTACCACATGGATAATGGAAGGTTATTCTAAAGAGCAAAAGTCTACTTCTTAAATTAATTTACTGTGCAATCTACAAGAATTCCCCCACATGAAAACTATATGAAACAAGGGCAGAAAGTCATATACAACTGGCTGAGATGAAAAGACAATAAAAAAAAATTGAAAATGAATGAGATACATGAGAAACAAAAAATACAAGAGCAAAATTAAACAGAGGCAATATGAAACAGAGATAAATGTGTGGAAAATCTTGTCAGTAATATAGGCTATAAACCTGAAAAGGAATCCCAGAAAGCTGAAGAACAGAAGATGAAAATAATTAGAGATGGTGATAACTATGGGAAAAAGAGGAAAGGTAGCCAAGTTAAGAATAAGTGTTTCTGTCTACACCCATCTTGAACAGGCCCGATCCCATCTGATCTTGAAAGCTAAGCAGTGTTAAGCCTGGTTAGTACTTGGATAGGAGACCACCTAGGAAGACTGGGTGCTGTAGGCATAAAAAAAAAATAAAATAAAAAAGTAAGTGTTTCTGAGGAAAATCCAGAACACTAAAACTATACCTAAAAATGAATAAAGAAATAAAAAATGGGTCCTTTGTGTTGCAGTTGGGGGTTGAAGGAGGTGTCAATGAATGGAAAAAAATAATCAATGAAGAAATGACAGTATTGCTTTTAATATGAGAAATAAGTGTTAATTTAAAATTATGTAGTTTACAATATATTATTACAGAATTACATATATATTATGTAAGACAAATATACATAGCACAAATACCAGAAAAGGTAAAATTAAATGTAACAGGATTATTAAATAGTGGGTGCAACAGAAAGGTGAGCCTCACCCACTGTGGAAATGAGTGATACACACTAAGCTCTGAGACACAAACGAAATTCAACATACATGGATTTGGATACAAATGTAAAAAAGTCACCTGAAAGATATAAGTTAGATCCAGGCCAGATATACTGGACAGTATGAATATATTAATATACCTAGAAAAAATGTCAAGTAGAATTACAGTTGACTGAACTAGAAGAATAGGGAAAAGAGAGCTATAGAAGTAAATGCTCTCTCTTACACTGTATAGTGAAGTTTAGCCAAAAGAATCTGAGTATTCTGACCTCAAAAGGGTATGGGCATCCCTTATAAGGAGATGGATATATGGTTTACAGTCAATGCACTTGACATTCTGATCCCATAGGCAAAAATCATTCCTATCAAAGCCTGATGCCAACAAACATTTATCTTACATTTTACTCATCTCACTTCTCTTGTTCTGATTCCATGGTCGTGAAACAATCTGCTGATTATGATTCTGTTCTCTATCTAGTTATGCCCAAAGGGAGAGAATAGGCTGATTATAGCAACTACACATTTAGTCCAAGAGATGGCAACTTCTCATTATAAATTAATAAATTAGATTACTGAGGGAGAAGGGGATGTACTAATTTAAAGGACTTGTATTCGAGAGTTAGGAAAGCAATTTAAGTTTACTGGTTTAATGGTATGAGCTTTGGAATCGGAGAAATATGAAATTAAATCCTGGCTCTGCCATCTGCCAGCCATGGGATCTCAGATGTGAAATGAGGATAATACCTGTCCTGCAGGAGCATAAATAATTAAATGAGACAATGCATGCAAAGTACTTAACATGGTGTTTGGCACATAGTAGGTACCTAATAAATAACTGTTGAAAAACAATCAGTAAGTGGCTCTTATTAATCAAATTTGGAATTTAAATGAGCTCAGTTCATGTATATCTTCCTCCAAAAGACAGATCTAATTTTAAAGTGCTAGACAAAAATCAGGATGTTAGACTTGCCTCTATTAGAGGACTTGACTCTATTAGACTTTGATAAACTAATTAAACCAAAACTAATTTCTGCCATTCTTTAAGAGGCCTCTTGAGAAAAAGATTGACAGTCTTGTTTTATACTGATATACATCCATGTGGCAACCAAATGAAAGATTTAAATTTTTAAAATTAAAAAAAAAATTTTTTTTTAAATGAGCTACCTCTGGGTGGTAAGATTATGAATAACTTTTTCCTTTCTATATTTTTCAAATTTTCTACAAAACAAAAGTTGCCTCTTTTATTACTTAAGTAATTTTTAAAAACTATCTGCAAAAATCTGCACAAAGCAAAGACAAGAACTATAAAAGATAAGATTCAGCCCAAAAGAAGGTTTGGCACCAAAATCCATTGCAGTGAGATTCTTTAAGTTTGCTAAATATACAGAAGAAATTTGTTCCTAAATTATCTAGCAGCCATCTAAAGAATACATGATCACTTAGGAGATTCAGTGTCTATAAGAAAAAAATTAGGTTAAGAACCCAGAAGAATAATAGCTATCCTTGCTAATAAACCATGAGAGAAAGCTTCTCATGAGTTATTTGTTAAAGAGTATTTCATCTGACATCGTTCAGTAAACTAGTGGCATATTGCCAGAACACAAAGACTAAGATGTAAACTCTGGATCAGTTCAAGGGAGCTATTGTTTCTGAATTATAAAAACAAAACAAAGTAAAACCAAAATCTCCTTTGAAGTTAATTTCTCTTATAAAGCAGTCACACATCACAAATTCTGTGAATGGTGTTAGATATACTTTGTGTGACACATTTTTCTTCAAAATAAAATAATACATCAACATAAAATACCTAAAGGCAGTGCCACAGAAAAGAAATAAAACCTCAACAAAGGGTTGATATATTTTTTAAACAACCTTTTTTTTTAATCAAATGAAAAACCTATATTAGGAGCTTCTGTTAGAAGAAAAAGGTAACTTTCGTTGCTAGAACTACAACTTCACATTATTTGTCTAGTTTAAATTAAAATATGGTTTAAAAGTAGAACACAGAAATGTCCAATTCAATATCTTGGGAGAAATACATAAATAGGTATCTTTATTTTTCTACATAAAATATGGTCTATATCTTACCGCATGATTCCATTTTCTTGGTAACTGGATCTGGGTATTCATCTAAGAATAAATCTGGTAACAAAGAATAGCCTGAAAAAGTGACCCCAAAATAATCAGGTTACTGTAACAAGTTCAATATATTAAGATTTTAACAGCTGTTTAATAAACATTTCATCTGTTTTTATTTAAATGATCATTCTGGTATAATGGAAAGATGCCTATGAGAACTATCAAACTACCTGTCCTTCAGTAAACTAAAATACTTTTCCCATAACCCAGTAATCCTCCTCCTATGGCAAATTTCATCTTCAAGATCCAACCAATTAAGCCCATAACTGCTCTTCGAGGAGCCTTTGTCCTCTTCTCAACAATCCATGCCACCCTCTGTCCTACTTCCCTCCAATGTGCTCAAGAGTCATTTCTTACTGGACCCCTGAGAGAAGCAGATCCTCATTAAGGATTTATTTACCACTGCCAACTCTGTCTGCTCTTGCCTCTCACAAGATTAAAAAAACTGGACAGCAGAAATGTATTGGTCTTTGTTACATCCTAATACTTATCATAGCACCTAGTCATATTATGTTTTCAACACTTGGTAGGATTTTTAATTTACATCTAATTTTAAATTTTAAATTTTGTATGGTCTGTGGCCATGCCACCCTGAACAAGCCCGATGTCTGATCCTGGAAGTGAAGCAGGGTCGGGCCCGGTTAGTACTTGGATGGGAGACCACCTAGGAAGACCAGGTGCTGTAGGCATAAATAATAATAAATAATAAAAAAAATTAAAAATCTAAAAATTTAAAAAATTTTGTGCACAAAGACACTGTGTCTTTAAAACCTAAAGTATACCAGGACCCAGAAGACCTGGATCTCCTTCAGGTTCTGTTACTTATTAGCTGACTGCTCTTAGGCAAAGGCTTAATCTCTCTGAACTTGTTTTTCTACTATAAATATTAACAACTTAATACTATGATTATACCATATGCCAGGCACTGTGCCAAACACATTATATACATTGTTACATTTAGTTCTTATAAAAATCCTGTGTTGAAGTCATCATTCCCTTAATTTTACCAATAAGACTGAAGCTCAGAGAAAGCAGGTGACAGCACAGCTAGTAAGCAGCTAGGCTGGAGTATGAACCTGGGCTGTCTTCTCCCAAACTTCATGTTCTTAATCACTAAACGGTTTTCCTCCCCCACAAGATTGTTTGACGTTAAATAGATAATATATATAAAAGTGCTGTGGAAAGCTGTTAAGAGATGTTTAATTCAATTTAGTTCAAACTGAAGAGAAAGACAGGGATGATACAAATATAAACATGTGGTTTCTGTCACCCAGAAGTTCAACCTAATAATATTTAAAATATATGTTACCACAAATAAATGTAACTTCATTTACGGCTATACTATCTATCATTTAGTATATACCATATTTTATACAAGTAAAATGCATTATCACCATCATCATCTGCGATTTCAGAAAGGAAGAATAATTTTAAACGAGGGGGACTTCTGAGAACTTCTCAAATCATACACTCTGTACACAGGACAGACCCTGCTCACTCACCTTCACCATCTATCATTAAGATCCTCTAAGAGGCTGTACCTAAGAGACAAATATGGAAAGAGTCCACAATCTTATTAAAGTTTTTGTGAAAAATATACTGCTGTTACCACATTCTTGAATGAAATCTTTACTCAGTGACTTTAAGACAAACTTTCAAAACTAATTTTCATTTTTGGTTTCAAGATTTGGAAATAGTTAATAGCTAATGTGACCTTCTGTATCTGTACATCACTTAGCCTTCAACTCACTTCTATTGCTCCTTTATCTTGTAAGGTGTGTCAGTATGGGTTTTTCCCTTCATTGGGAGGACAGCTCTTAAAGGAACATAATAATTTTATAATCACACAAACACACACAAAACAGATGTGTGTTCATTGTAGAAAACATGGAAAAACACATCATTACTTTAAAAAACTATATGCATTACCCGGTTTAACTGCATAGACATCAAAATTTTTTATTCCTTCTTCTTTTAAGATATTTTCATCAACAATAAAGTTGCCAGTAAAACTTTTCGGCTTTTTGAAAATGGAATACGCAGCATCTGCCATGATATCCACTTTTCTACAATGGCTTTCAATATCAGATCCTCCCAGCATATGCACAGCAGCAGTGTGTATGGCTACAGAGGAAACAAACACATACATTCATAACTCTAAATCAAATAATGGGACTATGTAAGTGACAAGCAAGACAGCTAATCTCTTTATTTCTCAGATGATGAGAACAAGGTCCAGAGAGCGTAATTCATTTGCCAAAAGTCCTATTGACATAAGTGGTAGAAAACACAAGTTTCTTGTTATATACAACACTACCTTATATAGAACTCCTTCACGAGACCCAAAGACCATGTACTATTCAAGCTCTCTTTGGGAACTTCTGAGTATTTATTCTCTCTCCAGTACTCTCTACTCTGCCCCATCCCATCCTCTGACCCAGAGAGAAACAGAGTCCTTCACAAGTTTCTTCATTCTCTCAGAGAACCGATGCCTTGCTCATTTCTTCCAAGTCCTGCCTAACTGCCACCCCACCATCTGCTCTACTCAGGAGAGTTTGCTGGTGGTTGGAAAGGGAGGACAGCAAGAGCATGACTCCCAACAGCCACCTTCTCAGAAACCCCCTTTCCCCTCAAAGAAGTGAAAAATATTCCAATTTTCATGTGTATGTTTCAAGGAATATAAGAACATGAAGATACTTTCAAAAGAAATCCAAAATTATCATTTATTCAATAAATACCTGAGTGACCCCCAAGTGTAGGGCACTGTCCCAGGAGCAGAAACACTAGTATTGATCCCTATAGCATTTCTTTAGTAAGGGGCCACACTAACCTGCATGTTTAAGTTCTAATGTTAATGTAATAAAGGTTGTTAAATTTTTAAAAAATAAAATGAAAAAGTAGTTCCCACTGTGTATTCTCCTTATTATTAAACACACTTTTCTGGGATAGGAGTGCCATTTGGATTTAAGATGAACGAAGTTAAGGTTTTCATAGATTATCTATTAAATATGTGGAAAAACATATAATGAAAAGATTGTCTTTTCTTTTTCCTCTGTTAAACTATTATGACATGTAAGTGGAGAATAAGAACCCACACGGAGGACAAGCTTTTCCCTTTGTATCATTTTTGTTGGGTCTTCCTCATTTTAATACAGCATATTCCCAAGCCCTCAGCTTCTGTCATACAGTATCTCTAAAGATATATACAAAATCCAGCAATATGCAGGTTCTTCTGTCACCTAATGGGGGTCTAGCCATGCTGAGAGCTCAGAATTCATGTGAAAGTACAGATAGGTCAGCTTTTTATAAAGGAAAAAGACAAAACTAGTAAGAATACAAGAAAGTAAAGAAGTATTTGCTGGGATGTATAAGGAGAAAATAAGAATATGAAAATCTGCAGAATTTAGTAAGGTACCAAAGATGAGAATGGAGAAAAGGTTAGGGAAGCACAATCAGCTTCCTGTTGGCTTTAATGAAACTCTTCAAATGTTCCAGTGTTCAGTGTTTCTAGTATAGCAATCCGCTGAAGAGTAAGTCTTACATCCAAGTCAAAGCTCAAAGAAAACTGAAAAGGGCCTTGTTTCCCAACAGACATAGGTTATCTTTGATAGTCTACTCACTCCTATCCTACCCTCCTCATCCAAGATGCATCTCAAGACTATTAAAAACAATCAATGAAAATCCAAAATATGAATTTTTAAAAAGGCATATACCTGTTTTAGGCCATAATGCATTGACGGCAATTTCACCTTTAAATTCTTCTGCCATTCCAATCACACACATAGACATACCATACTTAGCAATGGTATAAGCTGAAAGAAACCACAAAGAATAATTAAAAAACAAATTAATTTGTGAGTATAAAAAAACAATTTCTTCCTATTACTATTTCCTCCTTGATACATTTTTTCATAATTCTTTAATAACATAACACTATATACAAAATGTAATTTTTAAACTGTACTGTTTTTAAAAGAAGTTTTCATGAAGCAACTGAACTAGTTTCACATATATCATAGATAAACTAGTTTTATATATTGCTATCCTAATATTTGGGGGGTTTTTTTGCAATATCAGTTTCAGGTATATAACATAGTGATTTGATATAACTTGTGAAATGATTGCCCCAATAAGTCAAGTGCCTATCTGGCACCATGCAGAATTGTTATAATATTATTGACTACATTTCCTATGCTGTACTTTACATTCCCATGACTGTTTTTATAACTGCTAATCTGTCATCCTAACATTAGATTAAAAGAGACAGTAACACACTTTCATTTTTCTTAATATTATAGAGATAACTTACATTATTATTTCTTACGTTTTTTTTTTCTTTTGAAGAATGACAGGGATCATTTAAAGGGAAACTGCACTAGTAAAGCTTCAACAAAATATTAAAATGCTTTTAACCTAGTCAATTAAAACAGAACTCTTAAGCTTTGTTCTGTAGGTTCCTATTTTACCTGCCTTTTCAAATTTAAGTGAATTATGCAGAAATAAAGGCTAAGTTTCTGATACTATTCTTTTGAAAGAGGAACCTATATAAAAACCTTGTTATTTAGTATACTCACCTTAAGTCATTAGTTGACTGTAAAAAGTCAAGTATTTCGAGGATAGTTTTTTCTTTTTTCAAGGATACTTTTTAACCAACTTTATTGAAGAATAAGATACATACAATAAAACATACCCACTGAGACTTAAAGGAGCTTTCTGGGTTGATGGAAATCCGTTTTCTGATTCGGATGTTGGTTATACAGTGTAACCATTTGTCAAAACTCAAAATTTGTCAAAATTATACTTCAATTTTTAAAATTAGATTAAAGATTAAGATACTTTCCAAAATGTTGAATACGTATAAATTGCGATTAAATCATAGATACACTGATTTAATACAAAACAAGTTAACCAAACAAAGTACTCCCTCATCCAACACCTACCACAGTGCTGTTTGAACCACAGTGGATTTAGGTTCAGTGGTGGACTGAGATTGAGGATATGAGCAACTTTACTCTTTTTCAAATGAGGAATACAAGCTTTAGATCTGAAAGGAAAGGAAAACACAAGTCAGTAGCTTTGTAACATCATCCCCGATTTTTGTTATATTTTAAGCTACTTCTACAAAGCAGCTGAACTTGTTCAACAACCTGTAAGGTATTTTTCTTTTATTTTTCTAGAATGAACACAGGAAAACCAACTTATTTTCATCCTTGAAGCTTTTCTTAGTGGCCAGACATAACCTGCTTGATGACAATAAGCAAATCCTTGGCACATTAGCCTTAAATCCAACTGAGATTATTCTCAACTACATCCTTCCAAATTCTTCCTCCCCAACAAACACACACACATACACACTTTTCAGTGACAATTAATATACTTGTCAGCCAGCAAAGCCAGCACTACAGTAAAGAACATGGGTATTCAAGTCAGACCTCGGTTCAAATTATGCTTCTGCTCCTTCACTGTGTTCTCTTGGTAAAAATATACAGCATTCTAATTCTCAATTTTCCTATTTGTAAATGCTAGTAATATCTGCTACTATCTAGGATTAACCAAGGGATTAAATGAGGTAATATATATGAGATACTTAAAACAGTGCATATACTAAACATGGAATAAACAACTGCTTTTATTAGTACTATAGATGCTGATTCATTTCACCCTAGTAGGTATGGAATTCCTACTATGCTGGAATTGTTATAACATAACTTCTAAGACATTTGTCATGGGATTGTGCCACATATCAGTTAACTTTCAAACTTCTGACTTTCTTGTATTCTCTCCCTAACATATCACCTGACAAAAGCTGGCTGAACTTGTCAAGAAAAAGCAGAAAATCCAGGGCCTGCTAAGCCTACCACCACCAAGAAACCAATTAGCACCTGAAAAATCCAAGATGGCACTTGAGACTCCTTCCCAAGCAACACTTTGAATAACTTTTTTCTATGAGCATACTAAAAAATCACACCCAAGGATGGAGATTTAACATAAAATGAGACACGTAATGCATGGCTAGGCATGTCCCAAGCGTGTTTAGGAACTATGCATGCTCCCTTGGAAATCCAAGAACTCTCCACCCTTCCTCGGAAATCCCCCACCCCTGAACTCACTTACTTCCCCACCAGATCCTTTAATACTTTACCAATTCCCCAGAACTGGGGAGAAGGAATCATCAAGCATTTGATTATCCTTCTCCATTCTTTGACTAAGGCATGAAGTTTCTGACCTGCTTTGCAGAAAACTGTCTCATCCTATTGATGTGAGCGACACTGAGCAGAAAACCACCATGATTTGGGGTCTATGGCCCAGAGGGGTCAGTGACACAATTCCAAATTTTATTTGCACCAATACGTAATGTTGTATGCCTTTGAGAGCAATAGTTTCATTTTTTTAAATACTGTTCATAAAGATAGGTAATTTACTATACAAAAACACTCAGGTCCAATATTTAAAATTTTTAATTATTAGGCTACAACATATTAAAGCTCAGCTTAATAATTTTATAGCTTTTAGTTTTATTTCACATTCAATAATTTCTAGGACTTTAAACTTATCCAGTCTTTCCAATGTACAGCAGTACCAAATGTACAACATTACCAAATGTACAACATTCTTGTAAACATCTGCAACGTCTTTTCAAGTTTATAAACCAAATACAGTCAATATCGGTAAAGGATTTCTGTACATGTTATTCTTTTCCAAAGGTGCTTCACTTTTATGGAGGTAAGGTGGGGAGGGGCAAATAATATTACTGCTGATAGCCATTAAAACAGTGAAGCTGCATCTTAAAGCTTCAACAGGAAACAATCCAAATCTATTCCAGGCAATAAGACCATATTTCACATTCAAAAGAAAAAACTTATTTCATTCACATTAGAAACATGAACTTCTCATTTGATCTATAAGACAAAAACCTTTCCACCTGTACTTTGCTGGCCTGGCCTCCATTACCATCCCTAAATCAGGTGTATTTTTCTACAGCAACATGCCCTGTCTTATATATATTATATTGAAAACTCTTAGCACCATGTTTAGATGCTAATGCCTTCAATTAATAAAATAGTTAAGTTTACTGAAAACTTACTGTATGCTAGCCATTACACTTATTACTTTTACATGAATTAATTCACTTAATCAGAGTTGTAAGCTCAAAGGCCCATAGGAAATCTGAGCCAGTGAATAAAGTGAACGGGTATAGGAAAAATCAACTGTTCAGAAATACAATCAAACTTTGTTATTGAATTTCTATAAGAATTTAACATGATACAAACTTACATAATACTGGAGATTACATATTTAATTAAAACAAAAATAAATTTAAGGTCTGCCTTCTACCTCACCTCTGCCTTCTAACCTGTTTCCCTAAACCACTAAAACACAAGTAACAGGCCATAGGCACTGGGCACCAGGGATTAGAAAACAGCTCCAGATCCTCAATGAAACCTCTAAATAGGTTAGTTCTTTGGGCCTTGCCCCCACTCTCTCCCTGAGGATGCTTTTCAGGCTTCCCTGAAAAAACAATCTATACTTATCTTCCATGAATAAAAGTGTCACTAAGTAAAAAACAAAAATTAAAATGGAAATGTTTCATTGCGAATTTCTCTTTTATAATTTAGACCTTTTATAGAAGGCCAAAAACCTGACACCTTTTCTTTGGTCCAAAGGTCAATGTCAAGTCACTTGGCATTACAATTTAACTGAGAGCAATATTTAGTTTTATTTTAAAAACAGCTGTTCCTAAATGTAGCAACTTTCAACAGTGAATAGAATCTTTGCTTTAAAAGTTTTTAGTGCCCTACAGCTTATATATTCCATTAGTAGTTCTTCAACTACACAAATAATATTAAGAAAGGTAAATGAACAAGGTTCGTTCTTTTTCTTATGGTTTGGAATCAGCGTTTTTGTTTTGTTTTAAATGGAATCTTCAAATCCACAATTGTAGGAATGTAGTTTAGGTAGGCTATCATTTTCATTTTTGGAAAATGACTTCAGTATAGGAAAGGGGCCAGATTGTTCTTGCCAAATGTGTTTTTTAAAGACATAATTTCACAAGGAATGAGCAATGAGAATCATACATTTGTGTTTACATGTCGTAATGTCAACTGAAAAAGCCAAGTCTAATCCAGTCTTTGGGAACTGAGCTGGTAAATTTCTCTTGGGTGACAAAGAGTTGATTTCTTTCAATTAAAAACAAAAACTTGTCTATGGCCATGTCACCCTGAACAAGCCCGATCCCTTCTGATCTCGGAAGCTAAGCAGGGTCGGGCCTGATTAGTACTTGGATGGGAGACTACTTTGAAAGACCAGGTAATGTAGGTGTAAAAAATAAAAAATAAGGGATTGTAAACTGACAAGGTTCCTGCAATCTGTGAAGTCAACCAAGGGTTGCCTCGCCTAAAAAAAAAAAAACAAAGCCTCTCTTTTCATAAATTATTTAAATGTCTAAACAATGTATTATATACATAAAACAAATTTTAAAAATTTCTTCAACCATACACTATGGCCACACAATCTTGTCATATAACAGATGATCAGATTTGTATTGGTAACAGTAAAGCACTGAAATATCTGTTTCGAACCATGGAGTTGTTTTTAGTTCTTATAATTCATAACAGTCTGTTTTTAACTTTTTAGCTTTTGGTATCTAGTGAATAATAGAATGAACAAACTTAATTTCTGCGCCTCTATGAAACACTTCTACATTAGCTTAGTTTTTAATAAGTATAAAGTTAACACTGACTATCCAAGTAGCACTGCCTATAGTTAAAATTACTAATTTTGTAAATCTATATGACATGCCCTAAGATATTTCTCAGTACTTAACAAGTCATTTCCTAATGTTCAGGTCATGGATATCGAGCCTAAAAAAATGTTTAATCATATAAAAATTTTCCTGATACTAAATAAATATAACTAGGTGGGTAAAGTATTTCCATCTGTGGTTTCACCATCTACAATAGAAACTGCCACAAATGATGTAACTTTTTCACTCAGCATGTGTTCTAAGCCTTAACTTAATATGCTGAGCAATAATATTCCTGGTTACTTTTATATTTTTAAAAACTTGTTTAAATGAGTATTTACATTCAATCAAAATTCTTTCACAAAGATTATGATGCGCAGATTATTTCTTCACATAACACTTAACTGCATCATATAGCAGCAATGCTTATTTTACTTGAAAATAAACACAAATCTTATTGAAATGTTAGTCCTTTTTCTAGTCCATTAAGTTTTTCAACATCATCTTTTCTATATGCTTTTTGTAGTTCTAGCTATGGTTGAATTCACTATGGTGTTGATTCAATAGAGATATATCCTACATATTCAATTTACAGAAATATTCCCCAACTACAAAGAAGTTAGTTCTCACTCATTTTATTTGAACATATGGCCCTCTTGACATATGTCTCATTTTCTCACTTCAGATGGAGGAATGGGTATGAGAAATATTTTATTTTCCTCCTTAATATAAGAAAAACAATAGTGCAGGCACAATAACAAATAGCAACTTTTTAGCTTGTCCTCAGCATCTGTAAGACAATGGAGCTCATGGCCCATCCAACGAGGCAACTGATACTCTGCCACTCAACTGTAGCAGCTATTGCCATGTAGAAAAACTGTGTCTATGTGGCCAGATTTTCCAATGTTTCAAGAAAAGCCAGAAATAAAGATTTTGTGTAAATTTCCTCACTTTTTTTTTTATGTAGGTAACTAATGAAATTTTGAATGTAACTAACTACAAAAACAAAAATTTTAACACTGCAGGAACAAGTTTTGCAGAGCCAATAAAATATACCTAGGGCAAAGGTCAGGACTAATGACAAAGTTTACATTTAACCCTCATGCCCAATCCTATGACTCCATCATTCCCATTTTACAAATGAGGAAACAGAATCTATAAAGAGGTGCAAGGTCATGAGATAGCAAGTCATGAAAAGAGGGATATAGGATTTGAATCCTACCCAAAGAGTCTGATTCCAAAGCCCAAGATCTTAACCACCTATTCTATGAATACATATAAGGCAAATCCATGTGTGACTCCTAACATGTCCAATGCCTGGTTCAGAAAACTCCAATGTTTGCACTGAAGATGCTGTCAAGGTCTATGCTGATCTATTCTCATGTCCACTTGAAAAATGGTAGAACCTGAGAGGAAATAAACAGATAAACGGACAAACAAAGGAGTAGACCGCCTTGACCAATCCAGAACAGATTAGAACTACATTGGCTTCTATATTCTCTATTTTCCAATATTACTCAAGATAGTATTAGCCTTTTGTCAGTTACATTAAAGTGTGACTCATGAGCTTCCTGTTATTTATATAACTAAAACTCAAATGTTTTTCAAAAGAAGACTTGCTAGTTTTAGTAATCAAAAGACTTGGTAAGCATATATGTATTTCTTCAAGCAAATGTTTGAAAATGCTTGAGCTATACTTTAGTATTTATCAGATTCAGAAAGAAGAGCTCTGAATAAAACTATTTAAAATACTATCTGGTGACTTGGAGCACTTGGAGCACTTCCAAGCCATGTATAAGGATTAACTAGACTGCAATTTTGCAATTGCAGTATTGCAATTCTGGTTCAAATCTGTTTACAACTAGTCTTCTGAGAAAAAACTGCAACATTCTCCCTCACAATCTTTAACTTACGTAAGGTAGGTGCCTCTGGTGTTGACATTCATCATCAAATCCACCCTCTTCATAGGTGTATCCAATGTGTTGGTCAAGCTAATAGCACTGGCATTATTCACCAAAATATCAATTCCTGTTTTGAAATAATCAACTTCCTATTAATGTATTTTAAATTTTTAACAAAAGGAAATAAACACATTTAGTTTGTACAGCTGAATCCTAAGTAGGTTCACAAATACTTCCTTTAGAAGTATTAAACTGACCAATATACCAATGAAAGACTTACTAGCTGTGTCAAAACACAAATAATTTTCACTGGCACAATGGAGAGAGCCAATCACCAGAGCACCATGTGAAACTACCAGGAGGCTTAGTCTTTACTGGGTTGTAGCTTCCATTCTTATCTGTTCTCTTATCTCTTGTCTTCTCTCCTTATCTCCAAGAACCTTAGCTGAACTTCCTTAAAGTCTCCCCTCCTCTCTAGAATCTTTCCAAGTCCTCCCTCCTTCCAAGCACATTAGTTTCCTCTCCTTTAAGGCCCTTACATAAATGAAAGAGCTCCTTCCTGGTCTTGGAAACTAGGAAAAGAGAAAAGACCCAGAATTTCAATTCTAGATAAATCATCAAAAACAGATCAAATCTGTTTTAACTCATACATAAAAAAAAAAAAATCAATCTAGAATAACAATTATTTCTGATGTTCTATCCAGTCCCTCTTAAGTAACATACAGTTACATTAATTGAGGACAGGCAAGAGAATGAGATCTGGGGAACTAGTTTTGGTTACATGTCTGTTACTGTCAAGGTCCTAACTTTATATTGAATGGTAAGATTTTATATTTTTCAAAATAACTTTTATAAATTAAAAAAAGTCATCAGATGGTTTTAAGCTACATTTCTATATAAGCAAATATTTGTTTCTGGTTAAACACCAAAGACTCAGAAAAATTTTTTTTTAATTAAATTAAAATTATAGTTACAACAATCAATAATTATTTCAGAATTAAGGTACTACCTCCAAATTTCTCAACTGCTTTCTCCACTGCATTACTGATTTGCTGTTCATCTCTCACATCAACAATACATGGCAAGGCCTTTCCTCCAGCTGCTTCAACTGCAAAGCGTAAACAAGAAAAGCATTAAAGCATTCAAATATTAAACCTTTCATTCTGATGTCAGAGTCAAAAGAAATAAGTATCCTATATTCATAAAATCAACATAAATAACTAAGTCATAGCTATTAGTGATTCCACCCTACCGTAGGACAGATTGACTAACCCATATCCAGCTTCAGACTAGCTAGGCCAACTCTATTAAAAAAAACAAACAAACAAACAAAAAAACAGAAAGGTAATATAAAAATTACATTAAAAAGTAAAAAAAAAAAAAGGTAATTTTAATAAACTTTACTATGGAAAATTTCAAAAAAATATATAAAAATATAAAGAACAGTATAATAAACTACCATGAATCTTCAATGATTGTTAATGTTTTGCCTGTTTACCTACATTCAATTCCATTTGTTTTTTGCTGGTGTATTTTTTTTTTAATTTTATTAGTTTCAAGTATATAGCACATTGGTTAGACATTTTTATAATCTATAAAACAATCCTCCTAATTGCTCTTTCTCTCATTTGGCTTTCCACCTAGCCATTACATTAAAGTTAACTGTATTCCCTATGCCATGCTTGATGGTCTATTTTAAAACAAGTCCCAGGCATCACTTTACCTATCAATATTTCATATGTATTTTCCTAACATAACCACAATGCTATTAACATAACTAACAAAACAAACAATATCAATTGTAATTGAATTTTTAAGCCCTTTTTAGCATAATGCCTTGAATATAAGTACTCAATAATTATTTGTGAACTAAAAATATTAAAATAATAACTTGTGAAAAGTACAAAGAATTAAGTAACATGGAAAGTTTTTAAAAGAGTTCTCATCATCCACCTCTCAAATTCTCTACTTCTACTCCCCCATTTTCTGCTCAGATCCTCATGAGACATGATTTATGATTTTTAATGGGAGTCGCGTACCTCTCAAAAGCGCTGGAGATGAAAAACGTTTCCTAATCACTGTTCTAAGGTGACAAAATACTTTCTTAAGTAGATAAAATTATTTTGGGGTAGCTTTAAACTCTCCAACAAATTCTCTATGTATTGAAACTACGGTGAGGACATTTCATGAAACGGTATTGTCACACTCACTCACTTTCTTCAGCAGCAGTATAGATTGTGCCTGGAAGAGTGGGGTGTGCCTGAGTGGTCTTTGCAGCAATGACAATATTTGCTCCATCCTTTGCTGCTTTCAATGCAATAGCTTTGCCAATGCCACGGCTTGCACCTGTGATAAAAACTGTACATCCTGCTAGTTTCCTACAACAGAACAAATGTGACCTTATTAGAAACCTCAATATTTACTTACCAGTATCAGAAATATATGCATATTTTCACAACATATAGGTTTACTCTATGAAAACTTTTTCTAAACCTTCCTCCCTCCCCAAATGATACCTAATAACTCTACTGTACTCCCGCTGCACAATGATTTATAAATTATTACAACAATTATTACAGTCTTGCTGTGATTTGGCAAACAAAATCTGCTCAAATGAAAAATCTTACAAAGAAATGAGGAATTAATAAACTACCTAAATGTGTATTTCCCCTCCTCCACAGGAAAAGTGTTAATGAAGCTTATTTTTGAGTGGTGGGATTATGAATAAATTTTATCATATTTTTTATATTCTTCTGGATTTTTCAAATTTCCTTCAGTGAATACATATCAACTAAAAAAAATTACCTAAAAGCAAGCAATTATTCAATGTATGATCATCAGTATTCAAAATAGCCAAAATAGAAGCGACATAAATGTCCATCAACTGAGGGATGGGTAAATAAAATGTGGTATGCCCATACAATGAAATATATACAGCAATGAAAATGAATTACTGATCAATTCTATAACATGGATGAGCCTTGAAAACATTATGCTAGGTGAAAAAAGCCAATCACAAAAAAATCACATATATTATGAATCCATTTATATGAAATATCCAGAATAGGCAAATATATATATACACACAAAGATTAGTGGCTGCCTTGGGCTGGGAGGGGAGGGGTGTTGAAGCTTAATAGCTGAGAGGCATGGGATTTATTCTGGGAATGATGAAAAGATTTTAAAATTGGTTATGGTGATAGTTGCACAACTCTGTGAATCTACTAAAAGCCAATGAACTGTACACTTTAAATAGGTGAATTATGTAGTGTGTGAAATACATCCCAATAAAGTTGTTAAACAAAACTAGAAGGCTGGCAAAGAGCTCAGATCAAAAGATTCTCTGATCAAAATGTACTGAGGGACATTCTCTGTGCCCATCCACTCTTTACAAGTCCATCTACCTTAACTTTAAACTTTGTACTTAGTTATTAGATGAGAAGAAAATGTCTAAAATAAAATCAGATAACAGGGAGGGAAACCTATGTCCTTGCTTTCTAAAGCAAATTAACAAACATGTCTAAGAAGGAAAAACAGAGGACAGTAAAACGACAATGACATAGAGGAGAGGGTACAGTAACCAGAGACAGGGGTTACAGATAAGCAGGCTTGTTAACAAAAGAACATAAAGCTTTTGCCAAGATCTAGAGGAATACGCTCCAAAAGTTAAGAGATCAGAGGTGAACATGGGAGAAAGGTTTTAAAAAAAATAAGTATTAACCAGTTTGGTAAGAAGGAGGGGGAGCAGAGAAGTGAGAAAGAAACAGAGAGGTGGCAACCATTTTTAGTGACAGTAGTAAACCTACAAAAAGCATATAAAGTGTATAAAGAACAAAATAAAATGAATAATGAAAATAGAATATTACCAATACCCCAGAAGCACCATCTATTCCTCTCTATCCTTTCTTCTTCCTCCAACATACAAAGTATCAACTATTTTTTTTATTTTTTATTGAAGTATAGCTGACATACAATATTATATTAAAGGTGTATAACATATTTGACATTTATATAGCTTATAAAGTGATCACTATATGTCTAGTAACCATCATTCCACTAAGTTATCATATTATTGACTATATTCACTACACTGTATATTATATCCCCATAACTTATTTATTTTATAACTGGAAGTTTGTACTTCTTAATCCCCTACACCTTTTTTGCCTATCTCCCACACTCTGGCAATCATCAGTTTGTTTCCTGAATCTGAATCTGTTTCTGTTTTGTTTTTGTTTTTTAGATCCCACAAAAAATGAAATCATACAGTAGTCTGTCTGAATTAGCATAATACTCCCTAGGCCCATTCATGTTGGTAAGATTTCATTATTTTTATGGTTCAATGATATTCCACTGTGTATGTATGTACATCTTTATCCATTCCTCTATCAGTTGACACCTAGGTTATTTCCATATCTTGGCTATTGTAAAAAATGCTGCAATGAACATGGGAGAGCATATATCTTTTTGAATTAATGTTTTCCTTTTCTTCAGATAACTACCCAAAGTAGAATTGGTGGGCCATATGGTAGTTTTTCTTTTGACAAACCTCCATATTGTTTTCCGTAGTGACTGCATCAATTTACAATCCCACCAACAGTGCAGGAGAGTTCCCTTTTCTCAAACACAGAGAAAACAAAAAATATATATATCTGTGACAGATATTATATAGAATAACATTTTTTAAAATAGAGCTTTTAGAGATCAAAAACCTAATTTTGTATAGCCAAAGAAAAAAGTACACAGATGGCTTTAAACCAGGATTTCTCAATCTCTGCAAAATGTCTATTGAGATAGATGAGATATTTCTTTGTTGTAGGCTCTATCTTGTGTGTTATTGAGTGTTTATCAGCATCTCTGGACTCCATCTGTTAAAACCAGTAATATCCCCTCAACTGTGGCAATCAAAAATGTTCTCAGATATTACCAAATATCCTATGGGGGTCAAAAGTACTCTTTCCTGAGGACTATTGATTTAAACATATAAAACAATCCTCATCCTCACTTGTGATTCAAATTTTTACTATAATGAGTTTCCATTTGTTCTCTATATTTTTATTATCAAATATTTTACTGTTTCCCAATGTGTTGGTTTAGAAAATCTCATTTATCCTTTTGGGTGTGCAACCTTTTTGGAAGGCTATTAATATTAGCTATAAAAATTTAAAGTGCATGTAGGCTTTGACCCAGCAACCTCACTTCCAGGAATTTATCATATAGATACATTCAAACAGGTGAATACAAGGGTAATCATTGCAGAAAAGACGAAGCAACAAAAAACTAGAAATGGATCTAATCCCAAAGATAGGGAGCTGGTTAAATAAATTACTGTACATCAATCCAATACTATGTAACCATTAAGTGGAAGATCTACATGTACTGACAATGTGTGTTCCAAAACTTATTAGGTAAAAAGAACAAAGCCCAGAAGAGTTTATTATTAAATGTGGTGTGTGTGTGTGTGTGTGTTTAAGTGGTACACGAAGTAGGTTTATAAATGTATAGAACATCTTTGGGTATTTGACCAGAGAGTAATTGAAAGACTGGAAGTTATAGAGAAGGAAACTCACTTTATACATCTTTTTGAGCTGTTTTAAGTCCTTTGGCCATGTTTCAAGCAAATTACACAATGGACACTCAGCTCAAGACTTTATAGAAACAAAGTAGAATGGTGTTTGCCAGGTGCTGAGGAAAAGCAGAAAAGAGGAAAAAAGTTGTTTTATGTATGTAGTTTGTTTTGCAAGTTGAAAAAGTTCTAAAAATTGGTTGTACAACAGTGCGAGTATACTTAACACTACTGTGTGCTGGCTGGAATATTGCTGCTAATCTATTGCCTATAGGAACATAGGCTAACACCCACGGGAACAACATTCTAACAAGCTTTCTGCTTCTGTACCCTCTGCTTGCACAACCGACCTGTGGGTTGACAGTTAGTAAATAGACTTTTGTGTTCAGACAAAATGAAGAATGGAGTTTAGGGCTTAAAAACCCTGTACCTCTACATTTTGGTGCTGCTTAATTTGGGCTCTGTATACCCCTTGCAGCCCCAGATGGCTGAATAAAGACTGTGTTTCCTATAACTCACTGATTTCTGGTGGTCCGTGTGTCTATTGGGGGCTGGCAGCTACAACAACTGAACTATACACTTAAAAATGGTTAAGATGGAAGTTTTACATTATGTGTATTTTACAATTAAAAATCTTTTTAAAGTGAAAAAAATCCCCATAAAAAAATACCCATGCTATTAGTTTAATTTGTTACTAATTTGAAAATCACTTTTTAAACACTCCATTATTTTTATTATTCCAGAATTGAACGTTCTGAATTAGAGGGCACTCATTAGCGTTCCATGACCTTTCACCTAAAACTTGTACACCTTCTGCAAGACACGCTAAACTCAAAATGAGGCCCGCCCTAGGGGCGACGGGGTAACCCACTCCGGATCCTTCATCTATGGAAGAGGTTTTTCTATGGCAGCCACGCCGAAGCACACCACTTTGGGTTACTTTTCACGAGTACGACAGACACTAAGAACACCGCCTCCAGCGCGGCGGGCCAGCGTACAAGCCGCAGCTTCAGCAACCCTCCCACCACCCAGGCCGAGCCCTCCCGCCATGCATCCCGGCCCCAACTAGCTGCGCACTGCGCGCGGCCCCGTCTTTCTCCGTGGCTCCCCTATCCCCTTACCCGGTGTTGGGTAACATAACTTTCGTCGGTCAGACTCCGTGGCAACGACAACGACGGCGAGCGGTGAGAAACAGCAGTCTTCGCCTCCGCGCTGAGTCCCACCCCAGACCCCGCCCCCAAGTCCTCGCTCCGCGGCTCGCGGGGACGGGGCGCTCGCGGCGGAGGGTGCTCAGTGCGCCTGCGTACGCACTGGGCCGCCCTAGCGCTGGGCGCCGGTTTCCGCGCCCTCCTTGGCGGGCCCCTGGAAACCGGCTCTCCGCGCTAGCGCGGTGAGAGGCAAGGCCGCCCCGCCCTTCTCGCGAGCTCTACGGTGACAATCGGTCGCCAGCTGGCGTCTTGTTAACTGGGCGCGTCAGCTGCAACGTACGTACGCGTTTCCTCGGCCAAAAAGGGTTCCTTAGGTCAACGCTGCCTTCTTTTGCCAGCGGGGTAGCCGTTGGAGTCGTGCAAACTAGGAACGTTGAGGTTTTTCAGCAGACTCTGGGCTGGGAACACTTTTGTTCTTGTTTGCTCTCCCTCCACGGCCCAACTTGGGAGCCTGTTCGGCAGCACGCGCTTCCTTGGAGACTCCCCTTGCAAACGCCTCTTCTTGCAGATACTCACTTTCTGTCTGCAGCCGGCCAGCGTCTCATTCCGACTGTACTCCGAAGTCAGCCTGACCTCACGGTTCTGTAGCTAGCACTGGTGAGGGGCAGCTTCTAGATCAGAGCTCTTTGTAATTGTTGCGCCAAAGAATTCGTAATTAACTGGTTTTTCGACCCTTCGGGAATATCTCCCAGGCTCAGTGCTGGAGTAAAGAATTCTGGGATCCAGTATTGCTTTTAGTGGTATACCTTGGACATAGCTACCCTAATGAACTGAAGACTGGCATATTTTTAGGGAGACATGAAGAAATTACTTTGTATTGTAAAGGGGTAAAAACAGGATGAGAAGGAGGTTCTTTATGAGGACTATTTAAAGAAGGTAGCCTGGAGATGTAGTATGTACTCTCCCTTTTATGACGAGCCCTAACAGCTCTATTTACTCCTTTATATCACTTGTCAGTCTCCTATAAGCGTTTGAATTTATGATTCATGATATAGTTAGAGACCCCAGAGGAATTTTCTTATTCAACAAATATTAACTCCTACTGTGTGTCAGTCACTGAAGATACAGCAAGACAAGGACAAGGTCTCTGTCTATGTGAGGGAAATGAGGAATAGCCCAACGTATTTTTTAAGCTGTTGTAAATAGGTGTTTCAGAAAGTGTGTCAATAGGGATGGTTAGACGAAAAAACCTACTCTCTACGCAAAGTGAAAAATGCAACCTACAGGATGAGAGAAAATATTTGCAAATCATATATCTGATAAGGTCTACTATCCAGAATATAAAGAGAACTAACTCTTAACTCGGCAACTTTTGATAAGATGAACAGTGTAATTGAAAAAACAGCAAAGGATCTGAGTAGACATTTCTCCAAAGACGATATACAAATAGCCAGCAAGCACACTTAAGATGCCCAACAGCATTAGTTATTAGGGAAATGCAAGTAAAAACCAAAATGAGATTCCATTTTATATCCATTAGGACAGTTATAATAGAAAAGATAGAAAATAAGTTTTGGACAGACTGTGGAGAAGCTAGAACATCATAAATTGTGGGTGTAGAGTGCAGAGCCACTTTGGCAAAGTTGTGCAGTCCTTCAAAAAGCTGAATATTAGTTTTATATATACTCAAGAGAAATGAAAGGTTCAGAATAAACACTAGATGGCACTGTTATTTTAAAAATCAAAATATATGGCACGTTAATTAACAATAGTGTGAAGTAATGTGAGTTGTGTTAAGGCAAAAAATAACATCAGGTTCTCTGTAATAGCATTCCCCATCCTTTTTGGCACCAGGGACCGGTGCTCCTATGAGAATCTAATGCCTAATGATCCTCTGAGGTGTAGCTGAGGCGGTGATGCTAGCTAGCACTGGGGAGCGGCTGCAAATACAGATGAAGCTTTGTTGTCTTCACTGCCACTCATCTCCTGTTGTAGGCCAGATTCCAAACAAGCCACAGACTGTTAGTGGTCTACAGCCCCGGAGGTTGGCCTCCTATTGAAAAAGAACTAAGAGGAGGTATAATTTTTAAATTCCTTAAAGAAAATAAAACTTTGTATCATTAAAACTCTAATTCATTTGATTTTATCTTAAAATAGTCAAAGTTGTCTTCACTTGTTTTGTGACTTCTAAAGTCTATTAAGTTTAACTCTTCAATATTAAAAAGTAATTCTCAGATACATAGATTGAAAATGCTGACTTAAATTGAAATATCAAAAGATGTGACATTAAAAACAACTTTAATATTAAATTTTCAAATAAGGATTCCTCTAACCCCGACCCTGTGTAAGAATATATGTAGTATATAATGCAGGAACAATCACATTTGTTGACCACAACTCACAAAAATGAATAAATTTTTCATCCATACCCAGTTTTCTATTTTATTCGAATCTATTATATCCTATCCTGTTTTTTAAGTTGATCATAACCTACTAAATTACTCTGATGACTCATTGATGGATCATAACCTACCATTTGAAAAACATTGCTTTGGTGTGTTGTAATTTGCAGTTGTGACTTTTCAACTTGCCTTTTAAGATGTTCTAGGCTTCTCCAGTCAAATATAAAATTACTAATTAATGGTCAGAAGCCAACAATACTATGTGACTAAGAGAGGATGGATGCTTTCAATAGCTTTTGAAGAATCAAGGATCTTGAAACTTTCCATTTCCATCATCCACAAGACAGCCCACCCTGGTTCAGAAGGTTAAATGGGGAAATCCTTGAGAGTTTGAGGGTATGGCAGTTGTTTCTGATAATGTACCAAATCTTCCCCATAGGACTCCTAACTGTGCCTTTTGTTGCTTAATGAATTATTTCCAGTCATTATTTAATTAGTAACTAACTCGGATATTAACCTCATTGTATTTTATTGTCTATGTCTTTTGAGTTAACTTGATTCCAACAATCTAGAGAAAATGAAAGTTTCCAAGACTTTCTTTCCAAGACACTTCGGAAATAATCACTATTAATAGTTTGGCATGTATCCCTCAAGACTTTGAAATTTTTATGTAGATTTTGATCATTTTTAAAGTATGGGGAGATATATATTGTTTTGGAAACTGTATTTATTTTGTTTAATGTATCTTCCAAAGTTTACACCTCAAATTTTAGCTTAACATTTTAAAAATAAGTATAATTTTATTTTATATGAATGTACTCCATATTAATTTTCCCATCGTCATTTTTGATGGACATTTAAGTTGTTTTGAAATTGTCTCTATGATAAACAACATTGCAATAAAAGTCATTGTGCATATGTCATTGTCCACTAATCATATTTTTCTAGCATACATTCCTAGAAATTAGATGGTTTGCTCAATGGATATACATACCCATTTTAATACCCTTTAGCAAAATTTTCTCAGCCTTCCCACTATTGGCCTTTTAGGATATATAATCTTTTGTTGTAGGAGTCTATCGTGTGTATTATAGAATGTTTACTGGCATTCCTGGCCTGTATCCACTACACACTATAGCCTCCCACCCCAGTTTTCTTTGTTCATTGTGGTAAAATATACACGACATAAAAATTTTCCTTTTTTACCACTTTTAAGTGTATACTTCAGTAGCATTAAGTACCTTCACATTGTTGTGCAGCCAACACCACCATCCATCTCCAGCCCTTCCAATTTTGACAACCAAAAATGCCTCCAGAAATTACTAAATGTCCCCTGGAAGGAAAAATTGCCCTCGTTGTTTATACTGTCACAAGTGAATGCGAAATCCAAAATATCAATGTCGTTTAAAAAAATAAAAGGCTGAGGATCTATATAGATTAAAGAAGACTAAAAAGACATTACAACTAAATGAAAGATTTTATCCTGTCTAGAAAATAAAAGTTGCTATCTAAAGAACATTATTAGCACAATTGACAAAATGGAATATGTACTACAGATTAAAGTACTGTGTCAATGATTAATTTCTTGAATTTGATTACTTTGGTTATGTAAAGAATGTTTAGCTTCTTAGTATGAAGTATTAAGGGGTAAAAGGAAATAAATATGTACCTGCTCTTAAATGTGTGTGTGTATGTGTGAGAGAGAGAGAGACAGAGAGAGAGAGAGAGAGCGAGAGAGAGAGAGAGAGAGAGAGAGGATGCTTAAATGAAATGTAAGAAAATGATAAGATTGCTGATTTTGGGAAAAGATATATGAATTCTTTTATTATTACAACTTTTCTGTAAACTTGAATTCAAACTAAAAAGTTTTAAGTAAATAGGAATGCTTATAGTTGAGACTAGTTTGCTCACGCTTTTTCAATTCCTGGTTTCTTGCTAATTTTGTTTATCAATGCTGCAGAAAAGTTAACCATAATTGCAACTCACGGTAAAATCCTGATTGGTCTAGGTCAGTGGTTCTCAAACTATAGTGTGCACCAGAATTATCTGAAGAATTTTATAAAACAGATTAATAGGCCTGACCTCCAGAGTTTCTGATTCACTAAGTCTTGAAGAATGCATATTTCCAACAAGTTTCCAGGTATTGCTAATGCTGTACATTGGGCACTGGGAGGTTTGTAGGCCAGTAGTTCCCAGCTTTATTTTCAAATTGGAATCACTGAGGGAACTTTAAAAAATTATGATGTATGGGTCTTACTCCCAGGGATTCCAATTAAGTTGGTATGGGGTACACACAGGAAGTAGTGTTTTTAAAAGACTCCCGGGTAATCCTAATATGCAGCCAAGACTGATAATCACTGATTTTTGGTCAATGACCCCATTCTCCTTGTCAATGCCTTGTTCAGAAGTGGGCACGTTATCCAGTTCTGACAAATGTGAAGTCTGATGGGAAAGGTTTTCTTACTTAAAGAAAGAGACACAGAATTGCCTCCTTTCTTTTAGATGTTATTTCTGGATATGATGCTGGGATCAGCTGCATCTCTTTCTGAATCATAAGGGGAACTAGCTCTCCCCCTTCCCATAGCTCCTTCAAAGGTAACTTTTTTCTATAAGATACACAAAGGAACGGTTGGGGTTGGTGGGGCAGCAGTTGTCACAGAACCCTCCCACTAGCTTTCTGATACTCCCATTGTGGGTTTTCTTCACTTTTTGGCTGGCCATCTCTTAGGATTCCAGGAAACAGTTCCCTCAACAGACAACTGCTGTCTTGCATGAGGACAAATAGTGAAATGGGTGTGTGAATCATGCAAATTTCACTTTTTTGCTTTTGTTTTATTTACTGCAACTCTGTTGAAGAGTTGAAGCTTACATGAGGGAATTACTACATATATAAAAAATTAATTTTATATGGCAACTGCTATGTCTGAGACTATTTGCCTACCCATTATGCATTCTCCACTTCTTACCAACAGTATCTATTATTAGAGGTGGCACTGTGCCCAGTAAAAATACTGCATCTCTCAGCCCTTCTTGCATCTGGGGGTGGTCAAGAGACCAAATTGCGGCTCATGAGACATAAGTAGAAGATGTGGGTCTTCTGAAAAAACTTCCTTAAAGAGCTTCTAGCCATTTTGTGACCTTAAAAATGAAAGCCAGATGCTCACATAATTGAGAAAAAAGGAGACTGGATCTTTGATGAACATGGAGTGTCGTAACAGCCCTAAAACTACTACTTCTAGAATTCTTGTGTATGAGAAATAAATTTTTATCTAGGTTAAGGCACTGCTTTTAGTCTTCTGTCATATGCTTCTGGACCTAACTCTTAATGATACTGTCTTAAGGCAAAAGTATCAAAATAATATAAACCATTGCAGGAGGTTCACATTCAAATACCTAGCTTTGCTCTGTCTTCCTATCTGCTTTTCTCCCTGACTGGCATCAATGTTACTCAAATTTCCTTCTTTAAAATTGCCTTTAATATCCCCACCCCCTTTCAAAAGATCCTATGGCCTTCTCACAAGGGTTGTTCTCATACCAGGATCTATCCTCCTTTCTCGAGCCAAATATTTTCCAAGTCTGACTTTACCAAGAGAGCCCAGGGTAGGTGTGGGCTCCAAGTCCAGTTCCCTTAAAGCTATTTCCACCTAATTCTTCCTGAATTCAGTTCAGGAAGGTCACTTTTATGTCAAATACACCCACATTTCCCAAAGTCAGACATTAATTCCGAGACACAGTACTCTGAGTATATGTACTCTTGCTATACTGAGAAACATTTGACTCTTCTATAATCAACATAGCTTCACCTCTGCTCAATATAAAGATAGTATTTTCTTCTGCAGGACAATGTTGCTTCTTTTTTATCTTCTAGCTTTCAAACTGGTCCTACCAGGCATTTAAAAAAAAAAAAACAAGAAAAAAAGAACATTCAAATTTAGCTTAAGATATTAGGTCCACGATTGAGCCATATGTCTCTTAATGACCACTACTTGCTACACAAAGATCGAGCTTTAGAATTATACCCTTCCCCCACCCTGTCTTTACTCTGTGCCAAATTAAATTCTTGAAGGTGTCATCCTCCTCCTACCCTCCACTAAATTAAATTCTTGATTAAAGTCTCATACTCCCACTGCTCCAGTGGAAGAGAGGATATAAGAAGACTTAGTATATCCTCGGATACAAGTAATCTTCCACCTCCATGGATAAGGGAAGGGCTGGGGAGATTTGCTTTGCCAGTTACATAAATAACATATTCTCATAGAGAAATGTTCCAGACTGTTCTTTTGTTTTGTTTTGTTTTTCTCTGACTGACCTTTTGCTTGTTTGCTTGTTCAAGGTTGAACATTCGCCTGATGCCCTTTGGGATCATCAGCAGTTAAACATTTTTTAGAACCATATTGGGGAGAGATAACAACAGCTCTCTCCAGTTGTCTGGCATCCCAGGAAACTTTCCACTGACCTTGTAGACTGTGATCCGCTTTTTGTGCAAGGCTATTTTGACAAAGGGCAAATAAGGAAAAATAAAACCAATATACTTTAACCAATCTATTTGGTTTCTTGTTAAACAGTTATGTCATAAAATTTAGAGAGAAGGTTTGAATTAATGGCCAGTGTGCACGCCTTGTTCTACATGTAAAATAAAATTTGTATTTCCTATTAGTGATATGGTCTCAGATACGTAAGGGACTATTTTGTTCCATGTAAGAACATTTACAATATTATGGGCATCTATGATGTGTAAAAACTTCATGTACCTGTACACAAATGGAATGCCAAGGCAGGAAAAGCAAATCAACTCTTTGTATAGTAGGTTAACTTCAGTTCTTCTTTGAAAAAATTGGGGTGACTCATACATGTTAGTTAACTGGCTAAAGATAGATAGGTTAAGGGAGAATTATGGTAAGGGCTGGTGAAAGGACAGTATCCATGACTGCTAAAAAGAAAGGAAGTATTTTAATGAAGTCATTAATTGTTATGTGACTTCCAGAGAAGATGGAAGTCTAGTAAAATGAACAAAAATGAACCAAAACTAGAGAAGAAATTTGAAGTTTAATGAAAATAAGGAATTGACATAACCCTACCACAAAGATTATAAAGGATACCTTCTAATTTGTACCCAAATTAAGGAAAGTAGTGAGATTTGACAAGCATTTCCTCTAAATAGTAACTAAGTGCCATTTTCATAAAGTAAACAAGATGGTCCTAAAGTTTCAGTGGTAATCTGAGACTTGAAGAAATAAGGACTTGGGACCTGAGTGAACCATGGAAAAATTAAGACTACCCTTGGGGTCCATTCCTAGGTGTAAGGAAGGTTGACTTAAAGAAGAGACAATGTGACACACATTTTGGTTTTCCAAGATTCAGTTTCTTGACCCATAACTCAAACTTGGATGTGAGAAGCAGCTGAAGAGTTAATGGTGACCTAAAAGTTGACCCAAGTAAACTGAGCAGAGTAAGCAAACTCTGACTAGAAGATAAAAATCATATGGCAGGGTAGATGGGTAAATCTCTAGAACCTCTTAGACTAAAAAAAAAAAAAAATCCCACATAATTCCAGTAGAAATGCATTTCAATATTTTCCATCATAGTTTAAAATGCTATAGGAGAATATGGCTATATACAGAGTTTTCTGGGAAAAGGACAGTGACTCAATAGTTCTTTATCCACTAAAGTTTAGAAGAGAAGGGAATATGTAAAGACTCAGGAAACAGATAACCTGTGATCCCTTCTAAAAAAAAATCTTAAAGATGTAATTCTGCTGAAACATGAATTTAAAAAAACCACTGTCAATCAAAATTAATCCATTTACGTCTAAATAAATATGAATATTTATAAATTTAATGTAATTCCTGATAGAAAATTTATATAATGTGAAAATAATACTGACAAAATTAACTATAAAGAAAGGAGACAGTCATGAGAGAGTTAGTGAGAGGGCTAATTTTTTCATTTCCTTGGAGTCAATAAATACATTTTTGCTTCTGAAGTTGATGATTTGAGTATATTATTTAAAAGTTAAAGATAATTATTAGTAGAACTAAGATTAGATCTTCTAATTTACAAGAGGAAGCTGCTGTTATTCGGATACTAAACTGTACAAAGAGACCTCAAAACACTGTAAAGCAACCCCATTTATTAATAGAGATTAAAACTGTAATAAAAATATTAGCAAAACAAATATACCAACGTATTTTTAAAAACATACTTCAACAAAGTAGGATTTAACTGTAAATGCAAGAATGGCTTGACATGAGATGGTCTAGGACAATTTATTACATTAAAATAAAGAGAAAAACTATATGATAATCTCACAATCATATCCAGTAATCAACATAATCTTGATAACTGCCAAAATTCAACATCTATTCAATGCATTGAATTGAATACCTAACCAATGAAATTCTTAGAATGTTAAAATTCTTTCATGTTAAAAAAATTCAACCAAGTAAGTTTTAAAGATCTAATTGGACTTATTAAATGACTCATGAATGGGGCAGCACTCCATCTAGCAAGTAGGAAGAAGCTCCCCCAAGCAATAGAAAAAGGAAAGTATTTAAAGGTGGAAAGTGTTACTGGACTGAACCCAGTCCAAAGTACTCAGTAGTTGCCAGCCAAAAGACAACTCTGAGATGATTTTATGAGAAGGAACGTTATTGCTTGCTGCCTTGCAAGGAACACATTGAGGATTGTGTTCCAATCCTTTGTTCAGTGCAGCCCTGAACAAAGGATTGGACTTGTCTTCATTGAGGGAAATTATGCATAACAAGCTGAGCTTTGTCTTCACATGCATAGGTCGGGACATTCTTGTGCCTACTGTACAGTTAGCAAACATGCCTATACATATATCACATGTTCAAAAATGGTAGAAAATCTCTACCTCGGGTTGTATTATAATGAAAGTATAAGAAGAAAAAGTTAATGAGGAGGTCAGTAGAGGGTCCTCCAGGCCACTTTGCCAGCCCTGAGCAAATTAAGCCAGATTAGCTCCCTCATGCTGCAAATCATCCTGTGTCTCCCTGGAAAAGACAAGTCTGGCAATTTAGAGATGGCAAAGTAAGAAAGTTTAATTAAATCTCAGCCCTTCTGTTAAGCTCTTAGCAAATCACAGGATGTCGTTAGCATACATTATAACAATTAGGGTGATCTAAGTGAGTTTACAGATTAAGCAAAAATTTGAATTCTAAATGAAAGCCTATGCTAGGCTACCTACAAGTATGTATGTTATGTATACATATACATACATGTATTTATATGTATATATACAGATATATGTACATATATATTAGGCATATATATGTACAAGTATATGTACGTGTGTGTGTGTGTGTGTGTGTGTGTGTGTAGTTACAAAAGGGGTCAGAAAAGGGAAATTATTAGCAAAGAACATATTAAATTATTAGCAAAGAACATATTGTTTCAGGCAAAGCCACTCCTAAGAGGAACAGATAGGGTCTATCTGGCAATTACCTCACTAGTTGCTGACCAGGAAATTCCAGGTTGACTAGTTAAAGGTTAGGTTCCTGGGAGTGGTTGAAACTACATTTAGATTGGGTATGAAGTCTTGGTTTGCTGATGTGGGGCTCAGTGCAAGTGACTCCACTTTGGGCTATTGTCCCTTTTTTAACATTTAAAATAGAAAAATAAGCTTCCTCTTGCTACTGGTATGCCTTTTATACCAATTCTTAGTAATCTCCCTTTCTATCAAATGATAAGTCTCTGGCCCAGAGCCTTCAGTAGATAATAGTATTAGCTAGAATTTAATATCATTTTGTTTACATTGTATTTACCAACAGTTCTTATGGCAAATGATGCTAGTTTTCTATCTATGATAGTGATGTACAATTTCCTTCTAAAATAAAATTATTGAAGTAAAAAAAGTGAAGTGATTTAAAAGAAAATGTTAAGTAAACAAGAGTAAAGATGATACATGGATAGAGCAAGAATCATGAAGCTGGTATTGGCATGTACTGGAATGACTCAAGTTTGAGAAACTACTCCAGGAAAATTTTTTTTTTTAAATGGGCCTGTGAATATATTTATGGAAGTCTGAGGGTTTTTCTGCAAGTATGTTTCAATTTTTCACACATTTGTGTTTCTATTGTTTTATAATTATATTCTAGATCATGTAGCTATCTTATAACAAAGTGCTGTCATGTACATTTAGTGCCTACATTTGTATTTGTTTCCATTAGTGCCACTTTGTCTTAGACTAATAAGAAAAGAGAGCTTGATAGGTAAATGATGCATTTGATTCATACAGAGAGCAAAATAATACCATGGCATTCTAAGAAATGAAGGTATACAGAAAGTTATTGATACTACTGTCATTGTCACAGTCAATTGTAGTGAAGTTATATCCATGCAGATAGTGGGCTAATATACAAAGGCTTGGCCCTACTAATTGTTTAAAGACCACATCTATTACGAATGGTTGGTGCCCATTTAGCACCAATTACTAAAATTTTTTAGGATCACCTATATCATTGGCCAAAGAACCTTTGCTGTAGCAGTTAGCACTATATTCATGTTGTGAGCAAGAATTTTTTTAGCCAGTTTTGTCTTTTGAAATTAATAACTGTTAATTTGGGTTTCTATTGGTTTGGGAATTTTTACATTTAACTTTTAAATCTATTTTAGTTTACTGTTTATAAGAATCTAGTCTTAAATTTGTAAATATTTAACTGAAATTATAAGAAAACTAAGTCAGTGCTAAAGAGTATTTTCTTTAAGAGCAGTCTAGAAGTGTAAGTCACATGGCTGAATCCTTTTTAAAAAACTGTAATTCAAATTTGTGCACTTCAACATATGTAAATTTTACCTAAAAAAAGTTAGAAAACAAAAATTGAATGGAGTGATGGAGAGTGGGTAGAGAGATAGAAAAGACAAGAATGTCAGAATATCGATGTAGAGTTGTAGGGGAAGACCAGCAGAAAACAAGAGTAGAAAGGAAATGTCATAATACAGATTGTTCATGAGAAAAAGGAACTAGAAAACAAGAATGGGAAGAGGGGACAAGGCAAAAATTCTGTTATCATTTCTCAAGAAGTAGATAGCCAAAGGGTAAGTTTGGAAAAGTGCATTCTGTGGGCTTAGATGGCAAAAAAAAAGGTAAATAAATAAAAAATAAAAATAAAATTAAACTAATGAGAATATATTCTACCTTGAATTTAGCAATACACACATGCTATGGACTAAGCGGTCTGACTTCATGTAATCTTAGCCCTTTATATCAGTGATTCTCAAAATTTGGTTTCTATACTGTCATCTGCAGCAGGCTCACCTGGGAATCTGCTCGAAATACAAATTCTTGGGCCCCACCTTTGAATATGAAATAATCATTTCCTGTTTAACAAGCCATCCAAGTGATTCTAATGCATAGTAAAGTTTAACTACTGTGCTACACTGATCATTTATCAGTGATTTAAAATTATCAGTGATATAGGTACTTAGCGGTCACTAAACTGTATCATTTATGTTTGAAATAATAAGTCCGTAATAAAAAGTAAAAAATAAAGAATATATTCACATATTACTTGTAAAATAAAAAAATAAAACATAAAAGGGGATCCATATATTTGAGAATGGGACTAGTGCTTCTCAAATTGTGATGAAGAATTAAGAAAATTTTCCAATCCTTTGTGAACTAATACTTTTAAACAAATAACTAAAATAGAAATAAAAACAAATACAGAATATTAATCCAATGTTTTTATTATTAGATTCAACAGAAAAAATATTTCTGTAAAATTGCTATGAAGTTTTCTAAACACATATTCTTGAATTCCATCTTTTCTTGTTAGGGACTAGTAATAGTTTTTAGATTGGCACCATTCTATAGTCCACTCTAAATGATTCATGAACTGTTTTCAAGGAATTATGCTTTATAAGTTCATAATAGTAATAATTATTAATAGTATAAACATTGATCACTTACCATGTGTTAAACATAGTTTTAAGTATTTTTTATGTATTGATTCATTTAAACTTTCCCAAAAAGCTATTGGATAGTACTATTTATTATCCCTTCTTCGTAGTTCAAGAAACTAAAGAACAGAGAGGTTAAGTAACTTGTCTTTATTTACACTTTCAGCTAGTGCTGGTCTACAATTTTTGTTTTTATTTTTTAAATTTTGCTAAAAAAATTCTGACACATCAGGAAATGGAGTTTTAATCAGGGTGGTGATGCAGTAGAGAGAAGCCAAGGGATGGCGATTGGGAGTTGTGGAGGTAGGTGGCAGTAGTATCTCCATCACCCAAGCCTGGTATCATCTACTGAAGAGGGACAGGAGGGTGCATTCTATAATGGGTGGATGCGTCCTCTACCCTGTCTGCTAAATGTAGATGTTTTATCTCATCAAGTGCCTCACTAATTGACCTCAAAGTGATCCTGAACATCATTGAAGATCCCAGCATCACTCTCACCTGACAGAAACGTGGTGGCCAACCCCTTGGTGCCAGGTCAAATTGCTCTGGTTAAACGATGCAGGTAGGTGTTAGAATCCTCAGGTGTGTTGTTGCTAAGGCAATATTCACCTGCTCAATGTCCATGCCTCTGCTGAATAGGTCTGTAACTGCAAGAATTCATTGTTGAAAATCTTTAAACTGCTGAAACTGAGAAAGCCTCTCCTCCTGGGGCATCTCATAGTAGATGGCAATGGCTGAGAAGTTCTGCTCCACAAGGAGCTGTGCCAGTGCAATGCAATGCTGCACAGACTTCACGGAGTTTTAAGGTTCTAACCAGTTAGTCTGCTTCTAGATCATACTCTTTACCACTATACACTACTATTAAATAGAGGTCTTCCTCTACTTAACTCAAATATTGCTTTTTTCTAGTTCTTTGACAAATATGGTTAGTAAATAGGATTCTTTCTTTGTGGGAGTGGGGGTGTCTCAGCTTGAAATTAAGTAGGACCAAATATACTCAAGCATATCTGAAGAGATGTGAAGACCTCTATTTCCAAAAGATATACTTCTAAGTAGGGCCTGGGAAACTCCTAGGTGAGAACCCACCCTCAGAGCAGAGAGTGGGATGCACCAGTTTTAAGGACAAAAGCTCAGTGCTTACTGGGACTAACGTAGTGATTATCACTCAGATTGTTCTCTGGCCCAGTCCCCCTCTACCCCCCCGCCCAGTCTCATGCCTAAATCCTAAAGGATTTCCTAAGTAAAAATGGAAAGAGCTGTTTTATTAAAAGCTTTGAGGACGTAGTTCCATAGTGTAGTGGTTAGCATGTCTGCTTTACACACAGAAAGTCCTGGATTCGTGCACTACTGGAGCCACAGTCCATGGTCTACGGCCATGCCACTCTTAACAAGCCCGATGTCTGATCTCGTGAAACTAAGCAGGGTTGGGCCTGGTTAGTACTTGGATAGAAGACCATAAATAATAATAAATAATTTAAAATAAATAAATAAAAAATAAAAGCTTTGAGAGGCATTGGGACCTAGATATAGCAGGACAAAAAGATGGGGTAAAGGAATTCTCTCCTTCAGAAAAGTGTTCCAGAAAATCCAGAAGATTGACATGGGCTGGCAACTCCTACTACAGGACAGTGACAGGAGACAGCATCTTCAGTGCAAACATTGGAGTTTTCTGAACCAGGCATTGGACATGTTAGGAGTCACACAGAGATGATTACATTAGGGCCACGCACAGGATGAGGGAAATGAACATGACTCATGGTGGTGAAGAGGTCAGCAAGTACGTAGGAGATGCTTTCAAGCCTCCTCCTCAAATAATTTGAAAGACTTTGAAGGAAGGCTCATAATTCAACCGAGTCTGTCAGACTCAGTGTGTGTCAGCTATTGTAACCTAGTTTGACTTACCAAGGTGGTATGGCCTGAAAAATAAGAATTATAATCCTACACATTTTTCTTAAGACTTTTGTTATTGCTTAACTATTAAACAAATAAAATGTATTAAGGAAACACTCTACAAGATTTTTTATTGTTTTATTTTGAAATACTTATAGATTCATAGAAAGCTTAAAAAGTAGTGCAAAGAGGTCCTGTGTATTCTTCATCCAGTTTCCCCCATTAGGATGGTAATATCTTAATAATTATAAAACAGGAACTTGACATTGGTACAATCTATAAATCTTATTCAGATTTTGCCAGTTTTACATGCACTTGTGTGTATCGAAAGCTCTATGCAATTTTATCATGTGTAGAACCCCATAATCAAATACAGAAATGTTCCATTCCTACAAACATCCCCCTTGCTACTCTGTTAAAGTCACACCAATCCCCTTCTCTCTCCATACCCTCCCACCCAATTCCTAACCCCCAGAAACCACCTATCTGTTGTCCTTCTCTATAATTTTGTCATTTTGAGAATGTTATATAAATGGAATCATGCAGTCTATAACCTTTTGAGTTTAGCTTTTTTCACACAGTATAATTTCAGATGTTTCTATTTGAGGGAATACAGGTTAATGATTATGATTTTATATTTGTCATGGGATAAAATGATATCAAATGTCCACCTCCCAGACTGACCTAATGACTGGTCTTATTTCTGTCCTATATTGGCATTTTTGTATTACTTTTATATCTTAACACATCTTATCTGTAAACACGAAAAGAATGATGTTGGTTAAATAGTAACTACCACTGTATACTGGAATGCCTTAAGGCAAATATTCAAAGGTTATTATTTTGTCCAAACATAGTAATAGTTGGTGGAGGGTATCTCTTATTACATGAAGGTGTTTCAAGGGAATTTCTTAGAGAAATTAGAACAAAAATACAAGGAAGGTAAAATGTTAGAAAATCTGTAAATTATTATAATTGCCTTACATTTCAAAAGTACAGAGCAATTAGCAAATAGAGAATGTATTTTCCTCTTCACCATCAAGTAGTAGTAGTATACATACAGAACATAAAACTCTCATGCCAAGCCAGGTCACATGGGTGATGTCTGATCATTCCAAATACTTAGAAACTCTTGCTGAGATTATAGAAGGCCATGGTTTTTCCATGCCATATAGACTCTGGGAAAGCTAGGATTCTAAAAGTAGTCCTAGAAGACCTAAGTTCCATTCTATTTACTGTTTTTGAATCAGAGGGACTTGCAAACCTATGGAGCTCAATCCATGAGAAGTCTTTTGAATTTATAACCAAGAATTAGGGAAAGGGAAAGGTTTCTGATGTGAGCTGTTGTCTTATGAGCTGTTCTCTTACATCTAGGCTTCTGTTAAAACTGGACATTAAGTGGTTAGGAAATGTCACACTGGAGACTTTTCAGAGTTATTGTTAGTGATATTGACAGAATTTCAGATAGACTTCACATTTTTAACATAGAAATTTATTAAGGTATCTTAAGGCATGGGGCTAAGACAACTTTGTTTTTTAAATAAAGTGTAAATTGTACAGCTTTTTGGGAATCATTTTGGCAATATTTGAAAAATATTAGACATGCTTATACTCTTCGTTCTGCAATTCTACTTCTAGAAATCTATTCCTCAGATATAATCATATCAAAAATGTTCATACATACATAATGTCCTTTGCAATACTGTTATTTTAAATAATTAGAAGCAATGCAGATTTCCAATTTGTAAAACGTTAATTTATGGAACATGAAATTATGAAATACCATGAAGTATTAAAAAGAATTAAGTAGATGGAAAACACTGACATGGAAAAAAATCTCCAAAATTTTTAAATAAAAAAAGCAAATAAAAAATAGTGAAGGTTTAAAAGGATGCATATGGAATTGTTACAATGGCTATCATGGATAGGGTTAGTCTGTGAAGAAAAATAATTATAACTTTTTAATATTTAATATTGTTGGAATTTTCCAAAATGAGCATTTATGATTGTATTACCTGCGTAGCTAAAAAAAAAGATTAAGAAAATTTAATCAATAGACTATCTCCACCAAACAACAGCAAGACTGTATCAGCTTCTTATCTTGTTGATATTTTTAATATCCTTCTGGCAATGCAGGGTGGCAATGTTTACAACTGCAACTTAACATTTGGATTTAACAAACAAAATATATTTGACCTTTTGGAAAGAGGGATTGAGGTTAGATACAATACTTTAAAAATGGCCTCCCCAAATGAGATAGTTGAGCTATTTGAAAATTGTTTTTGGCCAATAAATACATAATAAATTGAACGAACATGGAATACATTCAATTGTGAAGGCTAGAACCTGATTTCCTTGGGTACCCCTGCAGTGTTTGGGCATAATGCAAACTCAATAAATATTGACTGAATGATGGATAAATAGACAATTTAAATCTTTTTTAGCAGCGCCCACTTATTTAAAAGCAAAATATTAGCAAGGATAGATATCTTGTTACTTGAGCGGCTTTTCAAAGGAGGAGGCAGAGAGAACAGCCCTTTATACTCTGGAGATTAAGAATTGGGTTGAGGGTAGCGTTTAGTGACTCACATTTTGGTGATTTGTGAATTGAAAGATAATTCTATTTCAGAACAAGACAATACAAAAGGGAAAAAAAGCGAGTTGCCACTATTAAAGACATACAATTTTGCGCAATCTAGAGGTAAGGGCTCCCGTGGCTGTGAAGCTGTGGGCAAATTACCATATCCGTGTCTAAATTTTTATCTGAAAATCGGTAATCACTCCCTCTTAAGTTTTTTTATTTTTTTACATAGAAAAAATTGGAAACTTTTAGAAAATGATGGCATTATAGTGGCCACCCCATACTTCGTAATAAATGTTTCCCTTAAAGCCAATCCCAGACTGTCGGGTCGAAAAGCCCTTGAAAACTAAAATACAAATGTTCTCAAGTTCCGGGTAGTCTCTTTCATCTTAATCCCAACCAAACCTTTGGAGCGATGAGGTTCCCAGAGAAGACTCGCAGCACCGCGAGTTCTCCCCCGCCGTGATCCCGAGCTTCGGCTTCCTGAAAATGCAGGGCCCGGGGTTCCGGGGACGACAGCCCGCGCCTGGCCTCCGTGTTTGGGGCCGAGCCACCGATAGCCTCGCCCACCCGACGCAATTCCGCTGTGGTTCTGCGGTCCTCGCGGGACACTCCTACCTACTCTTCAGAGACGGATCCCATAGATTTTCCCGCCAGTAGAGGAAAGTGTGCAAGCTAGTAAGCCCTGGGTGCAGAAGCTCGAAGGCCAGCGGAGCCCGCCGGAGGGCGGGAGCGGCAGTGAAGCGGCAGTGAAGCGGCAAGCACAGACGCGCGCTCCCGTGAACGCGGAGCGCGCGCGGGGACGAGGGTCCAGGAGGCGGGGTCTCAGGGAGAGCGCCGGAAGAGGGCGCCCTGGAGCCGAGCCGGAGGCCGGCTGAGGGCGGGGCCAAGGGAGGGCGTCGACGCTGAGGGGCGGGGTGAGGCGAGGCGGGGACGCGCTTGCGGAGTGGGGAAGGCGGGGGCGCGGCGCTGGCGGGAGCGTCCCTGGTCTCCGCCCCTGTTTCCCACTCTCCTTCTACCTCCGACCGTCCCGGGCTCCGGAGCGGTACCGCTTGCCCGTCCCCTGGAGCCGCCCTGTCGCCGCCGCCTCCTCCCTCCGCTCGCGGTGAGCCCGTCAGTCCCCGCACTGTGTGCGCTCCTCCGTCTGGGCCATGGATGGGTAAGTGTTCGCGGCGCGGCGGCCGCGCGGGGCTGCGGTTTGCCCCGCTTCCTTTGGGCTCTCGTCCGGACGTGCCGAGGCCGGGGAGCCCGAGAGCCGGGCGCGGCGCCGGCGGCCGGAGGAGCGGCCCCGGCGGAGCTCGACGGCAGGGCTTCCGGGTGCCTCCTCAGGGAGTCCTAATCGCGGAGGGGCGGTCCCCCAGGAGGCGCCCCCATAGTATCCGCTCCCTCAACACCCTTGCACCGGGAAGTGGAGGAAAGCCCAGTACAGTCGCTGGGGGCCGGGGGGACGCCCTCAGCGCCCAGAGTCTGGGGAGCCTGGCCCGGCCTCCCGACACTTCCTCTCAGAAAATGGTGCGCGGCGCTGGGGGAGGCGGAGGCGGCGCTCGGGGCGGGCGTCCTTCAGCTTCGGGAGTTGCTGTTTACCGGGGTGAGGTGGGGCGAGCACTGGATTTTCCCCTGGCGGGGAGGCGAGTAGCCGCGGAGTGGCGGATGGCGAGTGCACGCGTCGGTACACGTCTGGGCGGCGACCTGGTGCCGAAGCCAGGGCCCCACGCGGGGGTCTCGGCATGCCGGGGAACCGGCCGAAGTCTCCGGACTTGTGCTCCGAGCTGTGTTAACGATTTCTGTATACCGGGTGTCTGGTCTTAGTGGACGTCCTCCTCCACCCCAACCCCCACCCTCAAGAAACTTCGTGAATTTCCTGCCATGTATGTAAAATATCGTGTTAAGAGCAATTTTCAGAGAGCCTTCAGGCGCTCTAAAAGTTAATGAGGCCCGTGATCAAAATAAAAAGATTTAGAGTCACCTCTATAAATATTTCTCTTGGGGACCCAGGGGTATGAGTTAGGACCTAACAGATATTTTAGTGATTAAGGAAACAACTAGATTAGGATCTAAGTGAATTAATTGAAGGTCGTAGCATATGTACAGCAAGTTTTTTTAAAAAAATCTCCAGCTCTCTTAAAACTTGCAGGTCCACTTTATTTATTCCCATTATGCATTTGAGGTTCTGTTTGGCCTTTTACTTGCTTTTGATGACAAGATTTTTGTAAACCTCTTAGTGGTAGAATACGTAGAACTTCCTTGAAAAGGAAAAGCCGTGTATATGTTGCCGTGTAGTTGATGATTGTTGTCATGCTGTGTAAAGACGATGGAACCTTCCAACAATTTTTCCCTTCTTTAGACTTTATTCTAGTTTCATTATTAAGTGTATTTCATATAGTGGATTAACTCATTTGGATGCGGATTGCACACTGCTTACAGACATTAGACAAAGTTTAGGTTTATATTTCACTTGTGGTTATATTTTTAAAAGTATTTTTTATTTAATCGAAACTTTTTATTGTTTAATTGAAGCTTCTCTGAGAACATTGTTGAACACTCATTTCACATCACTTTATTCAATTACACTTTATATGTGTGCAAAATTTTGCTATTTTAATTCGTGTAATTATGCCACTATTTCACTTAGGAAGGCTGTGAAATTAGTATTTCATTTTGTGTAGTGAATTGTGGTGAGACAGTTTGACTTGAGATATGGAAGCAAGTTAGATTTTGTACTGGAAATTTTATGGTGATAATAAAGAGTACTTCTGGATTATGCATCTTGGCTGTTAAACTCTCCGACAGCATTATGTGCAAACTTACTCTTTTGGACAATGTTGTGAAAAGATAACTCTTCACTCTAAAGTTATTAATGAGTTTAATGATTTAAATATGTGGGGCAATACGATCCTGGAAAGGTAAGTTCATTTGGGAGTTCAATAGGTGCATGATATACTCTTTGCAACGGGACTAATACCATATATATTGTACAGTCTTTTTTTTATGCACAAACATCAGTTATTTATCATGTTTATTAAATTTCAGTCAAATGAAATTCAAATGTAAAAAATCTAGAAGGAAATATAACAAATGTACCTGGTTATTGTTTAAAACACTTAAATTTGCATCATTAAACAGTGGGGAGTTATAAATTTATTTACTTTTATTAAGTAATGATGACATTATAGGTTATTAACAATATATAGAATTTATTTATAGCTTTCTTTTAGGAGTTATGGAGACTGACTTAATTGAAGACAGTTTCTTAGGGGTTAGAAGAGATGGGTTTTTGTTTAGCAGAACTTTATAGGGGTTTTTACACCTTGGTGTTAAGGAATGTGGTTTTGAACATAGTGAAATTTGGCTTTCAGGAGGCTAATTAAATTACTACATTTTCCCACAGCCTGAAAAAGGTCCTTTTATTATTATTATTATTATTATTTTGGATAGTTGAAGAACAACAAACCACCAATCATCATATTTTTCTAGTTCCTCCACAAATCCCAACTGTCGTGTGTGTATTTGTTCATTTCCTCCTGAGATTATTTATACTTAAACAGTTTTGATGTGGTAGAATTTTTTTTAAAAACAAATCTTTGAAAATTTTTATGTTAGAAAGTTGATATGTTTTGAGAGACTATCTTAGCTATATTTTGGTGAGCTGTTTTGGGTAGTAGATGCAAATTTGCAAGATAACCTATTTCTATAAAATCCACTCACTGGTCTTGTTTCATTTAAAACTTGTTAAAAGTGATTTAAGAGAATGAACTTTGGTGATTTTAAGTTTTGGTTTAGATTTGTTGAAAAGAGGTAAATGGATAAACATATATTTACTAATTTTATTGAATCACAACTATATTTTTCTAAATACTAAAATAAAATGTATTAGTTGTTTCTTACACACTGCTATTAAAGCTTTGCTTTATACTTTGCTGTTGCTAGGCTGTCCCCATCACTTTTCTTTGTATTAACCTTTCACAACTCATCACATTCTTATTTTTATTATTTGTTATAATGCTTTTTCTTTTTTCTTTAATCTTATTATCTGTCTTTTAAAAACTTGATCTCTAACTTTGTTTTCCATTTTCTCTTTTTACTTTTTCCATACAGTGTTGTTACAGATCTTATAGCAGTCGGTTTAAAGGTAGGAATCTTTTACTATCCTTTCATTAGCACTTTTAAATCTTAGTTGTGGCATTATTTTTCCAGTGAGAAATCATCTCACCGGTTCATAAAATTATCTGTTTTACGGTATGATGATAATCTTTTGTTTTTATTTAATTCCAAAATAAGTGCTTCTGTAGCTAATTTTGGATTTTACTTATTTATAAAGAGGGGCTACAATATTTTATATGTCTAAAATGTGAACAAAAAGTTTAGCCCAAAGTTTCACCTGAGCTATCGTGGTATGTGTTTATTTTATTTTGTATGAGCAGTTAAATGTAACCTAGGTTTTGATTTATTTTCCTATCATGTCCTTTCTTAAATCTTCTCTAGGTGGTCTTATGAGTAATTAAATTATAATAGCAGCTGAAGTTTCTTCTATTCCTACTATTTGCCAGCTGCTTTACATGTGTTTTCACTAATTATTATAAGTTTTTCAAGGTAGTTATTAATAGTCCCAATTTAGAGATGAAAAAATTAGCTTTTGAAATTTGTGTTTAAGGTTTGGTGCACTATAATTCAAACCCATATTTTCCTGGTTCCAAAGCCTGATCTTTTTTTTCCCCCGTTATACCTAGCTGCCAGTAATGAGGGTTCTGTCTAAAAGGTGAACAGCAGGAGAGCTGGATAATTAATATTTCACAGTAATGATTCTTCTAAGTCATTTTAGTTATATCAGTCTTCTCATTTACTGGATTCTAAAATATAAACCAAGTAAACAATGTTCATCTGTATGAGGCTTTTAAAATATAAATGGTTGTTTTAAGGTTTCCTTTAGCAATTTGGTATGTGATATAGCTGAGTTGAGAACCTAGTTCTAGAGGCCACTTACAGTTTAGATCATTGTAGAAAATAGACAGACTTAGTGTTTTTATTATAGTTATTAAAATACATAAATGTAAAGTTATACAACTTTTTGTCCATCGTCTGTCTCGCTAGCCATTTCCACACTTCCACATTTGCACTTACTGGATCTGATGGTGACATTCATATTCTTAAAACACCTTTAAAAATAAGTATAAACACAGCATAAAGCATTTGAGATTAACAGTAGTATGTCCAAGATGGGCATAATTGGGAACTACTGCTTGAACTGTCTTTTGAAGTTGGTAGCATTAGCTTGCTTTGGCAAATTTTGAGTATATTTTATGAGTTGAAAGTAAATGGTGATACAGTTTTTTTATTGTTGTTTGTGGTGAATAACTTAAGTCAGTTTCTGATTTGGCAAGGATTACTTAGATTAGAAACAGGAAGAAGGGATATTTAAAGTGAATTTTGGTTTGGTTTCATCAGAAATGTAATTTGTGATTCTAGAATTTATCTGGGGGAAAATGAATATATGAGACATTTAAAAAACTTAACATTTTGGAGGTGAGGAATTATGCTTGTCCTATTTTCTTGTTGGGGAGAAAATGTAACTTGATAAATAAAAGATAGATTAGACACAGGAATGGGATTTGAATATATGATTTGGATTTCTGACTACCTTTTCTATAGCAAGGACTTTAAAAACGAAGATCAGATCCTCTTTTGAAGAAAAGATAAGCTGATTAGTTGATTCACTAGGCAATCTATGTTTTTATAGACTTAAATGCTGGATATGTCTGTAAAATTATTCATTATATGGAGAGATTTCTCAAAAGATGTTCTGCTTCCTTCTTGGATCCCATCTGAAGTTACCAGGTAATAGGCCAGTAAGGCTCATTTTTCATCTAGATTGTAAACCGAAATTAGCGAATTTAAATAAGTCCTTCAAGAATTTCAGTTACTTATCTTCTGTTTGCTGTTTGAATGTGATGATACAACAAATAGTTTTAGCCAGTGGCAAAACTGCATTTTAGATTATGCTCCCTAAATTGCTTTCCTGGGTTCAGAAAAAGTATGGATTTCTTCTTCAAAGAATTGAAAATGTGAAATCCCTTATTTTAGAGAAAGAAAATAATTGTTTTTCGAGATTAGTGATTCGCTAGAATGTGTCATGAGGGCAGGGATATTTTGATATTTCTTTACTGCTTCGTTTCCAGCATTTGGGACATGATAAGATCTCCAAAATAACTGATGAATGAATAAACACCAAATTGTCATACAGCTGGTTAGGTGGCAAACTTATACTGGAACCTCAACCTTCTAATTTTGCTAGTGTTTCTTCTATTAGATATATACCATGGTGAGAGAGAATTAAGTTCTTTTTTTAGGTCAGAATTTTCTTGCATACAGGTAAACATTTTCAGTCAGTTTAGGGCCATATTTGAGATTTACTTATACCTACTTGTATACCGTGGGTGTTTTATGGTATGTTCAGGGTATCAGTTTTTAAGTCTTCTCTACATTAGACAAGAAAATTAAGAAAATTAGTTTTGGTGCTTCTCATATTTCCTAATCTGTCATATTTTGAAATGCTTTTAGAAACAATGAGAAGTAATTGCTATCCTTAATTTTCAATTCTTCTAAATGAAGAACCAGCCAGGTGATTATGACTGACGATTCAAGAACTTCATTATACCAAATAAATCATTGTCAGCATTGGGAGTAACTTAGCTTTTTGTGTGTGTGTACCTAAGTGTATTTTATATTTGCAGCTTATACTTTAATTATTACTAGCTAGTTTATCTGAAACTCAAATGTTTCTTACATTCTTGTTTATTTTCTCCAAATATAATAGCTATTAAAACAAATGATTTTTTTTAAAGGATGATCTTCCATATTAAACATGTTTTAATATCTTTCTGGGTTATTGTCCTATTTTAAGTGATTAGATTAATATAGAAAAACTCAAGTGTTTAGAAAGAACTATAATTGGCTTCTAATAATTACCATACCTATAACTATATAGAAAAGAGCAATACAACATATTTAAATTAATTTTGAAGATGAATTTTCTATTTGCTTGACCAGGGATTAGCAAAGTATAGCCTGTGGGCCCAATCCAACTTGCCACCTGTTTTTGTAAATAGTTTTACTGGAACACAGCCATGCTCATTCATTTTCATACTGTATGCCTCTTTTCACTATACAATGACAGTTGAGTAGTTGTAGCAGAGACCATATGTCCACAGAAGCCTAAAATATTTACTTCTGGACCTTTACAGAAAAGTTTGCCTACTGCCATGCTTGAACTATAGAATATATAGAAAGCCTTTTCTGGAAATGTTTTTTTCTCTTAAACTGAGTTGTAATTTACATAGTGAAATGCACAAGTCTTGTGGATGCAGTATAGTACATTTTGACAGATGTAACCACCTGTGTTTCCTAGTCCCTAAATCAAGACAATAACATCATTCCAAATATTCCCTGTTGCCTTTTTCCAGACCCAATCTAGGCAAGTGTTCTAATTTCTATCACCATAGGTTAATTTTACCTGTTTCTAAACTTCATATAAATAAAATAAAATACAGTAAGTCCTCACTTAATGTCATCTCTGACTTTAAGTAAAACGACGTATAAGGGAACTAATTTTACCATAGACTGTTGATATAATAAACAAGAGTTAAATTCTTATGGCATATTTCTGCTCACAAAAACATCACCAGACTTTTAAATAAAGACCTAAAACACTTCTAATATTAAACATTGGAATAGATGTTTACATACACTTAAGGAATACTTACATATATTTAAGAAAGATTAATAAAAACATGTGAGATAATTATTTTCCAACCTGTTTATTTCAGTTCAGCATCTTGGGTGGCTGGAGCCTCTTCCAGCAGCTCAGGGTTCAAGGCGGGAACCAGCTGTGGACAGAATGCCCTTCCATTGCAGAATGTATCACACACTCATATTCACTCACACTGGGACAATGTAGACACATCAGTTCACCTCACATGCACAGCTTTGGGATGTGGAAGGCAACTGCATATCCAGAGAAGACTCATACAGACATGGGGAGAAAGAGCAAACTCCACACATCAATGTCATAACGAAACAACATTGAATGAAACAATGTTATTTGAGAACATGCTGTGTTCGTACTACATGTATGTAGTATGTGCTCTTGGATATCTTGCTGCTTTTACTCAGCAAAATGAGTTTTAGATTCATCTGTGTTGCTTCTATCAGTAGTTTGTTCCTTTTTGGTTTTGAGAGTATTCCATTGTGTGAATATATCATAATATCTAAAAATCCATTCTCTTGTTGGACATTTGAGTCTTTGCAGATTTGGCCCATTATGAATAAAACTACTATAAACATGTGTGTATGCCTTTGGGTAGATGTATATTTCATTCTACATCATGCTTAGTAGAATTGAATATGTGTATGTTTAACTCTGTGAGAAACTGTCAAATTGTTATTGCAAAGTGCTGTAGCACTTTAAATTCTGAGCATCTTTGTATTAGAGTTCATATTGCCTCATCCTTGACAGCACTTGGTATTCCCAGTCTTTACTTTTAGCCATTCTGGTGGATGTAACTAGAATTAGGTCCTCCAACTTTATTATTCTGTATCAAAGTTGTTTCAGCTATGCTATGTCATTGGAATTTCATTTAGAAATTTTAGCTCGTCAGTTTCTACAAGAGAAACTGTTAAACTGGGATTGCATAGATCATTTTTAGGGGGTAATTGACATTTCAATCATATTGAGTCTTCTATGAAATGAATATCTCAATTTTTTAGGTTTTCAATTACTTTTAGTGCTGTTTTGTAGTATTTGTTGTATAAGTTTTGCATGTATATTTAAAATGTATCCCTTTTTTTGGTAAACATGGTATTTTTTTGTCAATATATAGAAATAGTTTGTGTGTCAACTTTGTAACTTACAACATTACTGTGTTATTTTAAAACTTTTTTCTTAGGATTTTTTTTTTTTACACACGTGATCATGTCATCTGTGAATATAGTTTTATTTCTTCCTTTTCAATCTGGATGACTTTTTTTTCTTAACACAAAATTTAGGACATGCAGTATAATGTTGCTAGAAGTGACAACATCCTTGCCTTATTCCTGCTCCGGAGGGAAAGTAGTCAGTCTTTGTTAGCTGTATGTTTTTCTTAGATGCCTTTTTCAGGTTGAGAAAATTCTTTTCTATTTCTCAATTGCTGTTTTTTGGTAATGTGAATGGATTGTTGACTTTAGATCTTTCAAGGCATTTGTACATTTCAGCTAAATTGTTATGGGCACAAGTTAACAATATTTAGTTATCTTTTTAATTTCTCTTGGATATGTAATTATTTCCATGTTTTCAGTACTCTGATATTGGTAATTCATGTTTTCTTTTTTTTCTTGATTGGCCTAGCTAGAGGCTTTCACTATATCTGATCTTTTTCAAAAGCCCGTTTGGGGTTTTATTTTTTGTATTGGTTGACTCTTCTATTTTATAAGTTTCACTATTATTTTCTTCCTTTTGTTTATGTTGGGTTTAATTTGTTTTTCTTGATTTGGGATTTTTTTGGGGGGCGGGGGTTGCAGCCTGAACTGACATTTGTTAATTATTGTTAAGATTAATCTCACATTTAGGAATCTTTTTAGACTCAGCTTACACTCCTGAGATTTTAGAATTTGTCATTCAAGAGAGGATTCCTGCTTAAGAAAATAAGATGTTTTCTGAGAAGTTATATAATAGTTTTGGGTGAAAAAAGAAATAGCCAAATGTGTAACTAGTCATAGATTTTAGCACCTCTCTCAATTATTGATAGAATAGGTAGACAAAACAACATTCTGTTCACCAATACTGTTCTTGTCCCCTGCCCCCGATTTAAAAAATGCATTTTATCTCTATCTCGCTAAGTATCAGTATATAAAAAGTCTTTTTAAAAGGAAACTTTGCATATCAATTAGAATGTTAGACCAATTTTGCAGGATATCAAACCTATAACTTAATACCCTAGGACAAATAGGTGATAAGTGACGGGGCCTGGATACAAACAAAGGTTTGTTTCCAGAGCCCATGCTCTGCTTTTTACAACATAGTATGTCTGTTGGGTTTAGGAAAATTAATATTACAGACAGTATTTTATTCATGAAGTTCTCTTATGTTTGGAAGTTGTTTTTTTAGGGCTGATATAGTATACCATTTTATTAGAATTAGAGATGGAAGCATAGCTTCTGGTATACTAAAGCAGTAAACTATATTGGTAGTTACTCTAAGATGAAAAGATTAGAATACAACCCTGTTTTTGTGATGCATTGAAATTTCATCCGTCAGGGCTCATAACCATTCGCTATGATTTCTTACTGCTCTTTCCTGAATTAAAGAAACATGAAAACTAGCCTAAGGTCATACAATGTAGCTAATATAAAATCCAGAAGTGCTGCAGATCACTAAATGTTGCAAAAGAAAATTTAAATTAAAAAAAAATTTTGTTAACGTTTTGGGATGATAATATATTCAGTAATGGTAAATTTTCATGAAATGTGTTTGATTGAAAGACCCAGCTATGGAGGAGACTTATATTGACAAAATTTCATGTTCATTATTTTTCAAAATGAAAATAGGCCTTTCCCTCTGATTAGTTAATTTAAACATGACAAATGCAAAAGAGAAAATAAACGCCAGATATAATCTCTTTTAACTTTTAGTTGAATTTGCTTTTAGACTTTCGCTTTTATGCTTATAGTATATGTCATCTTTATTATTATTTTATTTTTACAAAAGTAGAAAATAACATGTTTTAGCTATATATTACTTGTAATGTGAACAAGTGTTTTGTGGATTTATAGCCAGGTTAATAAGTATATAGTGCTTTATAATTTTAATAACTACCTTGTATTTCACTGCACAGATATGCTGTAACTCATTAACCAATCTCTTACTGTGAAAACAGTGATTGATTAATATTTTGGCAGTTTAATATAGTGATTAAAAGCATGGATTCTGAAATTGGCCTACATAAGTTTGAATCCTGACCCCAACTTTTTATTTTTAGTGCGATTTATCTAAGTTACTTAAATTCATTTGTGCCTTCATTTCCTCACTCGCAAAATATTAGATTTTTTGACTCTCTGTTATAAGAAATATAAAAACGTGTTAAGTTTTATTTATCAATGTGAGAAGAGGGATGTTTCAATGATTGGCTCAGGAAAAAAAACAAGTGTATATATATTTCAAAAAATAGTTGTCAATATTTAAGTATTACTACTAGGGCAATACATTTTTAACCAAAACTGAGACCTTTGTGACTTTTATAGGACATAGCTATGCTTTCCAGAATTCAGGTGATCACAATATTCCTTTGTTAGAAATAGCATTTGTAAGCTGTTCTGTGACCAGAATTGTATCTTTTTCTGCAGTCATAGTGGAAGAGAGAACATTTTCTTTATGGTTAGAGATCTTTCACAAGCAGTTTATAGTGTGTACTTGCACAAGCAGTTTATAGTGTGTACTTTCAAAGTTATACACTAATATTCTGTTATCACCTTGATGAAAAAACAGTTGAAAAAGGCTGAAAACTTAAAATGCAGGAAAAAAACTAGTATATTTTTGACACCTTAAATATATTCAATTTCTATTTGTCACAAATAAATTTTAAAAAATAGTACAGGCGTTGAAATAGGAATGGCAATATATGAGTCATTTCTCTATTACTATCTGTGTGACTGTGGACAAGTCACTTTTCCTCTCTGCCTTGAATTTCCTATCCTCAAGGTGCCTTCTTTTTTATATCCTTAGTTATAGGACTTCTGTTCATTTAGTCTTCGAGTGGTTTTTCAGATCGTACTATATTTTAGTTGCAATTTTAATGCAGTCATAGGAAGAGGCAAGCACAGTGTCCACCCACTCTGCCATCTTGACTGGAACCCATAGAACTGGTATTTTTAACGAATAGGATATTAGACGTATTTTGAATCCATGTTGGTCACCCTAATAGTACTCAATGCCTAGAATTGTATGAGGATTAGAGATATCATTGATTCTAAGGCATACTTTTTAAAAAATATATTAACGTTTTTGACATCAGGATACATCTTAAAATTGATACTGTAATATAATTTAATTGGCAGCACTTTTTTTTCCCTAGATGTTAGATTAAGTTTTATGGGTCTGATTTTACAGAGGCTTCTTAGATTATATGAAATATGTATGACAAACCTCATAAAATAGTACATGGCCCATAACTAAGCATTCAGTAAGTATTAGTTATCCTCGTAGTTTGTGTATTTTGCTCTTGTAAAAAGTGATTACATACATGTGTCTATATACAGTCAATATAAAATGATGTCTAGATGTGGAATTAAATAGATCAAAGCATTGGTATAAATTATTGAGAGGAGATTTGTTTATTAGTCTGAGAAACAGGTGTGTGTGGTGAAAAATAAACCATTTACCATAAAAATAAACAAATAAACCATTAATTTTACAATTTACTCTTTGACTTATGTCAAATAATATAGTCTCTCCGATGCTTAGTTTCTTTGAGGGATAATAATACCTACTTTGCATAATTGTGACAATTAGAGAATATGTATACAACTTTTAAAATGTAGACTGACTATAGGATGAAAATATTTTTACATTGAAGGCTATTTGGGACAACCAGGACATCTTTTACTTTTTTCTTTTTGTCCCACCCCACATCTAATTCATTAGAAATATACTTTCTAATTCATTAAAATATACTAAGTATATTTTAAATGCAGCCACTGTCCACAGTAACTGCCACTCCCATGGCCCCTCCCCTGGATTATCATCATAGTTTCCTTGCCTGGAGTCTATGCTTCCCTCCTTGGGAAGGAGTATTACAGATTATTCTTAACACAACAGCCAGAGTGATCCTTTAAGAAATAAATCAGTTACGTCACTCTTCTATTACAAACTCTTTGTCCCTAATTTCATGCAGTTAACATTTTTTTTAGAATGGCCTTCAAGGCCCCTCATGTTGTGACATGCCCTCCCAATCTATAGTTCTGTTATCTCCTTGGCTCACTTCTTTTAGTCACAGTTGCCTCCTCACTGTTTCCTAGAACATGTAAAGCATTCTATCTCAGTTTCTTATGCCTGCAGCATTGTTCCTTCAGATATCTACATAGCTTATTTCTTATCTTCTTTAAGGCTTTGTTTAAATGTCACTTTCTCTTAAATTTTTCCTTGACCACCTGTTTAAAATCCTAATTCTCTTTATCCCTGGCTGCTCCCTAACCTACTTTTTAAAAACCACTTATTGTCTATGGCCATGCCACCCTGAACAAATCCCTGTCTGATCTCGGAAGCTAAGCAGGGTTGGGGCTGGTTAGTACTTGGATGGGAGACCACCTAGGAAGACCAAGTGCTATAGACATAAAAAAATTAAAAATAAGGGATTGTAAGATGACAAGGTCCTTGCAATCTGTGAGGTCAACCAATGGTTGCCTTGCCTAAAAAAATACATAAAAAATAAAAAAAGCACTTATGACTTTAAAATATACTACATAATTTTCATAAATTCAAAATTATTATTTTCTTTCTTTTGCATGATTGTAAACTCCATAAAATAAGGGCAGGGGTTTTTGTCTGTTCACTGGGATTTTGTCCACAGGTTAAAGACCTGGCTCATAGTTTGGTGCTCAGTAAATATTTGTTGGGTTTGTTGAATGAATGAATATTATTGCTATGACAAATATATAAATTGAATTGAATATGCTATGCCTACATAAATAAATATTCAGATGAATGGCATTTTGGTTGGATGTCATGAATTAGAGTGCTTTTGGAGAAATAATTTGCTAGTTATTAAACATTAAAGTTTTATTACGAAGATGCCTACAGAAAATGAAGGCAATCAAAATAATTGTATTGAAATTGTGTTATAAATAGGGGATTTTAAATATTGCTACACCTATACATTTAAAGAATTTGCCCCATGTTTAACTACTACCTTCAACTGTCCTAAAATCTCAACATTGGTAGCCTTGGAAAGGAAAGTGTTACTGATGAGCAATTCGGTAACTGTTCTTTGTTTTTAGGAGTAACTGTTCTTTAGGAAATATGTTTAGGGATAATCACACTCCTTTAGTAGATGGAGTATTGATGTGGCTCACCTTTTGTAGGGTTATGATCACCAAGTCATTTGTAAAGGTAGTTACCCTTAGCCTTTGGATGTGTTTTGAGTAACAGGAAGCTGTGAAAAGTTGAATGTTAACAAAAAGCTAAATGTTTTTTTAAAGGATGAACAAATTTGGAATATCATATACTGCCTCACCATTTGAAGCTCTCTCCAAATATTCAGTTTATTCCTTTTATAGTTACTCATTTTTTAAGAAAAAAAGTTTTGAATATCGTTTGCACCCAGAACATTATAATAGGTTCTGTGGAGAAAGATATAAAGGTGAATAATTAAGAGACCATAATCAACAAATGTTTATAGATTGATGAGAATCTGCGTAATATCACTTTTATTTCTGTGTATGGAAAAACATAATAACAGAACAGGATAAACAGGAGTTTTCTGCTAGAAATTTTATAAGGGGGACTACCTTGGTTTCAAGGTAGGACGTGGATATTATTTTAGTATTTAAGATTCTTTTATTTAAAAAAAAAAAGTCTTAGGACCATGGAAAATTAAGAAGTTTTTTTGATAGCCTCTTTTTTTGTGTTCATAGTAGACTAAAACATGATCTTATTCTTGAATTTCATGTCCATTTTAGGTATGATGTGAAGTTTCACCATAAGTTAATGGTTTATTTTCAGAAACTTCCTTACATGTTACTTCAGTGGCTGTTTCTCAGTTGTATGGATTGGCTTTTATCATATTAATAATAATACTTAATGCTAAATAAAACCACTTTCCATCAGATTTGATAATGAAACACTTTATTTGTGCTACTTAATTACAGTATTCCTTTGGTTTGTTGGCCCTGTGTATTTAATTATTCTTCAGTAGGAGAGAGCTTCAATAATTGATACTGGAGGCAGTGAAGCTGATTGGTGTGTTGACTTAGCCAGAGAGCTAACAAGTCCACAGAACAACTGCTGCACTTGTGTAAATTTACTGTGTGTTTCTAAGGAGACGTTGATCCAGTGTTGTAAATGCACCCCCCACTACCCCTATAATATCCTTATTATTTAGCTCATAAAGCCTTTTTTATAATGTTAATCTGCTTACCTGTGGTACAGTCTTTTTTCTCTCCCTTTTTAACAATTCCCTTCTCTTGATAATTTACAATCACTCATCCAAACAAGCTTTCCATTTATTTTTTTAATATTTTCATTCTACTTATTTTTCATCTGTCTCTTAAACCATAATTTCTTTATCATAGCAGTCAGACTTTATGAGAGAGAGACTCAATTTTACCTAGGTGTGCATTGCTCTTCCTTTACTATAATGGAAAATTACTTTTCAGACATTTAGTTTATATTATTTTCAAAAATACTTTTTGTTTTGTATTGAAGTAGTCTGTAATTATAGGCACTAGGTGTTTTCAGGAGAATTTATGTCCAGGAAAGAAAAGTTTTGTTTTTTAAAAGAAGGGAAATATTTTAAGTAATACAGAACTAATTGTGTTCTTCTCATCTTTTCCAAAGCTTTACAAAGTAGTATGACTCTTGGTATTTGAGCTTTATAATGTAAAAAAACACCCTTTATTTTCTGTAATTTGAAAATGAATTCTTGGGTGGAAAAACTTGGTCAATAAATTGTGATTATTAGAATATTTTTTATAACTGCATTTTCAAATGTAAGCTGCTTTTTGTCTTTTGTTTATCATATCCTAAAATTATTAGGGTCAAAAGTTACCAGTTTTAAGTATATCATTTGGGAAATGTGTTATTTATTCTATCTGATGAATAGTAAACCCCATCTCTAATGTAAAATAGTATTTCTAGATATGAAGTTTTGAGATAAAATATTTTAATTTTTTTATGTAATTACTCAATAAAAATAAAAACAGCTATACCAACCCTTTATTTGCTACTTTAGGGTTTGTTTGATTTATGCATTATTTTAGGCATATTCTTTTTTAAAAGCTCTATTACTATTACTTTCTGTTACTATCTGTTATTGTAATTCTAGTAGAATTATCAAACTTAAATGGTTTATTTGGAAGATTCTGCAGTGTTCACCATTTCTTTGTTAAATGATAGTTTATATTGTGTGGATACATTAACTGCAACAGGATGTTGCATTAATTTATTTAAGATGCCATATAAATTAAATTAAAATTTCCAGTTTTGTTTTAATGTTAATCATATTTTAGATTAAATTTTTCTTTTACATTTAGAAGTCCAAATAGTAGTCTAGAGGTTAAGAATAGTTTTTAAAAATCTGTTAAATGAATAATTCTATTACACTTTTCTTATTGAGAGAAATTAAGCTAACTGCAAAGTTAGGGGACACAGTCAACAAAAGACTATCCTTATTTCTGACACCAATTATATTTTTCTCGGAGGTTTCCAAAACCACCCTCAGGTCCCATAATTTGTTAGAAGAACTTACAGAACTCAATGAAAGTTGTTATAGTTATGGTTATTGTAGTCAGCCTCCAATATCTTTTATTTCAGATATTATTAAGAAGACCTACACTTTAAGTGAGGCTGTAATTCTCGTCTTTCTAGAAGTTAAGATTTTCAATTTTATTTGATCTTACAAACTTACTTAATTCTATCCTCTGTCCCAAGTGTCTCTATAAACTAGTGAAAGAACAAAAGGGAATAATTTCTAGATGTACAATACAGGAATTGGTTGAATAATTGTATTTATATCTTGCAGACACATTGGTAGTTTTTGCTTTTTTTCTGAGAAGACTAAAGTTGTTCCTTACAGAAGTGGTAATTATACCTAAACATTAAATATGTTTAGCACTGTTGTAGCACTGTTGCTTCTCTAATATTTGTAGGATAGTTTGGGGATTATGTTTTATAATCTAATAGATCAAAATATTTGTTCTGAAAAATTGACCTAAACAAACAAACATTTTAAATAACTTGGTTTTAACTTATTGTCCTCCCTAAATGTAAATTTTTAAATCTTAGTAATAGGTCTTAACAGTTATAATGAAAAAGCTTGTTTGACTTGTCTTTTGGCATTAACTGATCAGTTTTAGAATTGGTGAAAGCTCTTAGCTGAGAATAAATTACTTAAATAGTAGTTGTTTAAGAAACAGTACATATTAAAGATCATTTTGAAGATTAATGGATTAAATGATCGCTGAATATAAAGCACTTGGCCAGAAATAAGTCAGGATTTTTAGGGAGTGTTGCACAAAATATTTGCATGTAAATACTTAAAAATGTTACATAAACTTAATATACTTAATATATTAAATATACTTCAAATATAATTAATATACCAGATGTATTTAAAAATATACTACAAAAACAGTGTCAGAATGCAACCCCTAAGTATGGTTTCTTGTACTTCAAATGTAACATCTTTGAGGATTGAGTTTAATCAAAAAAGAGTTCAGAATTATGCTCCCAATTATGTGGTGGCAGTTCTGTTTTTTAACAACTATCACGTAGATGTGTAGTAATTTTCCGTACCTTCCATCCCTTAGCTTTTGTGATTCTTGAGGACTTCTCCTTAAACGCCTTGATATTCAGATGAAGTAATATTAACTTCTAATATTTTTTTTTAGTAGTAAATGTGGATCATTATCTGAGACTTGTTTTATTTAACAGAATATTGCTCTTGCTTTTCAGCGGGGATCTGATGAGCTTCTTTCTTCTGACATCATTAACGGACCTTTTACCATGAACAGTTCTGTTCCTACAGGTGTGTATGGTGAGTTTTCATTTTTTTTTTCAAAATAAATTTATTGTCATAAAGTTCATATACATGAAATTGATATACCGCTGTCTTAAATTTTAAGGATTAATTAGGCTCTAATTTCATAATTCCTTTTTCAGTTGATGTTCTGTATGTTACACAATTGTGATGAAACTATCAATAAGCCTGTGACCCTGAATAATTGAGGAAAAGAGCTAGATAAACTCTTGTATTGAATGATGATAGATTTAGAAGTCTTAAAATTTTAAGGTGGCATATTCTTTAAAAATTGAAACATAATTTACATTCTGTAAGGTACCACATGATTTTAAATAGTTTTGACGTTTGGAGACTTTCAAACAAGTTGTAGAAGAGTAATACTGGAGGGAGAATGAGCAATTAAGAGGCTTCTGCTCTAAAGGGTATCCTAGTAAGGGATGGTAATTGTGATGAAGAGAATTAGAGAACTTAAGATGGTGAAATTAATAGTATTGGTGAACACTGGTGATTAATGTTTGAATAAGAGATTCCATTGATAATTTCCAGGTTTTGGACTTAGATAATTGGACAACATGACAGGTTCAGATTTTTACATACGAGTTTGAGTTCCTGCGGAACATCCAGGTGGAAGTGTCACATAGACAGTGGGTTCTTTTGGTCTCAACAACATGAGAGAAATTTGTATGTGACTATCATACAGAGTTGACAGCTGAAGTCATGACAGTGAAGAGTCTCAGAAAAAGTGAGATTTTTATACAGATGTTTTTCGAGTCACAGGCAGTTGACCTCACTTTCCAGACCCTAGAGCTGCATGATGTTTGGGAGAGTGAACAGTCTTTATGTGAGGACTCTGTAAGAGAAGTGGACCAGGTTCAGTTAAAAGATGAAAAGAAAATTCATTGAAGAGATTAAGAATGTATGAGAGTTAGTCAACCATGGTACATTGCTTTAGGGGACTAAATGGAAAGATTTTGTAGGCAGTGCAGCAACAGGGGGTTTGTTCATGTATAAATGTGGATAGAGCAATACAGGCATGAGACTAAAGCAACTTTATCAAAATGGAGCTGGCATCAGGATCACATGGAGGGCTTGTTAAATCGTGATTGCTGAGTTCATCCCCAGATTTCTAATTAAGTAGAACAAGGGTGGGTCCTGAGAATTTTCATTTCCACAAGTTCCCAGGTAAAGGCAATGCTGCCATTTGAGGAACCATAATTTGAGTACAGAGTAAAAGAAATGCTAGAATCTGAGGATCCTAAACCTGATTATCGTTTTGATAGGGTGGGTTTTTTACAAAATTTCTTCGCTTACTCTCCAGAGTTACAGTACCTCTAGAGTAGGTCCCCTGTGTTTGTTCTTATTTTAAAAACTAAGATTGGTTAGTTTGGTCATGTTTACAAATTAGTGGGATGGATGACCAGAAAGACTTTTACAAGTTGGTTGATTGATTAATTAGGAAAAGAAAGAAGTATGAGATGTCAGTTCTGCAGACAGCAGCAGTTTATTGTTTTGTTTTTATGTTTCAGATTTCTTCTTGTATCCTATTTCCTTACAGGGTTCAGTGTTTCTCTTCCTGAAGCACATCCTCTTAGTGGCTATTTCAGCAAAGTTCTATAAATGGTAACCTCTCCACTGACTAAAAATGTCTGTTTCATTATTGTTGTTGAATGATAGTTAGCTATTTAGAATTCTAAATTGATAGTTATTTTCTCTCAGCACTTTGAACATACTATTCTATTATTTTTTTGGCTTCTGTTATTCAGAAGTCTATTGTCAGTCTAGGTAATTACTTTGTAGATAGTATTACTTCCTAGCATCTATTCTTAACATTTCTCTTTTTTATTCTATGATTTCATTAGCTTTGCCTAGGTATGGATCACAGATTTTCAGCTCTGGATGCTCACTAAAATAGTTTAGGAAGCTTTCAAGAAAATACAGATGTCTTGACCTACCCTACACCACTTCCAAAATCTCTGTGGGGTTGAGTCCAGGCAGTGTTTTTTATTTGTTTCTAAAGCTTCTTAGTTGATATATCTAAGGTACAGTCAGGGTTGAGACCATGGCTGGAGATTTATTTTTATTTATCCTGTTCAGTAGTGACTGAGAACTGAGAACTGTAGTTAGACGGGTATAGAACCACCTCATTCAGTCCTGCATTTGTGTTAAGCTATATTATGTTTTCTGTCATCTCTTTCTCCTTAAGGTCCTGTATTTTGGATAGTTTTCCTAAACTTCTTTTCTGATTCTTCATCTGTTTAACTTTGTCAAATGTGCAGTTTAATTCTACTAAGTATTTTATATCAGTGCTTATATTTTTCATTTCTTTATGTTTTATTTGATTCGTTTTTAAAGGTTACCTAGTTTTTTAAAACAGTATCCTGTTTTCTTATGGTTTCTTTTGTTTTCCCCCCTAATTTTTTAATCATTTAAAACAAAATTTTTATACTTCACATTTTACAATTATAAAGTTCTTGAAGGTTCTAATAGTCCTCTTTTTTGTATCTGCTAATATTTGCTTGTGGTATATTATTTTTCCTTGTGCAGATTTATAATTTTTGGTTGTGAGATAATCTTTAGCCGAATTATTTTTTCTTCTGTGAGAATCTCCAAAGTAGTTTTGTGTTTGTGCTACTAGACTTTCTAGGGTATACCTAGCCTTTAACATGTTCTGATGCGTGTGTTAATTTATTGTCTTGGGGATTACTATACCAGAAGGAAAGAGAAAATTTAGATATTCACATTTCTCTTAACAAAATTCTTGAACAGAGATTCGCTTTCTTGTTACATACATCTGGTAGATGGAAAATTCTTAATTTACCTTTCACTGAGAGGGTAACCTGCTGAGGGGTTTGGCTGTTGACATCTGGAAATTTCACTTTTTTTTTTTCTAGGTATCCTATACATTATAAATATTTTTGTAATATTTGATTTAATATTTGTAGTTCTCCGAAAGCTTGCTACCTATGCTGTTCATTTGGCTGCCAAGCTGTCAGTCAGTGGGAAAATGTGGGAATTATTGGCCAGGTGCACATAAAATATAATTTTGTTTATCACCATTCTATTTTATATCTGGCAGTAAATCCATAAATTCACAATTCTGAATTAATTTAACTTGCAAAATTTCTTCTGCATGTATAAATGGTGAAGTGACAGGTGTTAATATGTTAACACCATTAATAGAACTTTGTAAACCATTAAATTACATAAGTTTTATCAGCATCTGCTAACACTAGAAAATCAGTTATTTTCCAGTAATAGTTTAATATTGAATTCTTTCAATAAAATCCCAGTAAAGTTTTTGGGAAGTCATTCTATCAAAAGTGAAATATCTGACACTAATGAAAATTCAGTGTCAAAAGTTTAGCATTAAAGATTAAACATTCTTTAGAGGTAATAATACAAATATGAATTTTGGTACAGCACAATGTCATGGTAAAAATGTGATGGAAGGATTTAGGAGCTACTGTTACCTGTGAAAAAGTTGTGAAAATATTCAGTTTCTCACTGGCTGACTTTTAGATTTAACCATTGTGTGGATGGTTGTTTATAAATTTCTAGATGAGACCATGGCAAAATATATTCTGGCTTATTTCAATGCAATTATTAATAATAATTTTTTCACAAGTGAAGATATTAAACTATACAAGATGCTGCTGGAACCAGTGGTACCGAATTGTGACTATTGCAGGCAAACTAGGGCATATGATAATTCTACTTAGGTATTAGTTATTAATATCCCTTTAAAAATATCTCAGTTTATTGTAGACATATCTTCTTCCATATGCACTTTAAATTATTTTGTCCAGTTCTAAAACAATTCCTCATCCCACAATATTTCCCCACAAAAATCAAGGATTCGATTAGAATTATGTTAAATTTATACGTTAATAAGAAATGTGGGTCTTTTTGTGGTATTGTTTCTCCATCTGGGAACATGATATGTGATTTCATGTTTTTAGGTTTTATTTTCTGTCCTCTGATAATTATGGAAATGTTTTATACTTTTCTTCATAAATCATGTTCTTCCTCTTAAATGCAACCTTAGGAATTTTGGCAGAAACTGTTTATTGTGTATGCAATATTTTTCTATTTTCTTTAGTAACAAAACCCTAATTTTTATCTGGGCAGATTGCCACCAGGATTAAACAACTACTTTTCCAGTCTTCCTCGTAGCTAGGTGTGGTCATGTGATTAAATCCTAGCTAATGAGATATAAATGGAAATGTTACTTCTGAGGCATCTCTACATGAGTACACAGTTTTTCCTCTTTTAACTGCTACCTTCGGGAGTTCCAGCTTCCATCTTAGATGATGTGAATGAAGGCTGTACCCTAACAAAAAGCATTAGAGCTTGAATCATTGATAACTGTATATCGTCATTCTAGACCTAGAATTTCATCATTTAGACTTTTTACATGAGTGAGAAGTTAACCGTTTTTCTCAGATAGCTGTTATTTCAAACATATTATTATTATATGCTGAGCTGTTATCTCAGAAAGAAGTGAACAAATGACATGAGCCCAATAATCATCCTGGCTTTTTTTCTAAACTGCAAGGAGAGGAAACCCAAAGCAGACATGGCAGAATTTCTGCGTTGAAGAGATGGAGATCCAAGTTTGGGAAAGCTTAGGCAGCTGGGAGGTATGGGGACAGAGTAAAGGAAAGAAGGGAGTTCTGTGAGAAAAGTGTTGCAGAAATCTGCCTTTCAATCTGTTGACTGTTAAGCCACACATGCCTTACCAAGCCTCGTCTTCAACCAATAGTTGTTGATGTCAATTCAGCACCAGCAGGAATCTCCAATTTGAGGTGTGGTGAAAAAGGAAACTTTAGTGCAAACTGCTTAACTGTGATACAGCATGGCTATGAGAACAGCTCAGTAGTGTTATAGCTCAATTATGAAATAGCAGCGCTGCAAGGTGGTCTTAGAGCCAGGCCCCTCTCCAGCTACACAGCTCTGCTGTGCTCTAGTTTAATCTGCTCTTCCTGCTCTTGTCCACTCTGGTCAGAAGAGATGTCTTTGGTGTTTCATCTTCAGTGTTTCAGCTCTGGCCAGGAACACAGACTTTGGTGAAAAGGGAAGGTACACTCTCCAAGATAGAGGGGAGCTGACATACATAGACAGAAGTCTCACCCCTGGTCCCTTTTTGGTCTGTCCTCAAGTAAATGAGGATTCCAAATCCTCACAGTTTGATTAATCTAAAAGCATTGTCCTGATTGTTTAGAATGGAGCCACTCTCATTATTTGATGAAGATGCTGATGGGGATAGCTAGCTGCACAGCTTCGATTGGGCAGGGAAAGCTTAAATCCTATAGATTGAGCTACTATTCTAGGAACTCTGTTAGAAGGGCTGGCTCAAATGGCAGGAACATAGTGCAGGCAGGCAGTTCAGTGCAGGCTTCACTCTAAAGTATAGTTTGCGTGAGAGGCCCCTGTTTAGAAATGGTTGCTATGTTGTGTGTGTGTGTGTGTGTGTGTGTGTGTGTGTGTGTGTGTGTGAGAGAGAGAGAGAGAGAGAGAGAGAGAGAAATTTTGAGTTCAGTTAGCCATCAGGAGCCCTTCTTACTAGGTACCTCCTTTCTCAATGTCCATAAGCTCTAGCAAAAAGATTATCCTTAAATCAATCCTAACAGAGCTTAAAAACAAGCTCCAAAACAGTTACCTGACCTGAAATTAAGTTTTTTCTAGAAAAGATTCTGGCACAAATTCTAGTGCTTACAATGTTGAGCATTCAATCAAAAAAAAAAAAAAAAAAAAAAAAAAAAAAAAAAAAAAAAAAAAAAAAAAAAAAAAAAAAAAAAAAAAAAAAAAAAAAAAAAAAAAAAAAAAAAAAAAAAAAAAAAAAAAAAAAAAAAAAAAAAAAAAAAAAAAAAAAAAAAAAAAAGAGCCAGACATGTAAAGAACCTCAGAATCGAAATCCATAATCAGGAGAAAATCATTCAACAGAAACAGACCTAGAAAATGATAGAGAAGATGAAATTAGATTTAGTCTTTGAAATGGTTATTAAAAGTATGTTCAAGGATTTAAAGTAAAACAACAGCATAACAAGAAATATGAAAGATAATTTAAATGGAATGCCTAGAGATAAAAATTTAATGTCTGAAAACAATACTTGGCATGGCTTTAACAGCACATTATATTCTGCAGAAGTGAGAAATAAATTTGAAAACAAATAGAAACTAAAGCACACAGACCCCTCCAAAAAAGAAATTAACAGAGCCTTAGTAGTAACCTGTAGAACAGTATCAAGTGGTCTACACATACATATAATTAAAGTTCTAGAAAAAAGATGGGGATAGGAGAGCAGAAATTTATCTGAAGAAATGACTAAAAATGTTCCCAATATGGTAGAAACTAGAAACTCACATATCCAAAAAGTTCAGCGAACCACAATGAAAACCACACCAAGGCTCATCATAATCAAATTACTGAAAACCAGGAATCCAGAACAAATCTTAAAGATAGTAAGAAAGGTCATTATTTAGAGGAAAAATGATAAGAGATTTTTTTGCCTGAAACTGTGCAAGCCAGAAAACAATGGAGCAACATCTTTAAAATGTTAAAATAAATATAATCAAACTGGAATTCTATGCCTATTTAAAGTATTTTCAAAAATGAAGTTAAAATAAAGCTTTCTCTGAGACACAGAAGAGTGTAGAGCATTTGTTAGTAACAGACTTCCATTTTACAAAATGGTAAAGAAAATACTTCAGATTTGAGGAAAATGATATCAGGTGGAAATAGGTCTACACAAAGTAGTAATTATGTGGGTGCATAAATCCCCCCCACCCTCCGCTTAATTTAGAAGATAAATGAAGGAGGGATTTGGGAAGATGTAGGGTAAGAAGCACCAGGAATCCAATTTCCTACTAGATAACAATTGCATTGGCAGAATCTGTAACTAATTTGGAATTCTTAAATCTGTTGAAGGCTTGCATATTCCAGGGGAAGACTTGGAAGGCATTGTGATTAATTTTGGTCAGTTTCAGCTCTTAGCACAGTAGCAGCTACACACTCCCAAACCCAGTCACATGGCAGGCAGTTTACAAACAGCTTGTAGGAGACAGAGTAAACAAAAAACCTTGTCCTTTATTTAACTTTTGGGGATCTGCTCTCTAATAGGTAAATTGCTTCTTATAATCACACAGTTACAGAGAGGTAGGCAGCCATTGCCGTGGCATCTCCTAATATTGCAGACCAATGCCCCAGCCCCAGTCCAAGTGACAACCAGGAGATTTAAAGAGCCAGTGCTCTTCCCCTGCCCTTACTTCATTTTTCCTGTTTATTCCCTTTCGGGAGCCAGACATTAAAGACTAGGACATTAAAAAACAACTGCACATACAGCAAAAATTAGAAAGTGGTGGAACATGCCCAGCAAAAGGCTTAGGAGAAATAAGAAGACTTTAAGTTTATGCCTCAGGCTCAGTTTTGGCACAGAGATAGCCTACAGCAATGAAAAAAAAATTAATAAATGCTGTTGGGAAAACTGGACAGATACATGCAAAAAAAATAAAATTAAACCACCTTACATCATATATAAAAATAAACTAGAAATAGATTAAAGATTTAAATGTAAGACCTGAAACCATAAAACTCTGAGAAGGAAACATCGACAGTAAACTCTCTGATGTTTTTAGTAATATTTTTTCTGATACCTTGCCTCCGGCAAGGGAAACAAAAGGAAAATAAACAAATGGGACTACATCGACCTAAAAAGTTTGAACGACAAAGAAAATCATCAGCACAACAGAAATATAGCCTACTGAATGGGAAAAGATATTCGCCAATGATACATTCAGTAAAGGGTTAATATTCAAAATTTACAAAGAATTCACACAAATTAACCCCCCCCCAAAAAAAACCTAACAATTTGGTTAAAAAATGGGCAGAGAACCTGAATAGACATTTCTCCAAAGAGGACATTGAGATGGCCAATGAATGTATGAAAACATTCTCAGCATCACTAATAATCAGAGAATGCACATTAAAGCCATAATAAAATATTACCTCGCACCTGTTAGAATGGCCATCAACAGTAAATCAATGAACAACAAGTGTAGCAAAGGTGTAGAGAAAGGGCACCCTCATGTACTGTTGATGGGATTGCAAATTGGTGCAGCCACTATGGAAAACAGTATGGAAGTTCCCCAAAATATTAAAACTAAAACTACCATATGACCCAGCAATTTCATTTCTGGATATTTATCCAAATAAATCTAAAACACTAATTCAAAAAGATATATGCACCGCTGTGTTCACTGCAGCTCTATTTACAATAGCCAAGATACGGAAGCACCCCAATAGCATTACTCAGCCATAAAAAAAAAAAAAAGAATTAAATCTTACCATTTATGACAACATGGATGAATCACATATTATGCTAAGTGAAATAAGACAGAGAAAGACCAATACCGTATGTTCTCACTTATATGTGGAATCTAAAGAACAAAATAAAAGCAAGACAGAAATAGACTCATAGATGCAGGAAAGAAGCTGATGATTGCCAGATGGGAGGAGATTCAGGGTGGGGTAAAAAAGGTGAAGAGATTAAGAAGTACAAATTAGTAGTTATGAACTAGTCGTGGGGATATAAAGTAAGGCAATGGGAATATAGTCAATAATATAGTTAATAACTAGACTAGTCAGGGGGATCACTATGTAAATTATATAAATGTCTAACTACTGTGCTGTACACCTGAAACTAAGGTAAAATAATATTGAATGTCAACTGTGATTGAAAAATCAAAAAGGAGGGTGAAGGAGAAGGAGAAGAGATTCAAACTTCCAGGTATAAAGTAATGAGGATATGATGTACAGCATATGGAATCCAGTCAATAATACAGTGTTAGATAGTTGCTGGAATTATCATGGTGATCACTTTTTTAGGTATATAAATGTTGAATAACTATGATGTAAACTCGGAACTAATACAATATTGCATGTTAGCTATAGTTCAATAAAACTTTAAAAAAAAACAATAAATGAAAACAATAGCAAAACCTGGGAAATTCTGAGGAAGGGGAACAATATGATTTCCAGAGTTACAATATTTCCAGATTTGATGAAAAACATGAATATAAACATCCAAGAAACTTAATGAATTTCAAGTAAAATGAACTTAGACCCACACTGGGACATATTGTAATCAAACTTTCCAAAAACAAAGCATCTTGAAAGCAGCAAGAGAGAATCATGTAAAGGATATTCAGTAAGAATATGGGCAGATTTCTCACCAGGAACTTTGAAAGCCATGAGGCAGTGGGCCAATGTATTCAAACTGCTAAAAAATAAACTGAAGCTGTCAAAGAATCATGTTTCAGTTAGAAGTGTTTTTGTGCTTTATTTATTTTATTTTTTAGTTTAAATAAATTGAATTTTTAAAAAGAAATGAGATGATTTATGTGTAACACAGTTAATTCTAAGGTCAAGTCACTGATTTAAAAAAGAAAGTAATGGAGAAATTAAGACATTCCCAGGTAAACAAAAGCTGCTACCACTAGACTTGCCCTGCAAGAAATACTCAAGGAAGTTCTTCAGGGTGAAGACACTAGGCAATAAGTCCCAGCATACAGAAATAAAGATCTCAATGAAGATGAAGTACATGGGCACTTATAAAAGCTAGTATTCTAACAATGGTTTGTAAAAAAAAAAAACAAAACTTTTTTTCTGTATGATTTAAGAGACTGATACAATTTTCAAAAAAATTTAAAAGTTACCAATTGACTTCATTTGTAACTTCAGAAAGTTGTTTTCAACATTATTTAGGAGGTGAATGAATTTAAAAGAAATACTGGTTTATGTTTTTGGGCACACCGTGTATACAGATGTAATTCTGTGACATAAACAAAACAGGAGGAGACAGCTATAAAGGACCAGGGTTTGTTGATGTTATTGAAGTTAAACTCGTATAAATTCAGATTAAAGTGTTATAGCTTTAAGGATATTAAATGTAATCCCCATGGTAACCACAAAGAAAATAGCTATAGAATATGCACAAAAAGAAATGAGAAAGGATTCTTAGAGTAGTCAAAATCATGGAGACAGAGTAGAATGGTAGTTGCCAGGGGCTGGAGGAAAGCGGGAATAAGGAGTTACTGCTTAGTGGGTGTACAGTTTGTTTTACAAGACAAAAGAGTTATGAAAATGAATGGTGGTGATGGTTGTACAACATTATTAATATATATAACGCCACTGAATACCACATTTAAAAATGGTTAAGATAGTGACTTTTGTGTGTATTTTACCACAGTAGATAACATTTTTTAAATATGGAATGCTTTCTGTGGACAGCTCTGTAAAATTCATTAAGTGAATAAAACTATGCAAAAAGAAAAGAAAGATAATTGACTACTTAGAGCAAGATAATATATTTTTGGGGTTATAGTATGTGTGAAAAGCAAAATATATGGCAATAACACAAAAGGTATGAGGGAAATAGAAAAGTTTCTACATTATACCTAGATATTATAATATTATTTGCAGGTAATGTTAGATGCCTATTGGTTTACCTCCAGGGCAGTCACTTTAAGCAAAAAAGTAAAGAATATAAAAATTCTTATTGAAAAGCAGAATTCATCTGCCTTTATGTGTCAGATGTGCCTTTTATAGGTGACATGGTTTTCTTGATAAATGGACCCCTTTATTATTATGAAATGGCTCTATCCCTTTTCCTGAAGTCTACTTTGTCTGATTTTAGTATAGCCACTCGTTTTTTCATTAGTGTTGATGTATTTATCTTTTCCATCCTTTTATTTTTAACCTGAGATTTTATGTTTAAAATAGTTTTTTATTCACATGATATAATTGAGTCTCACTTTTATCCAAACTGATAATCTCTGTGTTTTTATTGGAATCTTTATGCCATTTCCACTTAATGTTATTATCAACATGGTTGTGTTTAAATCTGTCATCTTGCTGTTTGTTTTCTTTTTTTCCCCAATTTTTGTTTGTTCTTTTTTCCCTTTGTTTCCTGGCTTTCTTTTGACTACTTCTTTGCATTCCATTTTAATTATTTTATCATTTTGTGTTCTATTTTATATTTCTCAGTAAACATATATATGTGTGTATATATGTATACACACACACACACACACACACATATATATATATATATCTTAAATATATGTTCACATAATTATGGAGCTTCACAATATTAATGTAAAAACTAATAGAACTAAGCAGAGAAATAGACAAATCCACGATCATAGCTGGCGATTTCAGGACTCCTGTCTCATTAATTGATAGCATAGAAAATCAGTAAGGATACAGAACAGGTGTTGGCAAACTGGCCTGTGGGCCAAATCCATTTCATTGCCTAATTTTGTATTACTTATGAGTTGAGACTGAGATTTATTTTTAAATTTTTAAATGGTGAAAAAGCAATATTTTGTGATATGTGAAACTTACATAAAATCAAATTTCCATGTCCATACATAAAATTTGATTTGAACACAGTCACACTTGTTCATTTATGCATTACCAATAGCTGCTTTCATGCTACAACTGCAGAGATGAATAGTTGTGAATGAAATTGTATGGCCCACAGAGTCTAAAATATTTACATGGCCATTTAAGAAAAGGTTAGTAGATCCTCTAATAAAGAAGTTTCCAACAGTATCAACCAGCCCGACCTAATTGACGTACGGAACAGTCTCCCCAACACCATCAGAATTCACATTCTTTTCAAGTTCACATGAAAATATTCAGCGAGATATTAAATAGTCACCAAGACAGGCTGTATGCTGGGTTTTAAAGCATGTCTCAATAAATATGAATGCATTAAAATTATTTATAATTTTCTTACTTTATTAGAATTACATTAGAAATCATAAAAGTTTGATTCTGAAATATTTGGGGAAAAATCTCCAGTTCTTTAGGAAATAAAGTAACACTTAACCCATTGATTAAATAAGAAATGACAAGGCAAATTAGAAAACATGTTGAAGTGAATGAAAATGAAAACATAGCTTATTAAAATTTGAAAGGTTCATTGAGAGCTGTTCTTAGAAGGAAATTTACAGCTTTAAATGTTCTTGTTTGAAAAGAAAAAATTTCTAAAATTAATCACCTAAACTTCTAAGCATAGCATAAGAGCAAGTTAAACCCCAAGTAAACAGAAGGAAAATATTAAATATGAGACCAAAAATTAATGACATAGAAAAGCAGTAGAGAAAAATTAATGAAGTCAGTAGCTGTTTTTTTTTTTTAAATGTAGTCATGTGCTGCATAATGATGTTTCTGTTGACAACAGACTGCATTACATGACAGTGGTCCGATAAGATTATAATGGAGATAAAAAAAATTCCTGTTACCTAGTGACTTTGTCATGTAGTTTGTTACTCAGGGATTGTGGTAATCCTGATGGTAAAAAAACCTACTGTGCTGCTAGTCATATAACAGTTTAGCACATACAGTTATAGTAGTATGCTGTATCATCTAGCTTTGTGTTTATACATTTCTATGATGTTTGTACACAAACGAAATTGCCTAATGACTCATTTCTCAGAATGCATTGCTGTCATTAAGTGTCACAAGACTGTAGGTCAATAAGATTAATGAAAAATAAAGAGAAAAGACAGAAATTACCAATATCAAGAATGATCCTATAGACATTAAAAGGATCATGTTATGGACTTAATGTGTACCATCAGAATTCACATGTTTAAGCTATAACACCCAATGTGATGGTATTTGGAAGTGGGACCTGTGGGATGGGCCCTTCATGGTGGGAATGGCGTCCTTAATAAGAAAAGATACCAGAAGGCTTGCTTTTTTTCCATCCTCACTATTTAAGGATCCTGTGAAAAAGTGGTTGTATATAAGCCAGGAAAAGTTTTCACTAGAAAGTAACCATGCTGGCACCTGATTTTGGACTTACAGTCTTCAAAACTGTGAGAAAGTAAATTTTTATTGCTTACTGAACAGCTTTTATGAATAATTTGACAATTTAGATGAAGTGTACCAATTCTTTGAAAAACACAGATTACTAAAACTGGTGCAAAAGGCATAGAAAACCTAAATAGCCCTATACTTATTTTAAAAATCAAATTGATAATTAAAAAGTCCAAGCCAGGTGGCTTTATTTGTGAATTTTATCAAACATTTAAGGAAGAAATAATACTAATGTTACACAGATTCTTTCAGAATATAGAAGAGAACACTTTCCAATACAGGTTAATATCCCTCATGAATATGAATATGGACATGAAAATATTTAGTGATATTAAATCATATATGTGATTTACATATATGTTTATATATGAAGAGAAAGGAGAAATAATATAACCAAGTAAGGTTTATTCCAAGAATACAAAGTGGTTTTACTTTTGAAAATTAGTGTAATATACTTTATTAACAAAATAAAAGAAAAACCTTATGATCATCTTAATATATCTGGAGAAGGCCTGAAAAATTTCAATTCCCATTCATGATAAACAAGACCTTCAGCCATCTAGAAGTAGAAGGGAACTTTTTCAACTTAAGGAAAATATTAAGCTACAACAAACATACTTAGTGATACATGTAAGATAGTACTTTCTGTCTGAAATCAGGAATGATGCAAGGTTGTCCAATCTCATGATTTCCATTCAGCTTTGTACAGGAAGTCTTAGCCAGTTCAACAAAGCTAGGATAAGAACTAGAAGTCATACAGATTGGAAAGCAGGAAATAAAATTGTATATGTAGGAAATTCTAAAGAATTTAGCAAGGTTGCAAGATACAAGATCAGCTTACCAAAATCATTGCATTTTTGTATATGATCAATGATTAATTGAAACAAAAAATTAAGTGTTATGTACAAGTCCATTAAAAATTATCAAGTATGTAGAGATAAATGTGTCAAAATATATGCATGACAATTACATTGAAAACCATAGAATGTTGCTGGGAAAAATTAAAGAAGGCATAAATAAATGCAGGGAGATATCATGACATATATATGGTTTGGATGACTCAAATTTATTAAGATGTGAAGTCTTCTCAGATAAGTACCTGATTTCAAGAATTGCTATAAAGCTATGGTGGCACCATATGGCTTAATTGAGGAGCTGGGGATTTGGAAGAACTATGAAGGTACACTTGGGAACTTGTGGGGATGATGGAATTATCCTGGATGTATTTTCCACAGTCTATAGAGTAAGCATTTGCTGTATATAGGCACGGAGCTGTGAGGACCTCAAGGAATTGATAGTCTTTTGGGTCTGGGTAGGATGCTGCATGCATTCAAGAACATAAAAATTTGGGAGAAAGTGCTGATTTCTGTATTAAGTCAACATATTCACGTGTAAGCAAGTTGAGTTCCATGTCACAGATGTAAGTATAAAATATTACTATATAATTTTTATGTGGTCCTCATGAAATTTGTTTACTTTGGATCACAGACATCTGATTGAAAATTTCCATTGATGTTTGGAAAAATGTTAAATTTAGGCATTTGGAAATTTTATATTTTCCTCTTACTAGTGTTGGCATATTTATTAAAATAAAAACACTGTAATGAAACTTGGCTTTCAGATCATTTGCATTTAGTTTTATATGGTGGTATTTCTGGGAAAAATATTTCTTATGTACATAAATTTGAGTATTACAGGCTTGTCAGTTCTAATTATTGTTAGTGTTCAAACAATATAACTTAAATATAACTTAGCTGTAAACTGGAATAATGGACTTCTTTATTTTACAACAGCAGTTCTCAAACTTTAGGTTGCGTCAGAATCACTTGGAGGACTTGTTAAAACACATTTTGCTGGTTCCCACCCCTAGTTTCTGATTCATTAGATCTGGGGTGGGGTTGAAAATTTGCATTTCCAACAAAGTGATTATGCTTATGTTAAGAACTCTTGTATAATAAAGAATAAGATTATCCTGGGAAACTACAATTTAGCTTCTAAAAAATAACTTTAAAAAATAGATTAGTAAAAATATATAACCCCAAAGAAATAAACTTAATTTTCATAAACATATAGCTCAAATCCAAATTCTCTTAGAATGTGATAAATATAAGATTTCTATTCTAATCTTCCATAAACGTTATTCTTATTTAGCAATACATCAAATTAGAAAAATATCTTTAAAATAAAAATATATTAAATACATAAATTTTCTCTATTTACAACTAATAGATAACTATTTAGAGATATTTGTTGCCTCTAAATATGTAATTACTTTACCCAGTACTTTCCTTGAAGTTGAACATCAGGCTTAAATTTTTAAAAAATTTAATGCCTGTTGTGAAAAATCTCAAAACTCATTCATTGAAAGATGGATGGTTTGTTTTCCAGTCTTTCTCTCCTCTCCCCGCACCAATCTCATAATCTCCTAAATTTCAAACATGAAACTCTCAGAGGATCAAATGTGACAATATGGTTAATGTATGTCAACCCAAATTAGTTTCAGTAATTTTTTTAAAATCTTATATTTTTTAGCTAATGGGAATGACAACAAGAAATTTAAAGGAGATAGACCTCCCTGTTCACCTTCTCGTGTTCTCCATCTTCGCAAAATTCCAAGTGATGTCACCGAAGCAGAGGTCATATCTTTAGGTCTACCGTTTGGCAAAGTAACTAATCTTTTGATGTTGAAAGGAAAAAGCCAGGTATGTAATATTTAAAGATTGACCCATAGTGATTATCTCTATTAGTGTTAAAGATGATTTTTATTTTTTAAACTTTTCTATATTTTCTAAATTTCATTCTATTTACATGAAGTAGTTTTTAAATTAAATATTTTTTGTATGACAGGAAGCAAAAAAAAAATACTAACACAGGAAACAAGATTATCTCTATTCATTGACTTGTCTTTTCCCTTCTTAAAAAATACATTTTCTTAATTACAAAATGGTTTATGAAAATATTCTATGATTATCAGAAGACCCTGACTGAGAAGATATAAATTATACCTCATTTGTCAAATTAAAGAACGTTTAAGTTTTCCAAAATCTATATAGAAATGCTTAGTATATTTTAGTCGTAGAATTAATATGTAGCTTCTGTAATCTTTTGAGAGACTCTAAGAGATTCTTTATTTTAAAAGTTAATAGTTTTTTTAAAAAACAAGTAAAGAAACTTGCTTTTGTGGTAATCATGACAAAAATACAATGCTTGTCACGTTGATATGAATAATGAAGTGCTTTCTTGTTGCAACTCAGACCCCAATGGAATGCACTGTTTTAGTTCTTTCCTAGTTTTTGGTTGTCCTGAAAATCTTTTACACTGAGCATTGCTGAAGAGAAGAGGACAACAAATCTAGGCCCTAGACATTGTGGAGTACATTGTGATAAGTCCCTATGTTTCTTATACTTTTCATAGTACTAAGTTTAAGAAACACATTATAAATATGTTTATAAATAAATTGATTGATTAGCATTAGACTTACTAGAGATTGTATGATGATATCTGATTCAGTCCCCTATCATTAGTATACTAACATCCCTGTTTAATTCAGATGAGGTTATTAAGATCTATAGAAGTTAAATAACATGTTTCAGCCCTTGTGTGTACAAATTTATCTTACACATTTTGAAGGTAGTGTATTTGCCACTATTGAGAATAGTATGGTTTGCATGGTTTGAAAAGAGTCAACATGGCCACCTCTAATGGTTGTGAAATGTCTAACAACCATCTATCATCTGTATTACCATGTTTCGGAGAGGCAGCAGGCGATGTTATCATTTCCTTTATCTCTACTATTGGTTCTGGGTTTATGTTATCAGTAGTACTGATTTACTGATTTACTGTTGTGTTAGTTGCTCTTCTTTTGGTCATAAATTCTGTTTGAAAATACCTTCTTAGTAATATAATTCAGCAAGAGATTCTGATATGAGTTACTAGAACCACTTTTGGGTGTAATCTTTCTCATTGTATTTGGAGTTGAGGGCACAGTGGGGATTATTTTCACCAGCCTTTCTGTGGGTAATGACTTTTTATTTTCTTCCCACCCACATTACAAAAATTGATCCTTTTGACTGGATACTTTAGAAAAACATAAATAATTCTTTTATCAGACTCCATGTAGAAAAATTATTTTTACATATGATTTTTTAGATTTTTATACTTTCAGGAAAAACTTCGTATGATAAGAATCATATAGTATTCCAAAGATATTGTTTAGCTTTTCCTTTGTATGACTGATGTTAAACATTAAGTTAGTTCTTAACATGTAGTAAGGGGTTTGTGGAAAGATACCCTCTCCCATAAATAATATTAAAATACAGTTTACACATTTTTTGTTGAAAAGATGATTAAAAACATGATAGGAAATATGCCATAGCTAATTTATACCTTGATCATTTTTATCCTTTCTTAGAAAAATTAGAAAAAGTATATTACTGATACAGTTGGATAGTGAATTTAAAGTGTCTCGTGGACATTTATACCTTTTAGATAGTATCAATGACTTGAAATCTTTTTTTAATTAAAAATTATTGGAGTGACATTGATTAATAAAATCAATTAAGTTTCAAGTGTACAATTCAGCAGCATTTCGTGTATATATTGCATTGTGTGTTCACCACCCAAAGTTAGATTTCCTTCCGTCACCAAATATTTGACTTCTTTTACCCCTAACTACCTCCCCAACTTCCCCTTTCTTATGGCGACTATAAATCTGTTTTATTCCTTGAAGATAGTGGAAATTTGTTTATTGTGAATCAGTTAATTGATGGTATTTGGTCCACTGTCGTCTGGCTAACATCACTACTTCATAGAATATTGTTACTTCATTTAATCGAATCACTTGTGACATTTGATTGATTCAGTTAAGCACCTTATTTAATTTTTGTCAAATAAAAATACTTGCCAGGTAAGGTACTATAAGAAAGAGTTCGATTTATAGATACTTTCCATTCCCTGTGTTCAGTAAATTTTGTTGTTAAATACATATTTGATAAATTGTAAATATTTTATACATAATTTAATTTGAATTGGTTATTACCTGCTTGCTAACTAAATACTCTATTGTAGTAAAAAAGAATTGACTCATCTGACTAGAAATTTGTGTTGATTTAAATCAGAGATGATTCTGCATTTTAAATTTGCGATGCTCTAATAGGTATTTCTGAGGGCTCAGAGCAGTTAGTGTATGTTCTATCTTCCTAACTATCCATTGAAAATTTTTAGGAACTATTAAATTCCAGTAACCTGAAATCATCTATTTACATTTATTTTTGTCTTTTAATTATTTCTAGATTTATGAGAAACATAAATAAGAGAGAAAAAAACACATAAAATTATTTAATCAACTAGCAATTTCCCAGTGTCAAATACTTTACTGAAACCAACTTTTCAAGTATGTTTCCAATTAGTATCAAATAATTTTATGTTGAAGCAAAAATATTTTATCCCCTTGGGGGCAATATTGTTTCTGTTGAGAATGTATGAGTTTAGAGCAAGCTAGAATGACAAAATAGTTCTTAGCTCTCTTTCAAAAGTATGAGTTTTCACTTAACCTTCTTGTGTTTATTGCAGGCTTTCTTAGAAATGGCTTCTGAGGAAGCTGCTGTTACTATGGTGAATTATTACACTCCTGTTACTCCACACCTTCGAAGCCAGCCTATTTTTATTCAGTATTCCAATCACAGAGAACTTAAGACTGACAATCTACCTAATCAAGCTGTAAGTATTAAAGGCATGTGTAAAAACAGTTATAAGAACACATGGTATAATAGCTTAAAATTGATTTTTTTGTTTTTCAGAGAAAAAAGAATGTTTTTCTTCATCTTAGGATGCTTTATTAGTAAAGATTGTGTATGTAAATTCTTACTGGAAGCCTTAAATATAAGAAAGTAGAGACATTTAGAAATATGTTTGAAGTTTGAAGTTATGATGTTAAAAATGGCAGATGTTTAGTTTTACCTTGAAACTTTTTATGAGCAAAAATAAATTACATTGTTATATGTCGCATAAAATCTCAGATTTAAAAGGAACTTTAGGAGCCAATCTTTTCTTTTTACAGAATATATAACAAAGTTATTAAGTTGAGTGATATTTCTATTGTGATGTTAAATAACTGAACTTAAGATGTTAATAATTTGTATAGATACAATTATTAAACGATACATGACTCTTCAAGATCAGTGTGGAATGTAGAATATCAACATTTCTTACCTCATTTTCCAGTTTTTATTTTGTTATAGTTCATGTTGAATTGGTTGTATCTCTCCAGGTTGATTTTTAAGTAGTTGAAATAGTAATGTGAAGTTACTAAAAGGGCACAGAAAATTCATCCACAAAACAAGTACATTTTAAGAAAGAGATTTTTTAGTATGTTAAGAGCAGGTTTGGCCCCTCTACTCTTGCTCTAGGCAAAAGAACTCCTTCAGCTCTTTGATTCTGTGTTGCAAGTTATTTTTAATGCAAGCTGCTGAATTTAAATTAAGTTTTTCACATTTAAAAAAACAGTGACATTTACTATTATAAATAATCCTTGTTTTAAGAGATATTAATGTCATAGAATAAGCTATATAAACAAGAATAAATGAAACATTTTAAAATATAGACATTTTAAAGTGAAAAATTGTCTTGTAAAATATATATAGGATACATGCTCATGGTAAAACATTCAAACAATCCAGAAAGGTAACAAAATGAAAAAGCAGTCCAGTTACCTAAAGATAACTAATTAACTAACATTTTGCTAACATTTTTGGTGTATGTCCCTTCTCTGTTCAGGTATATTGTTTATGTATATAATTTTACACCAGTGGAACTATAATGTTTTGAAAGCTGTTATTTTTCACTGTAATATGTCATAGACATTGATTCATGAGAACAACTTCTATAGGACAGTCATAACTTACTCAGTTCCTTGATAATGGACATTGAGGTTATTTGCAGTTTTATGCTTTTACAAATACTACTGTAGCAACATTCTTATATATCAGCACACTTGCAACATTATCTTATTAGTTTACATTTCTGGCAGTGAAATTATTGAGACTAAGCATATGCATATTTTATATTTTGATACATGTTTCATGACTGTTTTCTATAAAGAATGTGTACCCACTTAGAGTGCCACTGATAATGTATGGGTGAGAAATTATATCTTATTCTTTACTTTTATTCGATAACTTATAAAATGTGTGGAGCGATTTCTATTAATGTGGTTTCCCCCTACTTTTTAGATTGTGGTAAAATATATATAACATAAAATTTATCATTTTAACCATTTTTAAGTGTACAGTTTAGTGTCATTAAGTACATTGACATTGTGCAACCCATCACCACCATCCATCTCCAGAACTTTGCATCTTCCCAAACTGAAAGTGTACCCAGTAAACACCAACTCCCAGCCTCTGGCAACTGCCATTCTACTTTCTGTCTCTTAGGAGTTTTGTCTGCTAATGCAGATTTTAAAATATTTTTATACAACAGTCAAATCTCTTAAGATTGTATTACAGTTTCTGGTTTCGATACCATACTCATGAAGATGTAACTTAGCGAGATTAAAAAAATTTTTTTTTAACCTGTGTTCTCCTACTTTTGTTTTAGTTGTTTTTATTATAATGTGTAAATCTTTGTTTTATTAGGAATTTTTTGGGATTGGGGAGTAAGGGTAGGGATTTGGTCTTTTACTCTCAATAATTAGTTTCCCCTTCGTTATATTTTGAGTAACCCATTTAATAACCACTCGTGTGAAACATGTCCTCTGTCATGTTCTGGTTTTCCATACACATGCTATAATTACTTACAGTATGCATATGTACACTTGTTAGACATACCTACATGTTTTGTTTGCATGACCCCTATTTACTTTTATGTGTGAGCTGCTCACATGGTATGCACTCCATGTCTAATTGTGAACTACCTTTTGATTCTATTCTGTTCCATTCCTGTTTCAATGTCCCTATGGCTTAATATATTATAAGGATAGCCCCATTCTTTACTCTCTTTTTTCTGATATTAACTGGTTAATATATTTTGTTTATTTCTTTAGATATAATTCTTTTGATAACTTCTGTCCCCAAAAAGCACAATGAAGTTTTATAGGTTAATTTTGAAGATAATTAAAATATTTATATTGCTTTCTGGTTCCTTTGAGGAGGAAGTTGTATTTCATTTCCTGTCTTTTGTAGAGCTTTTAATTTTCCTTTATTGTAAGTCATGCAGTTTTCTTATTAGTGTGATTCTTAAATATGTTAGCATAAGTCTCGACAAGAAAAATAAACAATTTAATGAAACTCTTAAAGACTGGATTATTCTAAAGGGAAACAGTGAGAAATCCCAGTTGCTTGGCAACCAAAACCAGCCCAAATGACCTAGTTTATTCTTCGATAGCCTTGATTTCTTCCCAGTACCCTTTTTATTTTGTTACTTTTGTGCATTGATGTTTCATAAAATTAATGTTTCTTTTATTCAAAGTTGTATACCAAAACTGAATTCAAACTTGAAGATAACCTGTTTGCATATATAAAATGTAGTAGGTGTCTTTTATTCTGACTGCTTTGGGAATCTGATAAATTACTATTTCATTCTCTTTTGTTCTCTCAATAGCAAGATGTCCTAAAACATGTACATAACTTCTTTTCTAGCTTATGGGCATACTTGCCATAGGGTTAGGTGAATATAAAATATTTTCGTCCCTTGACTTAAACTAAAATTATAGTTTAAAAATTTAGATTATATTTTTAGATGCAACATTTGAGAAATGGTTATGTTAATAGTAGTCATTATTGTGTAGAGAATTTTTCTTGACTTTGTGGGTTGAAGTTTACAAATCTGTAAAGAGATGACCATGGAAGCATTTTTTCTAAAATAATTTCTCTAAAAAGTCATCAAACTTAACCCTTCATATCTGTGCATTTTATTATGTATTCATTTCCATATCAGTGGAAACGTCTTAACATTTTCCAGGCATGTTTAAATTTTATATGAAGTACATTTCCCATTCCTACCCCAGTAAAATATTTTTTTTATCACAGTGCTGCTGTTTCTTTTATTAATAGTTAGTGTAACCATTCCAGAGAGTTTGTTAGTGAAACATTTTAAAATTATCTCCCATAATAGGAATTCTGTGTCATAATTTTTAGCATCAGATTTACAGGAAATACGTCTCTAAGTATTTGAAATAGTTCTTCATATTAAGAAAACATTTCTCAGGTTTTTTCCCTGCCTAACTCTTTCGTTGTTCTCAGTGAAGAGTATGCCTCAATTTCATTGTTTTAATTAAATGTTTTTGCCTAATTAAACATTGAAACTATGGAGTTATTTAAAAAATAAAGCTATCCTTTTTTTTCAAATGTTATTTTTTTCAGATTTTTGTTGTCAAAAGAATTACTTGCATGCCTGCTACTCAGATACCTTTGTACTCAGTGCTGTATGAAATATTTAGAGTATATTGAAAACTCTAGAATCATTAGGACAATGTATACCATGGCTTCTCATTTTTCTCCACTATGGTGTATCTTATGCCAAAGAAGGAGTGAAGAGGAGCAACAATAAATAACAGTAATACTAGCAGCAGCAAGCATATCTATAGACTTAATATAAAGGATTGATAGAATTATTGGAGGGATGATGAAGTAAAGTCAGTTAGGTTACATTTACTTTCAGTTGTGCAGACTTAATTTTAATTAGATTTAATCATCCTAATTTAAGAGGAAAAGGAACCATTCCACTTAGAACCTCACTATGACGATGTCTTTTCCTAAGTATTTTAGAGTTATGTCCATTATGGTAGCTGCTAGCTACATATGGCTAAATTTAAATAAATTTCTTTAAAAAGTTTAGTTCCTCAGTTTCACTAGGGACATTTCATGTGCTCACTAGCCACAAGTCACTAGTGGCTATTGTATTGGACAGTGTAGGTAGCAAATATTTCCATCATCACAGGAAATTCAGTTAGCACTGTTTTTTATCTCCCATGTCTCTGTTTACCTTTGTGTGAGTATGTGTGTGTGTGTGTGTGTGTGTGTGTGTGTGTGCACATGCGAGTGATAGTTATAATGACTACCTCAGTGCCCTTGTCTGCTAATTCTAACTCTTGTCAGTTCTAGGTCTTTTTTGATTGATTGACACACACACTCCCCACCCTCACCTAATTATAGGCTCAAAGTAGTGGATGTCTAAATAAGTTGTCAAACTTGAAAGAAGTAAAACTCTCTTTTTTTCAATAATAGCTTACTAGGGAGCCCAGTATAAATAGATGAGGAAAACTGCCATGTTTGAAGTGGGATTGTAGTTTTCAGTGTTCCATATATTTGACTAAAAGCAAAGTTTTGAAAACCAATTATATAAAATATTCACATTATTCATATATTCTCAAAGATGATGTTTTGAAAACTGAATATTGGTAATTGTGCATTACCTGATACATAAAAATCTATATATGGCAAAAAAAAATGCTGTTAAAATGTATAAATAAGAGGGATGGATGAAAAAGGTGAAGGGGAATCTAATCAATAATATTATGTCAAGTTTATACAGTGAGGGATGATTACCAGACTTAGTGGGGTGATCACATTGTAAAATACAAAAATGTCGAATCACTATATTGTATATGAAACCTATAACTAATACAATATTGTGTACCAGCTTGTATACTTAAATAAATAAATAAAATCAGAAGATCCTGTGGGGGAAAAGGATCCTACAGTCATATGCCACTTTAACAACATGGATACATTCTGAGAAATGCATTCTTAGGTAATTTTTTTACTGTGTGTATATCATAAGATGCACTTACACAAACCTAGCTGGTATAGCCTACCACACACCTAGGCTATAGCCTATTGTTTTTTGGCTACATGCCTGTACAACATGTTGCTGTATTGAATATGGGAGGAAATTATAACACAATGCTAAGGATTTAGGTATCTAAACATAGAAAAGGTACAGTAAAAATACTGTGTAAAAGATAAAAAATGGTACACCTGTGTAAGGCACTTATAAATGGAACTTGCAGGACTGGAAGTTGCTCTGGGTGAGTCAGTGAGTGGTGAGTGAATGTGAAGGACATTACACTGGTGCAGACATTATAAACAATGTACACTTAGGCTATACTAAATTTATAAAAGAACATGAAATTAAATCAAGCACAAGAGAAAATGATGCAGTCAAGCGATGCAGTAAACACGAGGTGTATGAGGCTGGTATAACATGGCATACTATTTTACAGCAAACTTTTTTAAATAAGTAGAATATACTCTAAAATCACAATAAAAATATAGTATAATACATAAAGAACAGTTGTTTGTTATTATCAAGTATTATGTACTGTATATAATTGCATGTGCTGTACTTTTATACAACTGGTAACCCAGTAGGTTTGTTTATACTGCCATCACCACAAATATGTGAGTACACGTGCTACAACATTATGATGTTTTAGATGTCACTAGGTGATAGGAATTTTTTGTAGCTCAATTATAAGGTTATGTGACCACCATCATGTGTGATTCTTTACTGACCTAAGCCTTGTTACGCAGTGCATGATTGCATATAAGAATAAAAATGGAAGTTATTCAACTATTAAAGGGCATACAGAAAGTAAAAAGACTACCAGTTTTCAGAAAGATACTTATTGTTATTTATCATAACAAAATGTTGGAAAACTACTTATCTCACATTAGAGTGATGGTATAGTAAATAGTAAAGTAAAAATTAAAATCATGAAAACAAAAAAAATATTAATTTAAAACAACAAAGTACTGTGAGCTTCAAAATTGCAAGTGAACACAATATGTGAAAATGAAAGTCATTTACATGAAAGTGTTTTTTTTTATTTTGTGGCATAAACATTTTACTAATTAATCACCATTCTTAAGCATTGATACATATTCAACAAAACATTGGGGAAAACTTGCATTTAATTTCAGTAATTATTAACCATACTTTTCCCTCTTCAATTTTCTCCTTTACCTACTTGATTTTATAAATTTTTAAATCACAAAGTTAGAAAAGAACTGTAGACAATATTAAAAAAAATACGATTTATTTTGGAATAAATTGCTAGTCTGGTCTGTCTTTATTGTCTAATACCTTCAGTGTGCATTTCCTTTAAATAGGGACATTGTCCTACACAACCAAAACAAAGTCAAAATCAGGAAATTAACATTGATACATTACTTCCCTCCAGTCCTCAGTCCACATTCAAGTTTTGCAATTGTCCCATTAATGTTTGTTACAGCAAAACACATTATTTTGAATCACATGTTCTGTTTAGAAATTATGTCTTCTTAGTCTCCTTTCATCTGAAGCAGTGACTCAGTTTTTCTTTGACTGTCATAACCTTGACACTTTTGAAAATTACAGGCAATTTATCTTGTAGGATGTCCCTCAGTTTGAGTTTGTTTGATGTTTCCTTGTGGTTAGATTTAGTGATATGACAGGAGCATCATAGAAGTTACGTTCTTTTTTTCTCATTGCATCATCATTTTGATTTTCAAATTGTCTTATATATGGCCAGGGGGAGTCTTTTCTGGTTGTTTTTTATGTCCCTTTGGCATCTTCCTATTATTATTTAAACAACTTATTTATTTTCTGGTAAAACAACAAAAACCCATACAAACAAAAAGTTTTACACTCATTTTGTACTTTTCTTGCTCCGGATCTGGAACTAGATATTTTTAGCACTCTGGTTCCTTTCAGTGATTCATGATATTTAGAAGCTTGTCTGCCATCCCATGCTAGGCTGTCCCTCTGAATTACCTCCTTACCCCATTCAGTCCCTCATAAACTTCTTGCTCACCATGCTCAGACTGTCCTCACTTGTTGGCTGTCTTCCCCTGATTCTCACTGGGCTCTAATGCTCCTGGCCAGGTTATTCTCCTCCAGATGGCTTTCTTACTCTTCTCATTCTTCTTAGATTCTGCTATCCAGCAGTGAGCAACCCCTACTTCTAGATACCTTCCTTGCATTGTTTGGGTTCAGGTTCCCCTTGACAGGCAGCCCTACCAAGCTCCCCTTGCCAAGTATCCCACGTGGGTGTTCTTTCATTGCTCAGGCTCAGAGTCTCCATGTCAGGATGCCTTCCTATAACAGTACCCTCCTTACTCCACTCTGAACCACAACAGCTCCTCTCCTTCTTCATATTTACATCTACCACATGTCACCCAGGGCTTTGGTACTCAGTTCTAAGAGGGGGGAAAAGAAGAGGGATGCGAATGGCTTTTAAGTGGTCTTTAACGTTACTTTCACATTGTTTTTTCCTATGTATTTTAAATTATGAATAAAAATCACATCCAAATTTTCATGGGTTTTTTTGCCATGTATTTTTTTCATTTCTTGAGGCAAATGTAAGCAACTTTCTTAAATATCGTGTAATTGTGATAAGAAAGCAGGTCTTCTGACTCTTAACTGATTGTAAATTTAGGATTTATAAACTGGAGAGAATAAATATATATATATATTTTTTATTTACTATATTCATATCACTTTACATTAACTGATTTTTAGGATTCACGTAATGCTCTATGTAACCAAAAGTTCTCATTGCTGTTTAGAGAGCCCAAGCTGCACTGCAGGCTGTCAGTGCTATCCATTCGGGAAATCTGGCCCTTCCTGGAGCTTCTACCAATGAAGGCACAGTCCTACCTGGGCAGAGCCCTGTGCTCCGAATAATCATTGAAAACCTTTTTTACCCTGTTACTCTGGAAGTTCTTCATCAGGTAAGGAGGAACGCTCAAAGGAAAGCAGAGTCAAGTGTGACCTCTATAACTAAATGTTTTATATCTTTAGTTTTATAAGTTGTTGATTTTGGTTGATAGATTGGTTTAAATTTTTAAAAAAATCTTCATCCTGTTTGAGGCAAGTAGTAGTATCAATTAGAGATAATACTTGTAAGTCTCCTTATTCTAATGTAAATACTTGATTTTAAAAGGTAAGACATTCTTTTTTTTATACTAAGCATGAAAATGAATAAAGTATAGACTCCTGTAAAAAGCACTGGTAGTAGTTATTCCTGAGGAAGTGACATCAGTATAGAAAACAACTAATTTATTGAATTCTTTTTATATTTGAGTACTTTTATTTTACTCAAATGTAAAATAAAACTTACTTTTATTTTAAAAACTCTGAAAAGAAGATATACAATAACTTTACACAGCCTACTGTGAATATATAGAATTTAAGGACTAGAAGTCACCTAGTTGTATAACTTTTTAGTGAATAAAACTGAAACTCAGATAATTGATGCATTGACTATAGGAGAGAGTAATTGAAGAGTTAATTAGAACTCAATCCTTCTAATGTGAAGTCCACTGTTTTGTTTTGTATGGTTGTTAATAGTTTTAACTAATACTCCACAGATGCATACCTTCAAAATGTAACATAATGGTTATTTAGTAATCTGTATACATAAACATTTGACATCCAGCTCAAAAACTCAGTTTTTGTCTCCTTTAGCTACATATTGATTACATTTAATTATACTTATCAGTATATATATTAAAATATTAAAACACTAAAACATATTATTTCCTCATTTTCATATTTATATTTAAATATGTGTTGCCAGCATAAATAACAGACCAATCCAGAATTATTTAACTGTTTTCCTAACCTTTGTATTTGTACTACTAAGTGAGTTTAGTCAGGGTCATGTGGTCCTATCCTATTGTCTCCCTAGGAGCAGTAACAAACTTTCTTTCTCTCCCAAAAGATCATGTGGAGTCCTTCAGGTGAAGAGTAATTCTGAGAATCCTCAGTAATAATCATCAGGGTAGGACTCTCAGCTTTTCAGTTACAGTTCTCCCTGGTTTAATGCTCCTTTCCATTGCTGTTGAAATCAAACCAGACTCCTTACCAAGGCTCTTAAGGCCCCCGTGTGCCGACTTCTCTCCATTCATTTAACCTCATTTTCTAACACTGCTTATTTAGCACCCTGACTTTTGTGGCCCTTTGACCCTTTCTTCTTCCCTCCAGCTTATTCCTGTCTTAGTCCATTTCTGTCTTCTATGTCTTAAGCTTGGAATACTCTTCACTGATAGTCACTTAGCTGAATCATACGTTATTCTGGTTTTTAGCTTATCATTCACCTCCTCAGAAGGTCTCTCTCTCTCTCTCTCTCTCTCTCTAATTACGTTAACTAAGCCTTTTCTTCCTGGCACACTATCCCATTAGCCAACTAAAGTTTAGTATATCATAGAGATTAAGAATATAGGATGCAGAGCTGGTTTCAATCTTGGCTTTACCACTTACTTCCTCTGTAACCCTGGGCAAGTAACTTACCCCATCTCCGTCTTTCACATATTTATATAATGAGGATGAATGAAGATGGTCTCTATTTTATACCTTCATTGTGAGGATTTAAAGTGCCTAAAACATTGCCTAGTTAAATGTTCAGGAAATTTGAACTGTAATTATCAGAAGCTAGTAAATTGCACTGTAAGAAACTGATCCTTGCTTTTGTAGTCTTGTGAGGAAGATATAATTTCATAAGTAATAGCATAAAATAAAATGAATACTGAGATGAGGAAATACATGCAAGTGTGGAGTTGCTTGCAGACTTAATTAGAGGATTATTTTACACTCTTAGCTGAAGATTTGGCATTAGCTAAACTGCTCTCTAACATCTATAAGGAGCTAATATTTTTTCTTTAGCTCATTGTAAGGGGCTTGAGAGTCACTGAGATGGGAATGGTGCTATTTCAAATAAGGGAAGTTAGAGAGGTGTCTCCAGTGTGATGACATTTGAGCAGAGGCTCGAAGGATGTTGAAGTGTAAGTTATGTGTGTTTGTAGCAGAATAATGATACAATCAAACAGAACAGCAAGTATAAAGTCTTTGAAATAGAAGTGTGCTTAATGTGTTCACATATCAGAAATAAGGCTATGTATGTCATTGGAGTATAAAAAGTAGGAAAGCCATAAATGATAGGGTCAGAGTAGAGGTTAGGAGCCAGATGATGTAAAGCTTTTATAATCTTTACACAGAGTAAGGTGGGGAAGTCATTGGAGGATTTTGAGAAGGGTGAGATGATAGATTTATGTTTTAACAGAATTACTCTTTGCTGTGTTAAGAATAAACTGTGCTCATAAGTAAAGGCTTCTGTCATAGTCTGTATGAGATATCATTGTGACGTGGGTGAGGACGTGGGCACTGGAAGTGGTGATAATGGATATATTTGGAAGGATTTGCTAATGGGTTGAATAGATGTGGGTTTTGAAGAGGAGAGTAACCAAGAGTGTCTTTCAGATTTTGGTTGTGAGCCTCTGGTAAAATAGAGCTATCTTACACTAAAATGGTAAAGACTGGGGGGAAGAAAGATTTGAATCAGCAGTGTGTTTTGGACATGTTAAGTTTGATATACCTATTAGGAATCCAAGTAGGAAATATTGAATAGACATTTGGGAAATAAATCTAGATTTCATATGGAAATTCTGGGCTAGAGATTTGGTAATCATCAGCATATGGGTAGTAATTTTAAGCCATCAGATTGGATAGTATCACCTAGAGATATTTGTAGATAAAGAAGGCATTCTTTGATCATTATGTGAACTCAGCCTTTCATACTAAAACATTTCTTTGTGCACTGAAGGAGTAGTTCAAAGCAGTATTATGTAATCCATTACTTGCAAGTATTGGTATACATGGGGGTATTTTATGAATGTCCAGTAGATGAATCTCTTCAGGACGAAGGACTGATCTTTTGGAATTGCAGAATAAAAATAAATAACGTGTAAAGATCAATTATTATGATATTAAATAAAAGAATCAATACTAGTAATATAAAATTCTGATTCTTAAGTCATACTGTTTAGTTGGCTATGAAAACTATTATAAATAAGTTGTGCCCAGTGTGCTTTATATTTTTAAAAGTTGAAATATGAATATATTTTTTACAAGTGACTACTATTGAATTTTCAGTTTCTGTCAAGTTCTACTTTTATAAAAATCTCCCTTAAGATTAATTTTATCAGAATTTCATGTGTTTTGTCTGGTAAAATTAAAGTTTGAAAAGATTATAATGCACAGGAGACATCAAGAGTTGAGTCTGTGTCTTTATATTTATGACAGCAAAAGACTTAGGAATATAGAGTCAAAGACCTTAAAATCAGTAAAAATAAATTTGTATATATTAAAAATTTCTGAATGTTAATCTTTTGAGACAAAATCTCTTTAAAATTTAGCATTCTGATAATTATGAAAAAAATGTTAAAAATCACACTTTAGGCATTTCTGGATTCCTTGATGTTGGTGTTCATTATAATTTATTCAAAAGTTTCAGATTGATTTTCATAGCTACTTCCAGGAAACTCTAGACAGCTGTCCCTGGTTAGCCAGTTCAGTCAGTTGACATTGTCTTAGCACTTTGAGATAAAGGTTACACAGCCAAACACAGCTGTCAGTAAGGATGTCCACCAGGTTGTTGTTAAAGTTAAATTAGAGAAAGAATCTAAACATTAACAAAATATGAAGGGTAAGTGGAAATTAACTAGGTTCTGTAGCATAATTTGGTATAAAATTATCCTAAATTTTAGAGCAAATTATATATTCTCATTTTATTAGATATTTTATGTCAAGAATGTTTAATCATTTTTAAAAATTGCATGTTACCATAATTCTTTAGTATGTCTCCGAGTATAATTCTTAATTAATAAAAATACTTTACTTTGTACCCCTACTCAAGAAGTAGAAATTATTAAGACAAGGCATATAATTTCAAGGAACTTTTTAATTAAAGGGGACAGATATGTAAAATGGATAGTACACTATAAGTAAAATAACAAGATAAATATTTATATGAGGTGAAGAAGGGGATAATATTTGGAAAAAAGAACTGACTGTTGAGATTTGAGGGAAGCTGAGAATTTTTGGTGATATGAACTCCTATCCCTAAACTGAGTTTTGAAAAAGATAAATGAAAATTTACTAGGTTTTAGGCACAGAGTTCCAAGTAAAGGGAAAAGCCACTTGTATTTGGAGAACTATAGACAACTGCATATTGTTGATGAAAATAGTGTGATATAAAAAGTGTCAGAAGTGAGGTTGAAGAGGTACACCAAGGTGAGACTGTATATGTCATACTAAAGAGCTTGAATTTTAGCAAGTAGTTAATGAGGAGGAATTGAAGGATTTTAAATAAGGAAACATATGATCTGACTTGTACTTTAGAACATTACCTGTGAAGGAGGGAGGTTTGGCAGTTATTTTATGTTCTTTTATATGTTTTTTTAAAAAGTCAGTTGCTACTCATTTGTCGGGTGAAAAAAGCACTCAGTTGTATAATATATGTTGATTTGTGTGTATTTATGCAACACCAGAGTATCACTGAGAATGAAAATTAAGAAAATATAAGACCTTTTCTCAAAAATGCTTACACCTGTATCTTAAAGAAAGATATAACATAAAATTAAAATTCTTTGATAGCTGAGAAGGTAAATTTGTTATTTAATGAATTTTTAAGAATATTATCTAGGACAAAAGGGTATAACTGAGAAAAATATTGGTGACAGGACAGATTTTTATTAAAAGAACAAAACAAAAAGTTTCCTAATGTTGTTCAGTTCAAAACACAATTGATATTTTCTGTTTTTCATTTGTTTGTTTTGATGATAAGCTATCCTAATGGGTTTAAAGTGATATTTTGTAGTTTTAATTTGCACTTAATTAATGATTAGTGATGTTAAGCATCTTTGCATTTTCTTATTGGCTATTATCTGTTTTTTTTGAGAAATGTCTATTCAAGTTTTTGCTCATTTTTAAATTGTTTTTTGGTATCATTGAGTTATAGGAGTTCTTTACATATTCAGGATATTAACCTCTGATCAGATATGTGATTTGCAAATATCATTTTCCATTTTATAGGTTGCCTTTTCACTGTTGCTAGTGTTTTTTGATAAAAGTTTTTAATTTTAATACAGTCAAATTTACCTGTTAATTCTTTTGTTGCCTATGCTTTAGGATAGTCATTCTTGATTATTCTTTCTGGTTATTAAAAAGCAGGATCATTTGCCTATTAAGGACTTTCAGACATAATATTTAATAATAGTATTCTTACTAGCATAGGGAATATTTATTTTTTTATTCTTAGAAGCAGAAGGACAGAGAGCCAGAGGAGACAAAAACAATTAGGGGGATTGTTTCATAAACTATATAAATGTCTAACCAATGTACTGTATACTTGAAACTAATAAAATTTAATACACACACACTTATACATTAATGGCAAAAAAAAAGATCCAAATTTAAAATGAGATGTCAGAGGAAAATAAAACGCATTGTAGTAACCCTAGCCACGAACCTTGTGGTGGTGAAGAAGTATTTGTTAAGAGTATTGGTAACCAAGAATCTGTCAAGAAACCTTCCTGGCACTCTGTTTATTCTCCTCCACCAAAGACACTTCAGAGAAGCCTTCCTTGACCACTGTTGCACCTTCAAACTTGCATTCAGTTTACTCTCACCTCTTTTCCTCCTTTTTTCTTTTTAATTCACAACTTTTTTTTTTACAACAAAACATAATTGTTTTTTTCCTTTTTTTTTTTTTTTTTTTTTTTTTTTTTTTTTTTTTTTTTTTTTTTTTTTTTTTTTTTGCTTTTTTATTGTCTGTCTTTCCTCATAAGGGCAGAGGCTCTTGTCTCTGTTCACTGCAGACTTCCTAGTGCTTAGAACACTGCTCTGTGAATATTTGGTGAATGAATAGAGAAATCTCTGTTAAACGTTTTGTAGTTTCTCTGTCTAAAATTTCAAGTAGATGCTGATTCTCAGGATGAAATAGTCAATTCATATGATCCTTCTACTTCCATTCATATACTTTATAACCTCATTATCTTATAACATTAAGTAATCCTATTATAGTCTCCTGTCTTAGGCTATGACATGTTATAAAAAAGGTTAAATATTTGAATGCCTATGGGGTTAGGCACTGCTTTAAGACATGCATGGTTATTGAAACTTTAATATCTTAGGCTTGATTTAAGTCATTTTGGAACCAGTAGTTTTTATAGAGGAAATTATTTTCATTTGAAAATAAGGATCATGAATCAAGTTGTATTTATAAAGTTTTTTTCTTAGATTTAACCTAATGTAAACTTTTTTTCAGATATTTTCTAAATTTGGCACAGTCTTGAAAATTATCACCTTTACAAAGAATAATCAGTTTCAAGCCTTGCTTCAGTATGCTGACCCATTGAATGCACAATATGCCAAAATGGTAATTATCTTTTTCATTTTTAAATTGTTAATCAGTCACTTCAGTGATACCGAAGGAAGCTATTATGTCTTCTCCCTTGCTCCAGTTTACCATGTTTTTTAATTGTACTAAATATACATATTATAAATTTACCATTTTTAAATATAATATTTCATATGCTCTTTTTTATAATAAGCCCAAAATTCTTTCTTCACATGAAATGGTTTTAGATCACCTGTTATTTTTCTGGGACTCATTTTTGTCTGTCATATTTAATGTCTAGAATTGAGCACAGTACTCCTGATATAATCTGACTAATAAAGTAGAATTATCTTTGCCCTTGTGCCTTTATTTACTTCTATTAAATTAGCTACAGATTGATTTTACTGTTTTTATAATCATACTAAATCTTATTGAGGTCTGAATTGGTGGAGACATTAAATCTTAGGAAATATGCTTCTGTCAATTTATAGTCTTTTTTTTTTAGTATATGAGTGCTTGACTTTTGACAAGATTTAAAACCTCATGTTAAGTTTGGTTGTATTTCAGTTTGGGTATATTTGACCCATTTCCTATTGAGATCTCTCCCTAACCCAAATTCTGTCTTGTGTTGGTATTTGAATTATTTCTAATTTTTTTTAAAGTTAGGGACTAAGGTTTGTAGTACTTTTGTGTACCACATAGTGTCTGGCTGCTGCGTAGGACTGTAGCCTTTATATATGCTGCACCCTCTACCTGCATGTATTATTTTGTACTTTTATGATGGCATACTGATCAATAACCATTATAAATTAGAGGTTTTTGTGTATTTGTATATTTTTTGTTTTATTTTTATGTGTCTTGGTTTCTGGTATCTGTTTTTATAAATGTGAGCATTTATGGAAGTTGTAGGTGGCTACGACTATCCTTTTGGTAAATTTTTTTTATTGTGAAGATCATTTTTCTTTTATCAGAACTGATTCCATATTTCCCTCAGCTTATTATTCAAAGTATTAAAAAAATAAATTTACAAGAGAAAAAATTGGTAGATAATATTTCATATATTGTTGTTCTGACAGGTACCATTTTCAAAGGCTTTATTTCATCTTTACTTATATAATCTGCACTAAAAAGAATTAATATAAAATGTGAAATTAAAATATCTTTAAAAATTTTCTGTGCACAAAATAAAACAATAATGCAATATACAGGAATGTATAATAGTTTTCCAAGCTTTTACCTTTCTCCTCTTTGTTTTGATCTTACCAGAGACAAGTTAGAGATTATTAAGCTTATTTTCAGATGAAAAAAACTGAAAGTTAGGAATTTTCTTTTTCTCTCTTAGATGCACATAGTAACAGGATTAAAATTAAATAAAGGTCTTTAGCTTTTATTTCAGTGCTCTCTGCTTTTTACCTGTGTCAAAGTAGAGGCTACTTGATTTATCAGTGTTGTTGTCTTGCAAAACATCAGTCCCTTTCTTACATGCTTTAGGCTCTGGATGGCCAGAATATCTATAATGCATGCTGCACTCTGCGTATTGACTTCTCCAAGCTCACCAGCCTTAATGTGAAATATAATAATGACAAAAGCAGAGACTTCACTCGCTTAGACCTTCCTACTGGTGATGGCCATCCATCCCTTGAACCCCCTATGGCTGCTGCTTTTGGTGAGTAGTTCTGTTTTGGGTCACAAAGCAAGTTTTCTGAAGTTGTAAATTTCACTTATTAATCCATGTTATATCAGTTAGCCTTTTTCTTCTTAGAATTTCAGGATTTCTAAAAGGAAGAAAGAATCATAGAACAAAATCTGTCTATTAATTAAATCTGAGTAGATTCTGTTAGTTGGCAAAACATATATATTAAATTAAAAGTTACAAATTTATTTTCTAACATTAACTTTACTCATTCTTTATAAGCCATACAACCATTTGCTTCAAATCAATAGTATTTTACGTATTAACATTGGTTTAAATATGTTGGTTTATAGCCAACAGAATATTGGCATAAGTGCTCTTGAGAGAAATACTTTACCATTTTTAAATAGTGACATTTAAAATAAGAGCCTAAATTGGTATGTTCTTCATTTATTCAAAGAAGAGGATTTGTTTTATTTTGTTTTTTAGACATCAGAATGTCCATCTTCACCTTAATTTTGTGGGAAGTTGCATTTTTGCATTAATAAAAATGCAGTCTTCTGAGTTGTCTTGCAAATATTGCTTTGAAGAGCTTCTTTTTATTTAAAATTAGTTCTCAATATAGTTATACTTTTTGAATAAACGTTTATGTAAAGGAAAAAGCAGTGGGTGGCCCAGTTGAATATATTATTAAGTTAATGTATGCTCCTTTTTGGTTTTGCAGCTCTCAAAAGTGTGGTTTGTATTTAAAGTATTAAATTTTACTACCTTTCGTGATATATTTTTCTGTCCCAAATGACACCTTAAAGTGGTATTTAGTCCATCTTCATTTTACGGGTAAGAAGAAAGAATCCTTAGCTAATGGTTGTCCGGAATTTTCTAGAAAATAGTTTGTAACTTTATTTTAAAGTAATAGCTTATTTATAACTGAAAAAGTCAAGTTCAGTTCACGTTCCTAAAATTGTTAAAGTTTCTGTTTTGGTTTTACCAAATTTTTGTTTCTTATATTTGTTACCAGCCCCTACTTATGTGTCCTGATTTGGCAGAGCCAAATGTCTTTGTAAATACTGTTTCTATAACACATGATAGAAATTGAGACTATCATTCACATTTGCCAAAACTTGGCTGTCAAATACAGAACTGCACTTATTCCAGTAATTTAATCTGTTGATGTAATCGATATTCTGCATAGTGGGAGGGTATATTAAAAATACAGTTAAGAATTTTGGTTTTTGTATATAAAATATCAAAATGTTAACATCCTTTTTAATTGTATTACTAAATCCTTAGTCATTGCAAAGTAATGTGTACATCCTAAGATAAGTCATTTAATCAGAGAACAAAACCTTTTTTGTTTTTTGTGTGTAAGTTTACTCTGCCTCTCACTAATATTTGACAGTTTACTAGTCCCCCTTTTTTATCTTGGCTCCGAGACACCATACTCCCCTAACTTTTTTTCCTACTTGGTTGGCTAGTTCTTTCTCTCTTTTAAAGGTTTCCATTTAAAGTTCCCAGGGTTAAGTTTAAGCATTCTGTCTCTGTTTTCTGTGATATATATTATACTTACAGAAAAGTTTATAAAACATGTAAATGTATTTTTAATACCCATGTAATTACCACCTAGGTTAAGAAATAAAATATTTACACATACCAAAGAAGAAGCACTCTTTGTACCCCTCTCATTGATTGTGCTCCTGCTCTCCCGAAGATAACCGTAGTCTCAAATTCAATGATAATCATTCTTTTGCTTTTCATTTTTTTCTTTCATTATTTTTTTACCACTCATGCAGCCGTAAGAGCTAATTTAAAAAACTTTCCTCCTATATTTAGAACTTTATGTAAATGGAATCATGCTGTTTATTTTCTTTTGACTTGTGATTCATTCATATTCATATATGTGGCTGTTGCTTATTCATTCTCGGTATGGCCTAGTGAATGGATTCCCATTGTGTGAATATACGACAGTTTGTTTTTGCATTCTACTGTTGATAGACATTTTGGGTTATTTTAGTTTGAGGCCATTATGAACAGTGCTGCTATGAAATTTTCCTGAAGTTGAACATGTTTTTATTTGTTTATTTGCTTATTGGCCATTCTCTTTTATGAATTTTCTGTTCAACACTTTTGCTTATTTTTCTGTTTGGTTTCTTGCTTTTTCTTATTTACTTCTAGGAATTCTTTATTTAGCCCAGACCAGACAATAGTCCTTTGTTAGTTATATATGTTGATTATATGTGTTTCTCTCATTTTGGGCTTCATGGTATTTTTATGTAGTCTAATTTATTTGCCATTTTCTTTATATTTGTGATTTTGTGCCTTGTTTAAGAAATCTTTTGTTACCCCAGTATCATAAAGATATATACTTATATTCTAAAGTTTATAGTACTTTAGTAACTTTGCTTTGAAATAATTTAAGTTGCAAGAATAGTAAAAATAACTTTTTTTCTTTTTTATATCTTTCATTCATATTTCCCAGTTATTAACATCAGGCCACATTTACTATTATCCGCGTGCGTGCGTGCGTGCGTGTGTGTATAGTTTTTTCCCCCTAAATCACTAGAGAGTAAATTGCAGACATGATGCCCATTACTTCTAAATACTCATTGTATATTTTCTAAGAAGAACAAGGACATTGTTACTTAAACACAGTTCAGTTATCAAAATCAGTAAATTAACATTCATATAATACTGTTATCTAATCCATAGATCTTTTTAAATTTCACCAGTTGTGAAAATAATGTTCTTTATAAGAGAATTTTTTCTGGTAAAGATCCAAACCAGTATGAGGCTAATTTATTTGTAACGTCTCTTTAGAGTCCTTTCATTTGCAACATTTCTTCATTCTTTGTCTTTCATGACCTTTGCATTTCCTTAAGAGTACAGGTGTAGTATAGAATGTCTCATTATGAGTGTCTGGTTTTTGGCTGAAACAATATTGTGTCCTTTCATAGTTTATTACATCAGAAGACACATACATGATGCCAGTTTATCCCATTCCTGGTGATATTAATTTTAATCACATGGGGGATGAAGAAACTTTCAACTAGTCCAATGATTTAATCTGCACGAGAAAGATTAACAAGAGAAAATAACTGAATTTAATTATATATGTACACATGGGAACCCCACATATGTGGGAAAGTCAGAGAACCCCATTCCCCCCAAATACATGAGAGGTTCAAAGACAAAGGGAAAATGAAGTATATATGACATTCTGAGCTAAGGACAAGGTGCCTTGGGGCTTCAGAGGGGAAGAAAGTGATTGCAGAACGATAAGAAGAGCAGATGTTCAGTGATTAGTAGTTTTCTCTGCCAAATAGATCATAAAAGTTAGCGCTGGTGATAACTCTTATTATGGGCAAAACCTCTAATTTAAATTCTTCTAGATAGTTAAATGAGGGCAGAAATTTCTCTTAAGCCTGCAGGGTCTCAGTTGCCTTTAGCTCAAATATATCTGGATACCAGAGAGACACATCTTTAGATGATTCATTCTGAACCTTCTACAATCACTTATTAAAGTGGTTTCTGCCAAGTTTCTTCCAGTAAAGTTATGTTTTTCTCTTTGTAATTAATTTTTAAGGAAATGGGTTGTGAGTATGTAAATATCCTGTCGCTTATTACTTTTTACCCTTTAGTTTTAGCATCCATTACTGAATTAGTTGTTACTGTGATGGTTGCCATATTGGAGATTTGCCAATTCCATCACTCTTTCTACATTTATATTAGCTAATATAATATTAGCTAATGTAATATTATATTACAATATTTTATTGTAAAGGACTTTTGCTTACCAATACTTCATTTATTATTTTGGATAAATTTGACATATAACTGTAAATTTAGGGTATATAATATTTTACTTTGATAATTTATATATTATATGATTGCTGATGTAGGTATTTATCACATTGCATAATTATAATATTGCTGTCAACTCACTATTCTGTGTACATTAGATCTCTATGGTTTATTTACTACTAGTTTTATTTATCTATTTTTTATGTCCATATGGATTCTTATTTTATTCTGTGCATTATAATTTTGTACTAACATTTTTCAAACTGTCCCAGATTTGGCCAGTGGGAGCTCTTAAACACTGGTTTTTGTGGCCTTTTGAAATGTCTCTGTCATCATTTGAGCACTGCCTTTCTGGCAGAAGATATGTCAGATTTTCTTTATCTTCCCTGCTTTAGCACTGCAGAACAAGCCCTGGTTTCTTTTAGTGGGAAATAATATTTGGAAATCAGTATCTAGGCATTTGATGTGCTTATTGCTAACAGGAAATCATTGCTTGTAGTCACTTTAAATGGACATGACTAGGATGGATATATATGTATGTATATTTCCTAAATGTATTTTCTTCTGTGTATTTGTTTAAAAGCCACAAGTTTTAACAGATACCCCTAATTCCAGTCCAGTACCTTTTTCATATTGGTAACTTACTTCTTCAAGAATGAGAAATCTGGTTTCCATTAGCCTCAACATATTTACTTATTTGCTCAATTTCTATAATACACAAACATGGTTTCAGATTTTTAACACATATTATTAAAACTTGATCTTATGATTTGCTTTAATAGTTTCTAGGCACTGTTTCATTGGTCTGTTTATTTGTCTTTCTTTTTCTCATGACCACGAATCTCGGTATCTGATTCTTCAAGAGTATAATGGCAGTTCTTGAATATTTATACATGAACTTTAAGATCAGCTTGTCAAATCTTGGGGGAAAAAAAGCTAATGGGGTATTGATTGGATTACATTGGTTTTATAAATCACTTAGAAGATAATTGACATCTTTACAATAGATGTCATCCAGTCTTTGAATATTGTATATCTCCATTCATTTGGGTATTCCATAATGTCCTTCAATAAAGTTTGGTAACTTGTCCATAAAGACTTGCGTGTTTTGTTAGATTCATCCTATAGAATCATACCTTTAAGATTCTAATTGTAGAACTACTATTCATGATCTGTTTAACCTTGGGCAAATTGCTTAACTGCTCTGCACTTTTGTTTCTTTATTTGTGGAATGAGCATAATAGTACTTAACTTATAGGGTTGTGATGAACATAAATGTGCTAATGTACATAAAGAATATAGACAGTACATGTCATGTACAGTGTAAGTTTTAGCTATCATTGTTATCTTGTTTTCTAGCTCTTGCTAATGTAGAAATGTAGTGTGTCTTGATTTCGTATTCAGCATCCTTGATAAACTAATTCCATATTTCTTTTTCTAAAACTCTTAATTTCTTTTTCTTTAGTAAGATGCACTGAACTTCTAAAATGTATTTAGAAATGGGAAAAAATGTATCTAGAATATTAAAAAGAATTAAAAATTTTTTAATTGCAGGGTTTACTCTAAAGCTGCAGTAATCAAGCCAATTTGGTAGTGTTGAAAGGATAGATACATAGATTAATGGAGTAGAATAGAGTCTAGAAGTAGACCCACACATAAATAGTTGATTTTCAACAAAATAGCCAATGTAAAATTCAGTAGGGAAAGGGAAATCTTTAAACAAGTGGGGCAGATGGATATCCATATTGGAAAAAAAAATAGATTGATCTGTATCTCACACCACTTGAAATGGATCTTAGATGTCTATGTAAAACTTAAACCTGTAAAATTTTTAAAAGAAAATGTAGGAGAAAATCTTTGCGACCTAATGATATGGAAAAAAGTTTCTTAGGATACAATAGGTGCAGCCTCTAAAAGGAAATAATTTATGTATTGTGCACCAAACTTTAAAAGTTTTACTGCTTGAAAGATACCATCAAGAAAACCAAAATCAAGTTATAGACAAAGAACTCAATAATAAACCAATTAAAAATGGGCAAAAGTTACTTACAAAAAATGTAGTATGACTGGCAATATGCACATACAAAGGTGCTCAAGATCTCTAGTTATTAGGAAAATGGAAATTAAAATCACAGCATTACTACATGCTCATTAGAATAGCTAAACTTAGAAAGGCTTACTGTACCAAGGATGTAGAACATCTTTCACTAGCATACTGTGTTGGTGACATTGTAAAATTTAGGTACAGCCACTTGGGGAAAGAGTTTGGCAGTTTATTTTTAAAAGTTATGGACACACCTACAAAATGACTCGGTTGTTCTACCTGGTCATTTACCTGAGAACAAAAGCTTATGTTTACACAAATACTTGTACACAAATGTACATAGTATTTTATTTGTGATGACAAAAATCTAGACATTCTATTATAGGTGGATAGATAAGCAAAATGTAGTTCATCCATGTGATGAAATACTACTCAGCAATAAATAGGAATAAATTAATAGAACAACAGGATTATCCTGAATGAAAGAAGCTAGACCAAAACATTATGAATGAAAGAAACCAGATAAAAAATGTATGATTGTGTTTATATATAATTCTGTTAAATGTAAACTAATCCATAGTGACAGAAAGCAGGCCAGTGGTTTGTCCGAGGACAGGGTTTGGAGAGAGATGGGTTGCAAAGGGACACAAGGAAATTTTTGAGATAATGAAAATATTTGTTATCTTGATTGTGATAATAGTTTCAATGTTATACGTCAGAACTATTCATAGTCCCTTTTATGTGTTATAGTTTAATGTATGTATATTAGAAAAGAAAAATAAGTCATCTTTTCCACCTAACGCTGATAACCCTCCAAAGGTTCTCATTTTCTTTCAGAGTAAATGACCACATACTTATATTGAATTACCAGATCCTATACTATCCACTCCAGTTTTACTTTTTGATGTATCTCCTTTGATGCTCCCTCCTTGCTGCTTCGGCACACCAAACTAACATCCCTCCTGTTCCTAGAACACGTTAGATATGTTCCACCTCCAGATAGTTCCACCAGTTATTCCTTCTACTTGGAGTGCTTTTTTCCATATACCCTCAGATTTTGTTCATGCTGAGTTCTTTGACCTGTGCTAACCAGACTTTCTTCAATATTCCTGATTTTTCTGTTTTTTTTTTTAAATAATATTTATCAGTGCAGTTAACTTATTTACTATGTTTATTGTTTATTCTGTTTTCATCACTAGAATTAAGTTTACCAGGTAGGTTTTTAACTTTGCCGATTGATGTTTGTGCCTGAAACAAAATAGGCACTCAAAAAATATTTGTCGAATTAATGTTCATATATTATTTTGTTTTTCTCACTGCAGTTTTTGAAGTTTAACACTGTTTTATATTTTCATATAGGATTTTTAAGTTCTGTACTTATTTTACCAAATATAAAGTTAATTGATAGGGTATTCTTTACTTATACAACACGAGAACTTGAGGATATTTTAACTCCTTTTTCCTTCTTTTACCTCCTCCAAACTGATATCATTATATTTTAAAATTTATCTTATTTTAACTTGGCAATTTGTTATCACTTTATTCAATCAGCATTCATTTAGGTTAAACCATATATAACTCTTTAGACTTTTCATTTCTTCTTTCCATCTGGGATCACTTACCTTCTGTCTGAAGAACATCCTTTAGTGTTCACTTAGAGAAGTTCATGGTAACATATTTGAAGGTGTTATTTGTTCAAAAAATGTCTTTATTTTGTCAATTTCAAAAGACATTTTTTGCTTAATTTGGAGTTCTAGGTTAACAGGTATTTTTCTTTTAATATGTTAAAGAAATAATTTCACAACATTTTGGTTTTTATTGTTTCTCATAGAACAGCAGCCGGCTGTTAGATTTATTAAAGGTCTTTTTACTCTTTCATTAGACATTTTTTACAGTAAGGTTGGTCTATATATAATCTGCTATGTTCACATTTTAAAAAATAATTATAATTGTGCTATATTTTTCATAGTACACACTCTAATATTTTAAATGGCTCTATTTTGTCTAGTGACTCAGTATAATTTATTTAATCTTCTCCAGCTTTGACCTTAAGCTTTTTTCTTTTGTTTTTTTGCTATTATAAATAACACTGATTAACTGATTTCATAAATAAAAATGTTATCTATTAATTTATATTTTCTTAGTTGCTATTAAGTTCTTAGTTGGTACATTTTGCAAGTGTAAAATATCTATTCTTAGCATTCAGATCTTAAGCCGTTTTCCTAAAAGTTTATATAAATTTTTCATAAAGATACTAACCCATTGTCTAACAGGTTACTTTGCTAAAATGTTTCTGTTTCTGCCTTTTTGAGGAACTTTATAAATTATTAAAACTTTATAAATGATTTTTTTATCAAATTTTAACAGATGTTCTTATTAATCATTATATTCTTCTTGGAAACAGTTATTTAAAATTTAGCTCTGGTAATTGTTTGCCATTCTTATATTTATCACTATTGAATGGTCTGTGATAGTTATCTCATTTCTCTCAAACCTACTGCCTCATATCCGTCTCCATAGCAGTCTTTTTGTTGTGTTTAAAAAGTACCTTCCTTGCCCTCCCCTCAAATCTCAGTGGTTTATAGAAATTAACATTTATTTCTCTCCCAGCACTAACAACTTAGAAACAGCTGTGAATCTACTTTTGCAACCTTAATTTGTTTGTCTTTGTGATCTAGGGCCCGAGCTGAAGGTATTACTCCATTGGAGACATGGCATTCTTAAAAGATAAGAACTGGTGTAAACTGATAATGCCTCTGAAAGCTTCTGTTATAGAGGCAGCATGTTTGTGTATTCCTGACATGATCAAATGCAGGGGGAATTGCATAGAAATTATGTTTGTCCCATAGGAGGAACTGCAGGTCACGTGGCTGGCCAGAGATGTATGGAAGGGGCAAGTGAATACTTGGCAACAATAATACAATCTATCATATCTCTTATGTTTAACTTTCAAGTGCAAAGTTTTATAATTACTCATATCCATGTTAAAACTTCTTTCTTGTCTTCCTTTATACCTTAAATAAAGTTATTTCTATTATAGAAATGAATCATTTTACCTGTAATGGTTAGTCTATTTGAATGTAAGTTTAACACAGATTCTTGTCTTTGTTCAGAGCTTCCTCAGCACTAGAAGAATGCTTGGTTCATATATGCTTTCAGTGAATATGTGTTCCCCTTCTTAGTTCAGCAGTTACTCTATCAGTTTTGTTTTTGTTTTTGTTTTTTGTTTTTTCTTTCCTCAGTTCTCTTGCTAGCTCTATTCCTGAAGTCTTAATGACTATATTTTCTTGAATTGTTTTAATAAATCACAGCTATCTATTTAACAAATTCTGTTAGATAATTCTTTTTAATGAAAGAGAGTAAACTTATGAGCTTTAATTCCTCTGGAAAATACAGCCTACATACTTCTTCCTATCAATAAGGTCATTACCCTGTCACTAAAAAACAAAAACAAAAAACCTGTCCCTTGACTCTTACAATCTGACTTCACTATTGCTCTAAAACTATTTTTTACTGTTTGCATTTCTCATTCTCTTTGACTTCTGTTACCCCAACCTCTGTTTTTCTAAATCCTGAAGGACTGGAATTCATTTTTTTTTCTATTTGTAAGGCTGTTTTCTTTTCTGTTTTCCTTAGAATGTTCCTCTTCCTTCCTCTACTACTTGTGTCCTAATACTCCTAGGTTCTATTTTTAGTTCTCTTGTCATATGCCCTTTTAAGTGGAGCTCTTATTCATATGCCTTTCATATTTGTTTCTACATAGATGGTTTACAAATCTGTGTTTTGTAATAGTTATTCTGAGTTTGCCCCTTATTTTCATTTGTGGCCATTTCTACTTGACCGCCTTACCATTACCTCCACCTTGACATGTCCAAAACCAAATTGTTTTCCTGTTAGTACTGACTCCTCCATTGAAACTAACTCTTGTTTTTGTTGATGGTGCATAGTTACCAGGCTTCTAAAAGGAAAGGGAAGAATGCCAGCATTTGTTTAGCATCTAGTGCACACTAAACACTGTGCTTTTCAATTACATGTTTAGCTCAAATTTTACCTCCCAAGAAACCTTCTCTAAGCAATCACAGTGAATTCTCTGTGATCCCTTTAGACTACTTGAAGTACATTTGTATTTAAAATACAAATCCTCAGCACATGAATCCCCTGTAATTCATACTTTTAGTTTGTAAACCTCTCAAAGGCAAGGATTTTTAGTTCATATTCCTTTTTATCAGCATATTACCTGATAAATACATTACAATTTAATAAGTATTTGATGATTTTCACATAGAAATAATGCTCTAAATAATGGCAAGAATCTCAACCTAAATAACAACTGAATAACAAACTAATCACTCAAAACTAAATAACAGCTAAGCTATACTCTTGAACTTTGAACCTAATTGAAAGAGTACTTAGCCTCTGGAAGTTTTATACTTATTAAGGATCATCTGTTGAACAATTTTTACTGAACAGAATCTCTTTATCAATAATATACCTTCATACAGCCATTTTATTTGCTTTGATAACCATTTATAGACGGTAAATTTATTTTAGCTTTTCTTTCCCCATTAGGTGCACCAGGTATAATTTCCTCACCGTATGCAGGGGCTGCTGGATTTGCCCCAGCCATTGGATTTCCTCAAGCTACAGGTGACTCTTTTAAAGTTGAATTGGAAATGATTTTTTATGATGCTCTGTATTTTTCTAGCTACTAATCAAGATGAAAAATATTAACCATATTGGAAGGGTTTACAATACAAGTATTGTGTTTTTCGGCCATAGAAGTGGCTCATTGTATGATAACAGCTTCCTTGTATTTACAAATAATTCTTTAAAATCTATTGCTGTCGGTAATGATATTTATATCACACTTTACAAGGTTACAAAATGCTTTTCCCATATATAATGTTATACATTCTGCATGTATACAGTTCACATGTTTTAGGTCTACAACTCAGTGACTTTTAGCAGATATAGAGTTGTGTAGCCATTACCACAGCCCAGTTTAAGAACATGCGGTATCTTTTGTTGTTGTTGTTGTTTGTTTGTTTGTTTGTTTGTTTTAGGTTTTTTGTGTGTGTTAATTTGTGACTTCTATTGGTGATTTCTGCTCAAGGACTTTTAAAAAATGTCTTAAATTTTCTGGTAGAAGTCAGTATGAAAATTATCTTTATAGAAATGTGCTGGAATATATCTATTTTAAGAAAGAGGAAGTACTTGTAGTTGATAGACCCTCTGAGAAACCTAATGGCTTTTAAGACCAGTGAATTCAGTCACTCTACAAAATACTATATAAATAATATAGTATAGAATACTGAGTATGATGTCAAAGAATAAGGAACTTGACTTCCAGATAGACGCTGTTGGGCGGAAAACTGGCCTTGATATCCTTATGGTAGTTTTGACACATTTTCTTCTATGTTTTTGCTTTTTTTCTTCAGTTATTTACTTAAATTATATCAAGTATTATAATTCCCTAGATGACTAGACTATGAAATGCTTTTGATGTTTTTAAAAGGTCTATCAGTCCCAGCTGTTCCTGGAGCTCTTGGTCCTCTCACAATCACCTCCTCTGCTGTCACTGGAAGGATGGCCATTCCTGGGGCTAGTGGTATGCCAGGGAATTCTGTTCTGCTTGTCACCAATCTCAATCCTGATGTGAGTTGAAAAGCATTATAAATAAATAAGTCTTTCAGGAGGAGGTCTGTAAAGCCAGTTCTGATCGATCTAGTGTTATAATCAAATAAAAATGTTTATTTGTTTTAAGGATTTTTATTAAAATTTATCACTAATGTATATAGAAGCAATTAAAATAACCACTTTAAACAAAGTCAACTGTCATTACAAGTAAACTTATATAAAATTTTTATTTAAATTAGGCACTTATATTTTGTGTTATCCTTTTCAGCTTATCACACCACATGGGCTTTTTATCCTATTTGGTAAGTTATTTTTAATATTATCTGTGATGTGGATTGAACACATTTCATTATTCAGTAATATTTATTGACTATATGTGCCAAGTAGTGTGTTTGATATTGAAGTTAGAGTAGCAAATAAGACTTAGTATTTACAATACAATTTACAATACAATTTACAAAATTTTATAAAAAAGGAAAGAAATAGTGATCATAATGGGAGCATGTAGCTGGGAGGCCTGACCTAGCTGAGGGAATTGAAGATGATGTACCAAAAGAAAGAAAGTTAAGCTGACTTGTGAAAAATGAGTAAGCATTAGCCAAGCAGAAAAGGGAGGGCACATATTCTTTCACAGATAACAGCAGTGAGAGAGAGCTCCTGGAACATGGAAGTGAAGGAAGCCCAATGGGGAGTGTAAGGGAAAGACATGTTGAAGCTGCACAGATGGATAGGGATGACGTCCTGCAGACCTTTGTAAGCTAAATAGTAGAGCTTGGCTTTAACCTAGGAACAGTGGGAAACCATTGAATAGTTTTAAGCAGAAGAGAGGCATAACGAAATTCAAGTTTTACAAATAAATCTCCAGACTTCGTAACGGTGTTTTTCTCTGTTAAAAAAAATATTTAGTACGTACTCCTAATTTGTATATGATTAATTATTCATAAACTTTACCCATCTTTTACTATATTCATTATGTGTAGTATAATATGTACAAATATATGAGCAGTGAAATAAGCAATATTTAATATTTTAAAGATTTTTATTAATGAAACTTGTAAAAACTATTAATATTTAGTGAGAAATATGATTCAATATGCTTCATTATTTTCAGAATCTTTTTTATTTGGATTCAATATTCCAAGGTCTGTTTCTAAGATCACTTTATTTTACTACTTAATCTTAATAGTTGTCATAAATGAAAAAAATGCCTCATAAACATATGCACTGTAAATGGAAGTGTTTCATTGTTGCTGTACCTAATTAATTATGATGTTAATTTTTCAGTCTAATCCACTAATTTTTGGTGTACTTAGAAAAGTTCTGTTTTTCCTCTTGTTAGATTAGTTGATCTTAAATACTGTCACATTAGAATACTTTTAACAAATGGGGTTAAAACTCACTTTCACATAGAAGAATTTTTAATGTGATGGAAAATTGTTTCAGATTTTTTGGTGGATAATAGGTTTTTTAAACAGCATTTTTGAAATATAATTTATAGCCAGACAGCTTACCTGCTTTGGGTATACAGCTCCAAGATTGTTAGTACATTTGTTGTGTTGTGCAACCATTATTAATTACTGAAGTCCATTTTTTTTTTTTAGGCAAGGCAACCTTTGGTTGACCTCACAGATTGTAAGGATCTTGTCAGCTTACAATCCCTTATTTTATTATTATTTTTTTTACACCTACAGCACTTGGTCTTCCTAGGTGGTTTCCTATCCAAGTACTACGTGGCCCAACCTTGCTTAGCTTCTGAGATCAGATGGGATCAGGCTTGTTCAGGGTAGAATGGCTGTAGACCTGAAGTCCATTTTTAGAACATTTCTGTCACCCCCACAGATATCCTCCATGCTTATTTGCAGTAACCATAAAATTTGTATTCATGACACATTTCTGTAATTTTAAGTAATAAAATCATGTATTAATGATACATTTCAAATGTCTCTTTAATAGCCAAAGCACATTTCTTTCTAAAAGTAGTTAATTTCTCATTTATTTTAAAAAATATCACCCTCAGCTTGAACAAATTATATATGTTATTTTTTAAATAATATCTCTTTCAACCATTTGTCATTTCTGAAAAGGACAGCAAATTTGGAATACTTGTTTTTTCTTTTATATTTTGAAAGTACCATTCATCTTGCTCTTAGGTGCTTGCCCACGAGATAAGAAGTACTCTTTGAGTGCTTTGAAGATTTTCATAGTTATTCTCTCATTATATTACAAAGTATGGTAATGATGCTACTACTTAAGGGTCTTATTTTTGTAATATTGGTGATATCCTATAGCAAAAAAGTGCAATAGTGCAATATATTTTAATATATTGTGCAATATATTTTAATGAAAAAAGTGAGAGAATGCCCTTAATATTATAAATACTTCTGCCTGTAATTTTATCGTATATTAAAAATAAGTAAAAGTTTTTCATATTGGTTTTATATAAACAAATCAGTGCAAATAAGAGTTTGATTGTTTTCCTCTCATACCTCAATGAATCATTTTGCCTGGCCTTGAGAGATAGGACCCACTATCAGGAACACTAATTTGAAAAACTGAATGTAATGATATCAATTAGGAGGCTGACATGATAGTCTCGATGTGAAAATGATGATAGTTTTGATAGTTAATGAGGTTGAGAAGAAGTGGACAAATGTAAGAGATATTTAGGCCATGGAACCAGTGGGTGCTGGTGATTGATTGGATGTATGAATTTAAGGAAAGAAATTCAAAAGATGAATCCCAGGTCTCTGACTGGAACAAGTATATTGATGGTGATAACATTTGTCAACAGAGTTTATGAACACTGGCTGTGGAAAGAGGAAAGGGGAGATCTGGATCATAGAAGAGATATGTGTTTGGGAGTATATGCATGAAATTGCCTGGGGAATATATATAATATGAGAAAAGAAGCTTTCTTTAAATATATTAGTAAAATTAATTGAATACTACATAATCAAGCATTAAAAACTTTTGTTTTGTCTTTTTAATTAGGAGTATATGGTGATGTATATCGAGTGAAGATTATGTTTAATAAGAAAGAAAATGCCTTGGTTCAGATGGCAGATGCAAATCAAGCTCAGCTAGGTACTAATAACCACCTTCCCTTTTTGTATATGAAGTTTTCTATAAAAGAAAGAAACTTACAGATAGTAGGAATATACTTTTACTGAAGAGTAACTCTTTATGCTGATGTCTTTGTATTATTTGGACCTGCTTATATTTAAAGATTAAAGGCATTTAATATTCTTTGAAGTCTGAAATTGATTGATCTATTTGAAAGTATTATTGCTATTTAGAGCTTTGACTCACTTATTCTATTTTATTTTATTTACTTGTTTTCCTTCCAAATTAAGTTTTCTAGAACTGTTGCATGGCATAAAAGTTTGGGCAAACTGCATAATGATGGCACAAGAAAATGTCATTCCATGGCCTCATTGTTCATTGTCATAGTGGCTGTTAAAATATTACTACTCAGATTCTTTAAAAAAAAAAATACTTTGCTTGAGATTAATTTATTTAATAACCATTTCCTGAGCACTTGTTATATGTTCCATGCAGTCTGGAACTTTCTAGCACTATGCTAGTAAGATAGTTGGTTGTTTTTGGTTTTGTTTTTGTATGTATGTATGTATGTGTGTGTGTATGTATGTATGTATGTATGTATGTATGTATGTATGTATTTTGATTCTTTGTCTTCCATTATGGTAAAATAAATCATTTAACACATTATCATATATGAGAGTTTTTAAATTTAAAACCATTTTAACCCTTAAGTTGACAATATAATTTTAAATGACTAAAAATAATTTATAATTTAGACAAATTTTACAGAGGTTCTGTCTTATTACCCAAACTGTCCTTTTTCTCTTTCTGTGCACCAGCAATGAACCATCTGAGTGGTCAGAGACTTTATGGAAAAGTGCTTCGCGCCACACTGTCCAAACATCAAACAGTTCAGCTTCCTCGAGAGGGACAAGAAGACCAAGGTCTGACTAAGGATTTTAGCAATAGTCCTTTGCATCGCTTTAAGAAGCCTGGCTCTAAAAACTTCCAGAATATTTTTCCGCCGTCATCTACTCTGCATCTCTCCAACATCCCGTATGTACCTAATTAGTTATATTTATTTAGATGATTAACAATTTACAGTATATGTTTTAGGAGAGGTAAGAACTCTGAAATTATTCTGATGTAGCAGTTGTCCTAATGACTAATTTTTTGTGAGATGATTCATTTGCTATTATATCTTAAGGTTCTATTTCCAGCCATACACTGCAAAGTAACAATAGCAATGTTTAAAATTTTTCTTTTAAAATAGAAAATTAGCAACTAGTTACCTTTCAGTTATAAAAAAGCATAAAAATAAGTTTATGCAGAAATATTCCATTGATACATACTTGTTCATCCCTTTGTATAGAGGTAAAGACTCTTAAGTATCCAACATAACAAAATCAAACAATTTTTCTAAGAATTTGGTAAAAAAAAAAATTTTTTTTATTTTTATCTACAACTTTCCAACCCATATATAAATTACTTAATAGCTAAAAATGATTTTTTGTGTGTGGCCACTCTGTATTAACCCTTGTTGTAGCAGACTTGTTCTTTAGTCATCTTCTAACTCCAGGAATAGCAGACTAAAGAGATAAGCCAAAACCATTTGTTTTTATATGGCCCATGAACTAAGATTGATTTTTACATTTTCAAATAGTTGAGGAAAAGCAAAAGAAAATTATTTTGTGGTTTGAGAAAATTATACAAAATTCAGATTTCACCAACCATAAAAGTTTCATGGAGCACAACCATACTCATTCATTTAAGCTACAGCACCAGTGACTGTTGTGGTTATCAAGACTTAAGATATTTACTGTGTGGCTCATGTTAGAAAACATCTGGCAACCTCTGTTTTAATTCTTGAAATCCTTGACCTACAAAGATGGTGGTTTTGTATAAATCTAATATACAAGGAAGATAAGCTTAGGAAAGGGAGGGGTAAAAGCTCTGGGTATGGTTGCATGGATGCATATGTATGGAAATCTAAAGACTGAGGGAATGGAGAATGGTAAATTTCTGGAATATTACTGAGAATGAGAGTAGGAGATGAATAGTTATAGAAAATAAATACTCAGAATAGCATTAAATACTCAGGCTCCCAGCTAGTCTTTATTTAGACTGCATGGAGAAACCTTGGATCTGAATTGAGTAACGGCTCAAACCTCATGTCAGCTAGGAAACTGTGGGAGCTACTTATGAAAAAAAAAATCTAGATTGTATAGATCTAGAAATTTAGCAGTTCAAAACCTCATGTCAGCTAGGAAACTGGGGGAGCTACTTATGGGAAAAAAATTCTAGATTATGTAGATCTAGAAATTTAGCAGTTCATCACTATGGAGTCAGAGGGGCAGCATATTTAGATAGTAAGGCGGGCTTCCATCATTGTTACCTTGTAAATGTAATACATTGTCCAGGAGCTGGTCCCATGTTACAACATACATATAGGTAGAAGAGAGAAAGAATATTTTTTGAACCATCTACCAAGTCCTGAGCACTACGGTGATGTTTTACAGGTGTTACCTCATTTAATCTCCATATTAAACACTTTTAAATTGTGATAATAATATATACAACATAAAATTGACTATTTTAACCATTTTTGAGTGTGCAGTTCAGTATACATTCTCATTATGCAGCCATCACCTTCGCCCATCAGTAGATCTTTATCATCATCTTGAACTGAAACTCTAGACACATGAAATGGTGACTTCGTTTCCCTGTAACCCCCAGTCCCTGGTAACCACTACAGCAATGGGGGATGTGTTTCAAGACTCCCAATGAATGCCTTGAAACTACAGATAGTACCGAACCTTAAGTCTAGTTCGTTTTTTCTATACATACATAATACCTGTAATAAAGTTTAATTTATAAATTAGGCATAGTAAGAGGTTAACAACAACAACATAACTAAATAGAACAATTATAATAACATACTGTAATAAAAGTTATGTGAGTGTGGTCTCTTATTAAGTCAAGAACTTTTACCTCTTCAGTTAAAGGAAGCACTTTTCAGCTTTTCTTTGGCATATCCAAATTGCCAGCATTACTGCTCTTGTGCTTTGGGGTCATCATTAAGTAAAATAAGAGTGACTTGAATACAGGCACTGGACTACTGCAATAGTCCATTTGAACACTGAGAAGGTTACTAATGAGAGACTGGTAATGCATACAGTGTGGATACACTGGACAAAGGGATGATTTAAGTCCCTGGCTCAATGGAGCAGGATAGCAGAAGATTTCATCATGATACTCAGAATGGCACTCAATTTAAAACTTACTAGTTATTTATTTCTGGAATTTCTCCTTTAATATTTTCAATCCGCAAGTAGCTAAAGCCGCAGAAAGTGAAACCGCAGATGAGAGGACTACTGTATTCTACTTTTTGTCTCTGTCAATCAGTTTATCATAATAACCTTTGAAGTAAGGTTACTTCCTCAAAGTGGCATATAAAGTAAATGAGAAATAGAATGCGAATGTCGAATTGTCTCCCTCCTTTCAGAGTCAGCTATTGTTCTACTGTCCTTGCTGGCAGTTATGACATGAGGAAGAGGAAGAGTCTACACTCAGCCACTTGACTCTCATGTAATAAAACACTGTATTAATTACTGGCTGCTACATAACACATCATCCCAAAACTTAACACGATAGTAAATGGTTATTATCTCATACTTTCACTATGAATCAAGAATCCAGAAAGTTGCTTAGCTGGGTGTTTTTGGCCAGGAGTCTCTCATAAGGTTGCATCTGAAGGCTTAACTGGGGCTGGAGGATCCACTTCCAAAGTGGCTCACTCATATGCCTAGTTATTCACACGAGGGCCTCAGTTGCTTACCTCAAGGACCTCTCCATAGGCTGCTTAAGTGTCCTCCAAAACTTATGATTCAAGAGATGGCAAGGTGAGAACTGCCAGTGTCTCTAAGCTTCAGATATTGTCATTTCTAAAATACCCTTATAGGTTACAGGGGACATCCCTATTTAGTATAGCAGGGGTGTATTAAAAGGAATGAATATGAGGAAGCAAGAGGGGCTATCTTAGAGCCTAGCTGCTCCATATACATATGCATAATTACCCTGAAAACATTTAAAAATATAGAACTCTAGATTGTAGTAGAAAAGTCAGAACTAGGGAAGTAGCTTTGTAAGTACTAGAGTTAAATACTGAAGCCAGTGGTATGGGTAATAATCTCTTTGAAAGAATATGGAAAGACTTTGTTGAGCTTTATATACCTGCCCACATCTTTTGCGAAAGATCTGAGGCAAAATTCCATTGTTTGAGGACATGTATGTGTCAACCTCAAACATCTTTCAGGGCAGTTCCAAATCATGCCTTCATTGCATGGCTTTATCCTCTAAAATGTGAAATATTCTGGAGGCTTGACTATTGCAAGTTATTCTTTGCTTCATTAGGGCTAAAGTAGTTGGTTAACTCTGTGATGTTTTCACAGCCCTTCTGTTACAATGGATGATCTGAAGAACCTTTTCACAGAAGCTGGATGTTCAGTGAAGGCTTTTAAATTCTTTCAGTAAGTCTATGCTTTCAAGAAATACATTAACCTTGTTTAATATGGTATGCAAATTTTTTAAGTTGTTCAATGAAGTCTTCTAGGGTTGGGGAGGAAATTTATAGAAAAAAATTAATTCTATACACTTTTTTTTATATTTATGCCATTTTCAGGAAAGATCGCAAAATGGCCCTTATTCAGTTGGGATCTGTGGAAGAAGCAATCCAGGCTCTCATTGAGCTTCATAACCATGACCTTGGAGAAAATCACCACCTCAGAGTTTCCTTCTCAAAATCTACGATCTGACTTTTCTGTGAATTTTTCTCCTAAGACTGGACCATAATTTCAGTAAAACGTTCAGACATGGACTGAAGCAGCTCAAGACCAATTCTGCCTCTTTTACAAAAATAATTCTGAGTTTGATATTCAAGTATATTCAAAAAATTAAGGGATGTTCTTTTTTTTCCCCTGCCAATATGAAAGGTTTGATTTTCCTTTATACCATAGTTCTATCAGGAAAGAAAAAAATCAGAAAAAAAAATTTTTGTCAGTAATTTAATTCCTCGTATTAAATTGGATTTCAAGAGGACAGACTTTCTTTTAGTTTGGATCCAGATCAGCCTTATACATTTCTAAACTCCTTTGTACTTTAAAAATTTAAACATACAAACTTTTAAAATTACTCAATGTAATTTAAATGACTTAAAACAAAGTTTTTAACTTTATGATTTAGAACTTCAACTCCTATAGGAAATCATGTTCACTTATAAATTATATCAGTTATTTGGCATATATTGATAGTTATACATAAACGAATGGTGTTATATTGGAAGCAGATTTAAACTTGCATTTTTTCTTTCAAAAATTTTTTTTTATTTTAGTGGAAGACACTCCTTTGAATATTGCATATCTTTAACTTCTTATGACTATTTGGAGAAACAAAGTGTCTTAACTGTCCCCAAGGCAATTAAGTGGGAAAAAATCATGTTTTAAATTTCAAAATGGCACTTATTTGCTGAGTAATGTAACATGATCTTGGAAAATTTTAAAAAGGTAATTCTGCTTATAAACTACTTTTTTATAATTATTTTCAGAAAAAAGTTTACAGTCTTAAGGAAAATATTCAGGTCTATCATATGGTTTGACAGATTTTTTAAAGTTATTTTTGGTAAGGTCTTCTTTTAGAAAAATAATCTCAAGGGTTTTTTGTACCACTATAATCTGTAATACTTATTCAGAATTACTGTGTATTTAGTTAATTTCTTATTATGTGCCTTATTATGTGCTTATGATACAATAGGTTAGAGTTTTATCTAAGTATCTTGAAAGCTATATTGTGGGCTTGGTGAGCATTTGTTTTTTCTTTCCCTGTTTTAGTAAGGATTTTAAAGTTTTTTTCATTGCAATTTTACGTGGTTTTCAATAAGTAATAGTTTTGATTCAAATTTATGGTGCTTTAGTGCAGAGATGGGGTGGGTAAGGGTAAATCGTTTGGGGAATAACTCAGTGCACACCTGTAGGCCTCTTCACATTGTGACCAGTAGCAGTCATTGTCAGTTATAGCATACTGTTTGGGGGCTATGAAATGTGGTCTCAGTTTCTGGATCTTGTCTAATCTTGATCATCAGAATTTGTCTCAGGATTTCTTGGTTTTTCTCAGTACTCTAATGAGAACTTGCTTTTCTTTGTTAATGTAACTTCATTACTCACTGCCCACACACATGGAGTATGAGAAGGTAGGTTCCTTCTCATTTTTTGTCTCTCTGGCTTTTTGGTTGAATGTAAGAATACATCTTAATGTTGCTTCAGCAGTTATATAATGTAAAATTGTTTCTTTTTAATGAGAAACTATGCTTTTGTTAATTATTCCTTTAATGCTTGACTAGATATTTTTAAAACAATTTGTCAAAAGGCATATGTTTGTCTACCCCTTTTACACTTTCCAGATTCTCAGAGTGGCTCATCTCACCTTTTAAAAGAATATCTCAATCTCTTTGCATTAATTTGAATATAAGGTGTCCACAAAAGAAATTTCACAAAAAATTGGAGACCACAAAAGATTTTATAGGATGTTAAAACGTAGAATCCACTCAACACTGAGCAACAGTTAGGTGGTAGAAAAGGAAGGACATTAAGTTGAGACCTTTCAAGTGGATCAATTTAGCATTGACTGAATAGATAGCTGTAATCATTTATTAAGTTTATATTTTTTCACTTACAAAATCTATCTTTAGCAAAAAGGGGAGAGGAAAACATTTATTTGAGAAATCTCCCAAAGTATGCTTTTTTCCTTTCATATAGGCACTATGATAATTTTTAGTGGCATGTTAAATTGAATTATTTCATTTACTCCGAGTTAAGAATTACTGTGTAATTTAAAATCATGAGTCTCATAACATTCAGTGTAAGTGTAGCAAAAAGTGTAGCAGAAGGGCGATCATAATGGTGTTGAATGTAATTTTGAAATAGGGCATGGCCTTTAAATCTGGGAGAGAACATTGGAATCCTTTTCAGGGATTTGTGTGTGTGTGCGTGTGCGTGTGTATAGATAGTATATATATACACTCTTCTAATGTTGTACATACATATGCACATTACATACATTTTAATTTATTGACAAAATCAAATTAAGATTTGGAAAAGTGAGATATTCTTATATAAAATAGTGTGTTTGAAACCAATCTTTGTCTTAAATTAGCTGTAGCACATGGTTGTTGTCTGTACTGGGCTATTTGCTGTTTGAATGTTAGAGGTCTACAGTCTTTGTGTTGGCATAGTTTCTGTAAAAAGAATTAAAAATATCAGGGTAGTGGAAAACTAGATCTTTATATTTTTGTTTTGGCATGCATTTACTAGATATCTTCTAAGCAATGTTTTTGCTGTTGAGCTGTCATAGTATTCTATTTTTAAGTTTATTTACTTTATTTTAAGGGGTATTGTTATCACTTTTAGAAGTGTCTTGACTTTTACACAAAGTATACATATTCAGGACTTTAAAAAATAGCAGTACACGTTTTAACAGTAAGGATTTATGCCAAAATGTTTTACTTTGAGATTTAAATAACTTGCAGAGCAGTAATGTGTTTTGTGTGAGATACAAATAGAAAAATGACCCAGTATATTAATTGATAACTTACTGGAGAGTATCAGAATTACCCAGTAGCTCCTACAGAATGTCATAAATTCTCTAAGACTAAATATTAATAATCATTTATTTGTAGTAATAATGTTTCTGATTTCGTTGTTGAAAGTTGCAGATCTCTCACAGTCTTTAGAGACATATTTCTGCCTACGTTTCCTATGGAAGCGGAGCACCGCTTTCTTTGGCTCCAACTAGGATGGAGATCATAAGTTCTACATCAGTTGACTAGAAGTAAACTCTCATGAATGTCTGTTCAGTTTCATGTTAAATTGTCAAATTTACCTTAATGGCATATTAGGCAGCAAAGTTTAAATATACATAGAGTACATTATCATGTGATTTCTCTTCTGTTCCCCCTAAATATTTTTGGACTAAAGATGACAAGCTCAAAAGTATGTGTTTTCCTCCTCAACGAGTCACTTAAAAACCCTGTTTGCCAAACTATTAGTCTATCTTTTAGAAAACTTAATGTGTACTGCTATTTTTAAAACCAAAAAGACAACATGACTATGCGTAAAAGCATTTTTCTTAGTCTTTCCTTTGTCTTGATCTGTTGTTAACAAGAATAGAACTGCCAGACTTAAAATATTCTACTATTGTGCTAAAATAAATACAATTTAGATTGCACAAAACTTTCCTTTAAAGAAAATATAACTCAGCCGTTTTTTAAAAGAGCTGTGTTGTTATCTATTTGCAGTCTTTTTTCAGAGCAAATTCTAACAGCTAGTTGTAAATTATTTAAAAAAATAGAAAATTACTAACATATTAGTTTTAGGGGTTTTATAGAGGGAGAAAAACAAAACGGGACCAAAGTTTATGTGCCTTCTTCAGTAGTCTTAATTGACCTTTTCTTCCTATTCGAGACTAAGATGTAGTATCAGTATTCTGGTTTTCAGGAAATATGTACTATATAGTTTTAAAAGAATGTTTTCCCACAGACTATTAATACAAGCAAAGAATTGTAACTGTATAAATGAAGTCTCTGTTACACTCTTGCCTTTATCACATAATATTCATTATGTAGCATTGTGGAGGTCCAAGAACAGAGCTGCTCTGAATCTCTGTGATAGTCATTTTTAATTTTTGTAACCTGAGGCATATGTTCCAGAGAACAGGGATATTCGTCTGGTCCAGTGACCTTGGTGATAATAGTCATGATTGAAAGCTGCTTATGGCAAGCTTAATTCAGCACTGTAAACAGATTTTTATTCGTATGTTGTTTTCAATTTTTGAATCTATGTTGTAGTTGTAATAACAAATTTAAATAGCCATTTTTGATGTCATACTCTGGCCTTTTCCCACTTACTGTTGTTATTCACATATTTAAAAAAATTCATCCCACATCCAGATAGTACTAATTATAAAGATTGCTGACCAAGCAAAGTTTTGCATCAAAATGTCACCTCATTGCTCTGACCAAAGACTGACTTCTGGTTTTAACTCCTTTCTATTAAGCATTTTTTTCCCAAGCTCCTTTCTGAAAGAAGACCTAGTGCAAAGCGGCCTTTACTTTCTATTTCTTATCGGTGAAAAGACTACTTAGAGAAAAATGGGAGTTTAAATGTGAACCGAATGAACTAGGATAACAAGGTTTTGATGGACATTTTCAGTACTGTATTTAAGAAAAAAAAATAGCACAGTTAGGAGCCTCTGACATTGTCTCATGTTTTACACGGTCTGTTCATTAAATTCCCTTTTTCAGCTCATAAGAATGTTTATCTAACAGAAGAAGATACTGTAAATATTTGTAACAACATTTTTTTTTAACCAGGCCAAAAAAGAAAAAAAAAAGGTTTTTGGGAACAACTTAACATATAAAATGATTTTATATAAAATATCAATTGTCTTGTATATTTTGATAAGCAGCAGTACCAGCTTTCATTTGTAACACAGTTTGTGGCATTGGAGAAAAACGATTTTGTGATTGTTGAAGTGAATTATGTTATAAATGCAAAGAGAAGATAAAATATTAAAAACATTTTCTAAATGCGTAGTGCATGGTTAATTCAAGCTTCTGTACACTACAGTATATTCCATTTTCATTCAGTTTGTATATTTGTTGACTATTACTTAATATCTCTAATCTCTTTCCCTAACAAGTATAGCATTGTAGCATGCCTTTTAATAAATGTCATGACATCTGTACTCTCTTAAAATTTTTGTGTTCTTGTCTGTACTTTGGGTTTTCCCTTGTCTTTCCTGTAATTCTAATGATGTCATGTTTTTTTTTTAATTTCCATAGCCATCCATTTAAACTTGTCATAGAATAATAGCAAGCATATATTTATACAACATAAGTCTACTAACCACCTCTTTTTAAACTAAAGAACAAAATTTCATTTTGGGGAGCAAGCTGCTTTTCTAATCTTATGTAACTTTCTGTGGCACTCCTTTTGTATGAGCAAGTACAGGTTGGCGCATGTGCTCTCTCCTTTCTCCTCTCTCCAGCGCGTGTGCATGCGCACACACAGTATATGTGCAGTGCCAAACGAGTTGGAACACTTTCTAATTTAGTTCAGTTTTTGGCTTAGTATTCATAAATTCTGAAACATGAGGTGTGATCTCTAACCAGGTTTGCATCCTTTTTAATTAAAGGGTACATATTGCTTTTCCTTAGACAAATATTTCTGGGTTCTTTTAAAGAGTTATTGAATTGTAGGAGTCTAAGCAGAAATTTATTTTAATCTTTTACTCTAGTATCTTTTGGAAGAGAATTTATTTTTAATAGAATAGAAAATTAGGTAAACACTATACTGATCTTTGCTGGCTCCCCTTTTATCTCCATAAATGTAACTAGATGAATTTTTTTAAGCATCATAGTCATTTTTGTCAGCAAAGGATAAAATAATCCTATGGCCAAATGAGGTTTTTATAAACTTACTTGACCATGAAATGCTCTTAACCATCATTAAGAGCTGCAGTTTTGAGCACAAATGGATCTAAGATATCACCTAGTTCAGTTTCCACTTTTTAAAGATAAGCAACATAGAGAAGGAAGTGAGTTGCCCAAAGCCACATGCCAGTTAATTGCAGAGTCTGGAAGAGAAACCAGGCCTCCTTGATGTTATCCATTGCACCCAGGTGTTGTGGTTTTGTCCTGCTAAGTGCTGTGAGGGTTATGATCTCAAAGGACTACACGAAATTGGGGTCTTAATACTTAACCAAAACTAATTTAAAGGCACTGCATAGCAGTGGGGGTATTTCTACTGAAGGGTAAAAATGCCTACCTACTTCTGAAAATTTTAAACTAAAAATGTAATTTCAAGTTGTAAATTTCAGAAAACTAACTCTTAAAAAATGTGGTTACTATTTGTAATAGTTTGCTAGGGATGGCATAACAAAGTATTCCAGACCAGGTAGTTTAAATAACAAGTTTATTTTCTTAAGTTCTAGAGACTAGAAGTTTCAAGATCAGGTGTCAGCAGGATTGATGTTTTTCTCAGGCCTCTCCTTGGCTTATAGATGACCATCTTCTCCCCATCCCCTCACATAGTCTTTCCTCTGTCTGTGTCTGTGTCCTGCTCTCTTTTCTCAATACCGGTCATAATAGCTTAGGCCACCTATCTGACCTCATTTTACCTCAGTAACCTCTTCAAAGGCCCCATCCCCAAATACAGTCACATTCTGAGACAGTAGAGTTTAGGACTTCAACCTGAGAATTTGGGAACATAATCAGCCCATAACACTTCAATAAAAATTATTCAATTTACCCAGTACTGATTGTACCAGCAATTAGAAATTCATAGTATAGGGGAAATGTCATTCTAAATCCATAAATAAAATAGTTTTGAACTCTTGCCTTTGATAGGAAGGCCCCCAAGTGGGTCATGAGGCCTCTAGGCAATTCTAGTCAGAATACATATAGCTAAAACTATCTTACAGCTAATTATGGATATGTAGGAACACATCTCTTCAATATTATCTCCACTCTTTGAAGTAAGTCATTTCAGAGCAATGATCATTTTCTAAGACATGCCATTACTTGAATAGTTGCAAGAATAGTCAAATAAGACACCATCAAGCTGTGACCGTTTTTTAATGCTCAGCATTTGTCGATAACAATTGGGATGCTGGGTTAGGAATAGAAGTGTAAAATCCACTCTGTTTACAATCTGTGTGATTGTGCCTGCATCAGTGATTTTTTTCTGTTGTTCTGTTTCAGCTTATAATGGGAATTTGTCATTTTCTTTCAAAACAATTTTTTGCTGAACTGATAAAATTCTAATAACAATTTTGTTGGATTTATTGCATTCATAAACTTTTGGGTTTGGATGGAGAACTTTCACTTCTGGTAGTATAATTCACTAGGAAAAGTTAATGATACTAATGTTTCATGAAGATTTGTATATTTTATTCCTATGTTCTAAGGATACGGACAGAAAATACAATGGTTTTGTTGGATTGTACTCAGATTAAGTAAGGTATCCCTAAAGTGATAGAATTATCTGCTAAATCTTTGGTCCTGCATAACACAAATGTTAAATTCTAACCTGTTAGAGATTGGCTTTAACCTAATGAAAGCTGTTAAATTAGTTATTAGTAATTAGTTATATTAATGTTCGACAAAGTACACTTTCAGGCAATAAACACTATTAGAGATAAATTTCATAGTGCCATATTTATATAATAGAATACTTTATGCAAATGAACACAATAAAGCTGCATAAAAGCTACATAGAAGACTCACAGATGTGATGTTAAATGAAGCCATACACAAAATACATAACATAATTCTATTTACATCAAGTTCAAAAACTTGATGTAGTGGTTGCCTATGGGAAGGAGGTAATTGAGAGTATGAAAAGAGATTTCTAGTGTGTGGTTAATGTTTTATTTCTTGACCTTTGTGCCAGTTACCCAGGAGTGTTTACTTTCTGATGATTCATTGTGCTTGTACACCGAGGATTTGTACATTTTTAGTGTGTTATACTTCATTTAAAAGGATTTTGAAAACATCGTAATAGAGCAAGGTGCTGCAGTTCATTCTCTTTGAATCAGCTGATTCTACCCAGTGAATTACAAAGTACTCCAGATACCATGGACTGAGTTTTACTGTGAAAGTCTACAAATGTATATATTCCATTTCTCTTACCATGGCATACCTACAAGAAAAATGTTTCCCTGACAAAACAACATACCCTGTATTTTCAACTAAATTCTATATTTTTGAACAGTTTCATATCTCAACTAAATTTAAAAGATTTTGTTAATACAGTTGACCCTTGGACAACACAGGTTTGAGCTGCATGTGTCCACTTATGTGAGGAGTCAGAGATTCCACAAACCATGGATTGGAAACAGTATTTTCTATGTGGTTGGGAATCCATGAATGTGAAGGCCCGACTATGTGCTGTTCCACGCCATCTATGCCATTTTAAATAAGGGACTTGTGCATCTGTGGATTTTGGCATCCACGAGGGGTTCTGGAATCAATCCACATGGCTTTCAAGGGATGACTGGAATTAAGTTTGAGGGAAGTCAAAAGCTATACTCTGGCGTTTGACTCAGGGGGTTGGTGCCTTCACCCCTGCGTTGTTCACAGGTCAAGTTCTGTTTGTGCAGCTAAGCTTGATCTGGTGGACTATTTTGATATCTGGTCTTTATATATTTCCATCAAAAAAGCCAAAAAGACCTACATAGCTCTCTAGCATCCTAAGAGGAGATTTTATACAAATTAAGATTCTTAAATATATACTAATTATTATAGTGTGATGAACCCCCACGTACCTAATACCCAGCTGCAACTAATGGCCAATCTTGTTTCTTCATCCCACTCCCTGGATTATTTTGAAACAAATCCCAGTCATAATTTTACATACAGACATTTCAGTTCAAGTTCATACATTGCAATGGCTGATAGTCTTTTCATATATAGTTTATCTATCTCTCTCCTCCTTTATTTCCTCTCGCAACTTATTTGTTAATGAAGTTGAGCTGTTTGCTCTAAAAATACCCAATAGTCTGGATTTTGCTGGTTATGCTCCCATGATGTTATTTCTTTAATATGTCTCGCCATCTCAAATTTTCTATAAATTGAGAGCCGCTTCTTTCCTTCTTTGCCTACGTTTTTTGGAGGGAGGGGCAAGAATATTTCATAGATGGCATTGGGCACTTACATAATTTTTTTTTTGGTAATAGCTATTGGTGATCATTGCTTAAGGTCCATTAATTTTTAGGAATTGCAAAATGACAAAGTTCTATCATTCTTTGCTTGTATTATTTGGATTACTCTTATATGATAAGAGAAACTTCCCCATATCTATCGACTGTTTGATTAAGGTTTATTCTCTATAGAAAAAATAAATGCTTCATTCCTTCCCTTTATTTGCTGATTTTTGAAGTAATTATCTTGTTTTCTATCCTCCAACAATTTGTTTACCTTTTCTTAAACCCGTATTTTTATGGAAAATTTCAAACATTTGTTAAAGTAGAAAGACTAATATAATGAAACTTCGTGTTCCTGTCACCTAACTTATACAATTTATATTGTGTTTAATCTTCTCTAACCCTACTTACTCTCCCCTTCTACTTAGATTATTAATGAATTAAGATAATTCATTTTGTAAAGTAGTATATTGATAACTGATCAGTAAAATTTGTTTATAATATTTTTAAATCTCTGCCTAATCCATAATTAGTTATTTTTAATTGCTATTTTTTTCAGTTGTGCCTTTTCTCTCTTTTTCAGCCATCTTGCCAGAAGTACCTTCAAAGAAACTGCTTTTCACTTGTTTTGATTCCCCAAATAGGTTTGCTTTTTAGTCCATTAATGTTTTATGTTTCATACTGTCTTTGATTTTGTTTTGTGGTTCTTTTGCAAAAGATTATGTTACTCATAGATGTATGCTTTGATTGCCTTGTTTAGCTTACGGATTTCTACTGCGTAGCTATTCCTTATTACAAAAACAATAAATACAGGCTTGAGAGTGAAATAAAACTAGGTAGGAAGAAAAAGTTAAACCAAAAAAGGGTTTAGGATTGTCCCAATGATTCTCTCATGCCCCACCCCCCATATCACTTTTTGCTGTTTTAGTGGAGGCAGATTTGATGGACAAATATGTTTGCCGGAGGTCCAAAGTTGTAAAAGTTACTCGAGCCATGCCAGCAAGGACCATGATAAAGTTGTAAAGTGCTGGAATGTCCTTTCTTACAGCATGATGCTAGCTTACAAACTAGTTCTAAAGAATTTACCGGATTCATTGATATGTTTTTAAACATCTCTCAGTATGGTCCAAGAACTGTGGCTCTCAGCCTCAGATTTTCTAAAACAGGCATAGTATCTTTGTATTATAGTTTTTTTTTTAATATAGTTTTTAGAGCTATAGAATTACGTGTTACCTGTGTGCTTGGCATATAACACTTTTAGACTAATCTAAATTCTCACAAATAAAGACATAAAGATTCGAGATTACAGGGTTCTAACGATAACCATAACCCCTGTTCACTAAGTAGAGTCTTGCCTTAAGAAATAAAGCACTCATGCAGAGACCAACATACAGTACATTATCTGAATGAATAAAAATTCACCATTTCCTTGCAGCTGGTAGGAGCTTCTGGTGGAATCAGGCCCAGTTGTTTAGCCTGACAGCCCCCATCCCCCACTCCTGAAGTACAGCTACCAAGACCATTCTAGTTGGAACCCTGGTGCTTCTGGTGACTTTGTGAGCAGCAAAAGAACAGATTCCCCCGATATGATCAAACCTAAAGAAGCCAAAATATATTCCTTGCACAATGTGTTAGTTTATTAGAGCTGCCATAACAAAGTACTACAGACTGGGTGCCTTAAACAACAAATGTATTTCCTCCAAGTTCTGGAAGATGGATGTGCAAGATCAAAGTGTCAGCATGTTTGGTTTCTTCTCCCCTTGATTTGTAGATAGCTGCCTTCTGTGTCCTCACATAGTCTTCCGAGTGTGTGTCCTAATCCTTTCTTAGAAAGAGACCAGTCATGTTGGATTAGGGCCCACCATCTGACCTCATTTTACCATAATTCCCTCTTTAAAGGTCCTATCTCCAAAACAGAAAACCAGCTATCCCTCCAACTAAGCCAGGAATTTGAATTAAATAGGATGCCGCCAGCATGGTGGAGCCTCTGTAGACAGCTGTTCCTTATTCCTCTACCAGCGCCTTCATACTCAGCACTTTTTTTTTCCATTTAGAGCAGTTTTTCTCAACTCTTTATTCTCTTTTGATAAAATTCTCATTCCACCCATCCTAGGGTCATTAGAAGGTTTATAATAATGTAAACATCCTGGCTAAAAACAAAGCAATGAAAATTTTTTGAGAACAAAGGTATTTTGGTCTTTAAAAATATCCATGTTTTCAGCCTTACTAAGGCAATATCACTATGAACACTGAGTGTAGCAGCTTGCCATCATAAGCCTCATGCAGTGTGGAAGGCACAGCATTTTCAAAGCCAAGCCTGCAACTTCTTGGTTTACAGAACCAGAGGTGCAAACAAATCAGCTTAGCAAATGGACATTTGACGGGAATGATAGCATATAAAATTGGTTCTCTTCTTTGTGATAGGGAATTTCTTCGTCCCTAAATTCTCCAGTGTGCTTTTCTAAATGTGTATTTATGCAACTTTCTCAAAGTTGTGTCACTTAAACCCTTCTTGAGTTTTTGTTTGTTTATTTTTCTGGCAAAGACTGAATATTAGGAAGGAAGAATTTCCCCTCCAGAGTTTCACAGAGGAAATTTGGGTCTACCCTTGACACAAGAAACAGTTAGCCTGAATTTATCCTGCAGCTGGACTAGATGATGTTGGAATTTGTTTTTCTTGGAAACAAATCTCAAAGTTCACCCTTTAGAGCATCATCAAGATGAGAAAATGGAAAGAGATTTTAATATCAATTTGAAGAATCTAGAAATGGATTTTTGTTACAACTACTTAAAGGACAAACAAGGTTGGTATTTGAGCCTTTATATTTCAGATTTCATTGTCTTCAGGGCTTCAATTATATATCCCAAAGAAAACAAGCTCAATTACAAGTTAACTTTTTTTGAAAAGTTTGGAAAAGTTAGCCTCTCCCCAATGTAGGGTAATAGTTTCTAAAGTTAGCCAAGCGAATATTTCTTTGGCCACCCACAAACTTCAGATTTGTACAAATTTGTACAAATGTTGCATTGGCATTCAGATATTCACAAAAACAGGCAAATAAGTCCAGTTGTATTTTACTTACTAGTTGCCTTGATGGCCTGCAGGCCTCAGCCACCTACCTGGGACTCTTAAGACTCACTGCAACCACACCAGTTCTTTGTCCTGTTTCCCTCTCCTGCTTGTGTGCTCAGGTTCTCATCTCCATCCTACCTCCCCAGAGAACTCACTCTGTCCACAAACCAACATCTTGATCCATGGGGCATTCTGCTGCATCTGCCTCGTGTGCACTAGTGGATTTTCCTATCAGCCTTTTAAAAGGGCTCAAATTGCTTCAATCTTAAAACAAGGAATAAAATGCCCAATGCTTCTTTGCCTGCCTTTCTGTTTCTTTTCTTCCCCTTCAAACTTCCAAACAGAATTGTCCCTGCTGCTTCAACTTCCTACACTCATCAAGGCCACCTCTTTTCTGCCACATTGTAGGAACTCAAAATCAGAACTTGCTTTAGAATAAAAACTACACTCCCCTTAAAGCAGAGAACATTTACTTTGTGTTTGCAGTAGGAATTGTAGCACAGATGGTACCAAACATGCAATACAAATAACACCCTTTGGCTAACGAATGTGTGCTGAGTGCCACGTCGGTGCTACAGCTTGTTCTGAATGCTTTCTCATTCCATATTCTCCACATGCCTAACAGCCTAGAATGTCACACTTGAATCTCTGAAATTTATATTAGGAAAATGAGTTTTTAAAATTAAAAAAAAAAGAAAAACATTTTCTATATTTTCCCCATACTAAGATTCTGATATGCACCCTTCCCACCTCTTAGTGAAGAATCACTATCTAGATGGTCAACATTTAGGGAAGTGACGATTTCTTCTTTCTTCTAAATTGACTGTGGACCCAGACTTTCATCATCAGGGACAAGACATCCCAGGAAGTACAGACGATTAGAATGCAAACACAGCCTTGCAATTAGGGCCTCTGAATGCCAGGTGACCTTTCTTCTTAGAGTGGAAATGTCATTGTCATGTTTTTCTTTTAATTTGTGACTAAGAATGAATGTCATCACCCACAATCTCGTGCTCTTCTGATTACCAGCCACTATATAAATAACACAGATACATATAATTGTATTTCCCAAGTCTACAGACATATTTAAAGGGAGACGATCCTTCATTTAAAAAATAAGAAAGCTAAAACCTGGAGAGATGATGTCCTTGATGAGACCGAGGTGAATTTGAAGCTAATTCCTGTACGCTCAGGAAATTGTTGGCCATTCATTGATTCAGCACATACTAAAGTACTTATGTGAGGTCCTGTGGTAACACAGTTAAATGAGACAAGGCTCCTGTGCCCTGGTTGGAGGGAGAAAGAGAATTAAGCAAGCATTTATACAGCACTGTAAGAGAGGGCTTTATAAAACACCAGAGGAACACAACAAAAGGAAGAAGAAGCAGGAGAGAAGTCTGGGTGGAGTCTTGGATGATGTAATAGGAGAGTCTAGGTGACGCTGTTGTAACAGGTAAACCCTAAAAATTCATAGTTTCCAACAATGAATAAAAGTTCATTTATATGGTCTGGGCAACTATTCTTCATCCTGTAGCTATATCGTCTGAAACAGATGGCCTCCAAAGTCTCCTCAGCAGGAAAAGAGCAATGAGTTATTAAATGCCTTGTCTGAGAAGTGACTCATAGGATGCTTATATTATGAAATATGATTGCATGGGACATGCTTATACTGAGACAGCATTTGTTATTTATCTGAAATTCAAATTTAATTATCCCATATATATATTTTTTTAATTTGCTGAATCTGGCTCTAGTTAAGGAAAGGTTAGCTGACATTCCGTGTAGGGTTGTCACACCCAGCAGCAAAGCTGGATGGACCCTGAGCATTGACCTGACATTTTGAGCTGCACAGCCCCCACAGACACCACTAGCTCTTGCTGGCATGTAGACGGGGCGGGCAGAGCAGAGCCCAGGTGGTGGCCAGAAGACACAGCTGTTAGAAGAAACGCAGGGCTGCTGATGTGGGCAGGAGAGTGTCTATGCTGACAGTCCTCTTCCCAAAGCCAGAGCCTTTCAGCTACCTGGCCTGGAAGTTCACGAGGGATTCTAGGGTCAGAGCTGATCTTACCTGGTCAGTTGCAGAAGGGAAGAGGAATCCTGCGAGGCACTGTGTCCAGATGTCCTAGTGGCTACGCAGCCTGAAGCAGGTTACAGAGGGAGGTGTGTTACTGTTCTTGGACTGTGCCCTCCACACAAACTGCCATCAGAGGCACAGGGGTCCATGTCCCAAGCTCCAGCATCCAGGCTCAGCCTTCACAGTGGCAGAACCCTGGCATGTGGCAGAGCACATTCTGTCAGGCCTGTCCCTATATTTGCAGTGCTTGTGGCAAGAGTAAACATATCTCATGTCAAAAAATACACTTTCCTACATATAAAATTGAAAAATGTGTGCAAAGCTCTGACTTTCATGTGGCTAAAAGTTGACAAGCTATTAAAGATGATTGAATATACTTATTATTGCACATGCCTGGGTGTTCTGTTGGGAAGCCAGTGCTATTTGGATGAGTAATTAAAGACATAATTCATAAGATTTATATAAGTATTCCATAAAATTAGGGTTTTTGTATTTATTTCAGAAAAATTATGTTGACATTAAAGATTTTCACATAATTTGCTCTCTTTTGGCAATAATCATTCAAAGCAAAGGTTTACAAACTTTTTTTATAAAGGACCAGATAGTAAAAATTTTAGGTTTTGGGGGCCATATGTTTTTTGCACAAACTACTCTGACACTGTAACATGAAAACATATAAATGTTGAGCAGCATATCTGTTTTTCTAATAAAACTTCATTTACAATACAAAAACAGGTGGTAGGCCAGATTTCATCCTGCAGGATTAAAAATAAAATGTAATTGTGTTACAGAATACAAAATTTGAATATATTTTACCAGAAACAGCAAAAGAAATAAAAATAAAAAATTTAAATTATTCAAATACATTTTTAATAAGTTGTCTTCTAAAATATTCAAAATCCTATGTTAAAATTAAGAATTAAATACAAATTGTGATTAGTTAATATCAACATTTTGAGTCAAAATTGTTCTAATAAAACTGAGTTTTACTTTAATTTTGTAAAATCTGATTAAATCTTAGTAAATATTTTTATGAAAAATAAATCCATGCACATTTCTAGCCTTTACGGTTCACTTTGTTCCCAACGTTAAGAACTGGTATCAAGCTTCATCTGTATTATATCTAGACCTATATATTCACAAATTTAAAAGTCATATGAATCGTTAATGTTGCAAATGTTTCTCAGCTGTCATGAGCAATTGTTGCAAAAATTGGAGATTTGTGAGTACCTCTAGAGCCATGAATCAGAAAGAATATGAAGAAAAACAGAAAATGGACACTAAGCACTCCTGGAAAATGGCTCTTCATCATGTGAGAATCTGTAACTTTCGTGCCATTACAGAGAAGGGGTTTAATGTCAATTAATCAGTCTTCTCTCTCTTTTATGTGTTTTCACTTCTCAATCCTCCTTACTTTTGGAGGCGTCCACCTATGCGGTCAGCAGTGACACAATGAGAAACTTCCTGGGCATTTGGAAGCTGCCACCTCTTGTTTCAAGTAGTGGGGCGAGAGATGTGGAGAGGCATCTCCTGCGTCTGGATGGGGTTGTCCATGGGCGTGGATGTGTAGAGTGACGGGTTGCTTATGTCCATACTACGAGTAGAATTCTGAGTGACAAGGTACTTGTGTGATTTTTAATCATTTAATTTTTATTTTTATGCCAAGTCTTTTTTTTTTTTTTTTAATAATTTTTCTTCATTAAAATGTTCTGCTTTCTCAGGCAGCTGCTGAAGATGGCAGAGGGGCAGGTCCTGGTGCTCGACGGCCCAGGCCATCACCTTGGGCACCTGGAGACCCATCGTTGCCAAGCAGGTACTGCTGGGCCCGGAGATGGTGATCGTGAGGACATCAACATTTCTGGCAATTTCTACAAAACAAGTTAAAGCATGTTGACCTTCTTCTGCAAGTAGATGTTCACCAGTGAAGCCCACTTCTGAGACCTCAGCCTCATCTTTTGGATGGTGTGCATTAGGCTATCCCCGAGACCAAGTGAGGCCAGGCTGCTCTAAACGGCTGAAGCATTTGATGGGACCTTGCCGCCCCATGACAAGAAAAAGCAGAGGTGACTCCTGCTGCCCTCCAGACTGTGCTTCTGAAGCCTGTGTGAAAGGCTGTCTACACAGAGTCCTGGCATTTGAGATATACAAAATTTGAATGTATTACAAAGGTTTACTTTTAGAACCTGTACAAAAATATACACTTGACTCTACACTAGTCATACTATTTCCAGAGTACTGTATTCAATTTGTGGCATAAATGAACTCTTTAGAAAAAAGGAGTTTAAAACAACAACAACAACAACACAAAAAAGTTACCCAGAATGATGAGCGACTCAAAGCCACGTCCTCAAATGCTATATGGAGAGCAGGTCCAGCTCAAATAAGTTATGATTTGTGATAATGCATATTAGTTAAATCAAGAAGGGAGGGATTCTGAATAGCCAGGATGCTCTCGAGCCATCGTCACACCTGTTGGTTTTGTTGCCTAGCATTTTTACTCTTTTGATAAAACATTACCCTATATTTCCACTGGAAACCATCCTCCCCAGCTCAGTCCTTGGGGTTTGGGTGAGGCTGATCCCACACTGAGGGCAAGCCCTCGTGGCTCTAGGCTATCTATTGATCCTATTATCCAGTAGAATGGTATGGTTTGTTTAGCTATGGTCACTTGTCCCCAGGGATAAATAGGCTCAAGGCTTTCCTGTCCCTCTTGGGGAAGAGGAGTTTTCTCTATCCACTGGATTTGAAGCTGAGAGGATATAAAACTGCTACTGCAGCATCTACCTTATGATTGTGAGGGGGAAACCTAAGAACTAAGCAAGCAGAGCTAAGAGGATTCCAGAGGCACTGTTTGTGTTTGGTTAAGTCACACCTTAAGTGAGATCTGTCAGGGAACCTTGAAAGGTATAAGAGCCAATGGGTTCCAGTTTTGCTTTCAACATTTTGGATCATTTTAAGTCACTTGGACCAGAAACCTCCTAAGTAGTACACAGCAGGGCTATGAAGGAGAGGAGTTTTGATAGCAGCTGGTGAGTTGGTAATATATAGAACTAGCCTGTTTGGGCAGGGGCAAGTGGCTTGATTTAGATGATGTGTGACAACCTGTGTTTTATGACCATTTAAGGTTTGTAGCCTGTCAATTCAATATTGTAGCTGATCCTGGTGAATTGTTTTTAAGAAGTAGCTACCATAATGCAAAAGAATAATTTGATTTAAAAATTACCTGTGAGTACTTAGGGTTTATTCCACAAACCTGCCAGAGAAAATCAAAGCATAAAAAGTCCTTTGAACTGGCTAATACATGCTTCCCTTTCCATTACCCACTTTGGCACAGATTCAAAGTCTCTCATTTGTATCCATTTTAAACCAACTGTGTAAGCAAGTCAGTACAATATGGGGCATCATCAGAGTCCTGGAAACAGTCAGTGTGGGAGACAGTCATCTGGGGACATATAATCTAGGAACTACCAGCCCTTGAATGAACAGGAAATGAGACATGTCAGGCGATGACTAATCTGAAGATTTTCTACACAAGCTTGCTTCAAGGATGTGCAGCTGAGTTGAACATTAACACCCACTGGCAACCTAGGACTGACAGTGACTGACTCCATTCCTCTGTTCCTTCCCCGAACATGTAGAACACTTACTAGGTACCAGGAATTTTGCCAGATAGCTGATTAATATAGCATTTGCTGTGACCTTGAGCAATTTATAGTCCAATGAGAAAGACAAGTGCTAAAAGTGGCTTGTAGAGGACTGTGGAAGTAGAAATGTATATTTAATATTTGTGTATTTCACTGTATGTAAATTATACTTTGATTTTTTTTTTTATTTTTAATGGGAAGAAAAAAAGAATCACTTTAAAGAAGTACTGGAAATCGAGGTAGGGTATTATAAGAACACCAAAATACAGAAGATTTGTGAAAAATATAAAGCAGAGGTGATCAAATTAAGGGGAAAAAAAGATCCAATGCACCTATAACCCCATGAAAGCAGAAAGAGATCTCCAAAAAAGTGAACTTTATAATTACAATTTCAGAATAACCTCAAGTTCAGAGACAACAGGGACAAGGAGAAGGAAGTGGTATGATGGCAAGCTGGCAAAGAATTCACAAACTGCAAATATCTGCACTCATTTTCTGCTTTAGAAATGGCTAGTTCTGATTTTGTTTCCCCCAGCGAAAATTTTAAGTAAAGTTCCTGCTTACCAAATAAGATGAGAGTCATAATACAAAATACTCCCAGAGAAGGCACTGGGGCCATAGAAAGTAGCCACTGCCCAGGTTCCCACTCCCACCTCCAAAATGAGTGAAGCTAAGACCACTGCAACCAAATGTGCATTTACTCCTAAGAAAGTAGAGATTCACACCTGGGCTGGGGAAATATATCCAAACTACTAATTCAAAACATAAGAGTTTTAACTAAAATATAAGAATCAACCATCAAAAATTACAAAACAATTGAAGGAAACCAGCAGAAGAGTTATCAAACTCTAAATAAATGAACAACCTCCCGATGAAACAGTTAATCAGGAAAGAAAATAATATTAAAATATTATAGTTGGTATACTCAGAAGAATTCAAGAAGTTCTCATTATCTACAGAAATTAAAAGCATTCTATACAAAGAATTGGAGTTCTTGGAAATTAAAAGCATAATTTCTGAAATAAAAAATATTTCAACAGATGGACTGAAGATCAGAATAGGTATAAATGAAGATCAAATTAGTGAACAGGAAGATCAAGTTAGGGGAATCAGTGAATAAAGAAAGAGGAGATGAGAATAAGATTAATATGAGTTGTGGCAGCTAGCTTTTAGGAATTGACTACCATAAATTCCAGAAGGATAAGTAGAAAGAATTGAGAACATGAAATGATCAAAGAATCAAAAGAAACAAAATTTTTGCTGAAGAAAAGCTCAAATGTACAAATTAAAAGGGCCCAATGAGTGCTGGGTAAGAATAATGAAAAACTACATTCTCATGAAGTTTCTAAATTCCAAGGATAAGGAGAAAATCTCAAAATGGCTTGGGGTGAGGGTCATGGGAGACACACCACCTAGAAGGAATTTGTTTTTTTAGGCAAGGCAACCCTTGGTTGACCTCACAAATTGCAAAGAACTTGTCAGTTTACAATCTCTTATTTTTTTACTTTTTAAGCCTACATACAGCACCTGGTCTTCCTAGGTGGTCTCCAAGTACTAACCGGGCCCAATCCTGTTTAACTTCTGAGATCAGACGGGATTGAGCTTGTTCAAGGTGGCATGGCTATAGGCTAGAAGGAATTGATAAATGAATTAGACTGTGGTTCTCATCTGCAGCAGTAGTGCTAGAAGACAAAATTCTGAGGGAAAATTATTTTAAACACAGAATTCTAGACCTCATTAATGTATCATTTAATTATTTTGAATTTAGAATTCTATCCTCAGTTTATCTATAATTATGAGAGCAAAATTAAGTATATTTGGACATGCAAAGATTCAGAAAGTTTACCATCCAGAAATTCTTTCTAAAAGAGATACTCAAACATGTACCAGAAGACTGAGAAGTAGAAGGAAGGGGAAAGAGGAAGATATAGGACACATACACACACACAAAAAAACAGTGGTAAGCAAATCAGTAGAATCTGTAGCTAAGTCCATTGCAAAATAATTGAACAAGATCGATTTTGAAGGTTGTACTATTTGCCAAGGTCAGTGATATGGGTCTTCACTGTCAACCAGTATTTATCAAGGAAGGTCAAGCTCGACTTTCTAGCTCACAGCTGTTACGGGCTTCCTCTGCAGTTGTGTCGGCCATTGCTGGCTGTGTCCTACTTCTCCTCAGTGCTGTGTGTGGCCGCAAGGGTCCTCGAGCTGATCCTGGGTCCGGAAATGACTGTCAGCAAAGCTTCCTTTCGGGGTTTGTAGAACAAACAGACCAACAGCTGAGACTTCCTCAAGTGAGGCAGGTGACAACGTGTGTATGTGTGTGTGTGAGTGACAGATTGGGTGACAGAGTTCCAGTTTCACTTGGTGTTGCCCCCACCACCTGAGATCAGGGGGAGGACAGGTGAATATTATGCCAGCTGTTCCCTGAACTGGAGTGTTTTGAAGTGTCTGAAGTTTGCTCCTGCAGCTTATATTGGTTGGATTACAGGGTGTCTGAGTGCCATCAGAGATCACTTGCCAGTGTAAAATGAGGGGGGATGGCATTACTGTGAAAATGGGGAGGACTAGGGGACTTTCCTGCTCTACTGAGCTGTCACTTCCCATCCATGTTTGTTTTGCTTTTCTGAGAACACTGGGGTTTGGGGTGAGTTAAATGTCAGAGAGCACTGGTTCTAGTATAGCCATGTGCAGCGGCCAGGAGTGTTTTTGATACCCAAGTTCCCCAAACTAACTCCAGGTAGGGTGTTTGGTTTGTGTGCGTGTGTGTGTGTGCGTGTGTGTGTGTGTGTGTGTGTGTGCACGCGCACACATGCATGTGTGCATGTGCGGGGGAGCAGGGAGGGAGAGGTCTGTTAGAAAAGGCAGAGTGATCCTACAGTTTCTCACATGGCAACAAAGTGAGAGTCACTGAGCGTCCAAGAATGCAAAGTCTCCCCTTGCTCGGCAATTATCAATCAGCCGGGCATTTCTCTATAGAGACAGGTCCTGTGTCGGTTTTGAGATCAAGACTCCATTCTGAGAGGGTCAATGCTATCCTTTCATGTCATGTCAGCAAGGCATAGATGTGTGTGAATGTGCAGTGAGATATTCACTTTTATCTGTCAAACACAATTTTTCGATCAACGTAATTTAAAGGCTTCAAACATTTAAATCATTTCTGTTACTGCAAACTTCAAGCAATGAGTTCAGCACCAGAATATATCAAACTCGTTACAGTTAGATATTCAAGCCATCTCCGAAATACCCACATACAAGCAATTTATTTACAATTTGCAAGCCTGCTAGTGATATTCTCAAGCCAGCCTCTGGGAAAAGCTGTACATCATTTCTGGTCAGCAGTGTGATGACCAAGCAAGGGATTTTTGCAGGAAAGTTTTAGGATATTTGGTATCCAGCCTCCCTGTTCCTTGCTCCTTCTGGATGAGAACCCACTGGGCAAACACCAAACTTTACATTGTAGCCATACACGGCGAATGGGGAAAAACCCTACAGATACTGGGCTAGTGTTCACCTTCCATTTCCTGTCCTCTTCCTTCCCACCCTTGGCTACCCCACAGCTCACTGGGGGTTCTCTTAGAATCCCATCCACTTATGTCCTGGGTTGGGGGATGGGACTTTCCAAGGGAACTTTCCTGTAATTCTGATTTGCCAGGATCCAAATTGATTTAGAAAGTCCTATATGTTAGTGCGGTAAAATAAAAATAAAAGTGGTACCTAATTTTTTTTGTCATTGATTTTTTTTTTAACTATTTAACTATTTTTAACCTATTTGTCATTTGCTGCAAGAATACACGCCAGTGACATTTACCCGAAAATAACTCACGGATTACAGTCCTAACCTTACCCCCAAAGTTCGCCATGAAATATCTTGCTTTTATCATTATTTTTGCATTGCTCTAGTATATCAATAGTCTTTGGAAACTAATGACATCATTCTATTTATAACATTCTGTTTTTAGTAGTGGTATTTCCATTTATAAAATATAGTAATTCCCGATTGCTGAAAATGTCAAATCCTAGCAAACAGTGTTCCTATGCGTGATGTTAACGTCGTTCTCGAGCAGCTGTTAGCCAGAGTCATTTAATGAATCCAATGTACTTATACATTTCAGGATTAGAGACAAGTTCTGTTTAGAAATAACTACAAGAACAGTTTTTATATTTTATTTTCTCATTGAAAGCCAGTCAGATTTACTTCAGCCTCAAAGAGCATGTTTATGTGAAATTAAATTAATGCTGGCAGCTAGCTGCCCTTTTTTTCCTAAACGGGAAATGAGTTAAATGTACAGTTCAGTGGTATTAAGTACATTCACACCTCTTTGTAGCCATCAACACCATCTGTCCATAGAATTTTTTTCATCTTGCAAAACTGAACTGCTCTACCCATTAAACACTAACTGTCTATTTTCCTTACCCATCAGCCCCTGGCAACCACCTTTTTACTCTCTGTTTATGGATTTGACTACTCTAAAAACCACATATGAGTAGAATCATACAGTATTTGTCTGTTTTATTACTGGCATAGTTCACTCCGCATAATGCCCTCAAGTTTCATCCACAGTGTAGGATGTGTCAGAATTTACTTCTTTTTTAAGGCTGAATAATATTCTATTGTATAAACATACCACATTTTGTTTATCCATTCATCCTTTGGTGGGTGTTTTGGCTATTGTGAATAATGCTGGTGTGAACATGGGTGTACAAATATGTCTTTGTTGTCATTGAATGTTTTGATTGTGTAGCGAGATGCATAAGATAGACTTCAATATTTATTAACCTTTGATGACTGGAGAAAGGAACAAATTGGGAAGCTCTGTTGACTATACTTGCTCGAGGTCCTTTAAGATCACTTCAGATATTTGTCAGTTATCTCAATATTTTAGGTGGGATTTAAATAATTTATCTAACCACATAAAGGTCCTCTGATGACTAAATTATTATTAAAAAGCTTAGAAAATAAAGTTAAAAATAATTTCTTAAAAGTGTAGAATTGATAGTTTTTCTAGGGGGTCAGAAAACTGATAATCCTGAAGCCTGAAGGAGCTGGTTATAGTGAACAAACAATATATACACAGATAAGCAAAATAAAATGCTGAATTGGTAAAAAGTGTACTTTGCATTTTTCAACATCTAGATAGTGGTTCTGAATTAAATTTTAAAATATAAAATCTGCACATTATATTAATACATACAAAAATAACTTGAAATGTGCATATAATTATATAATTAAAATAATTTTTAAACATGTATTTTTATATTTCTCCCTACCTTCCATCTCTTTTGGCAGATGTTTTTTCTGAGGACATGTAGTAAATCTAATTCAAAGCTATCTAGTTCATTGAAGTCAACCTTTCCTGTTTACAAGCACTGTTGTGTACTTAATTCTGTGTGTGTGTGTGTGTGTGTGTGTGTGTGTGTGTGTGTATCTTTGGCCATTTTACTGGAGTTTGAGAAAGAGGATGGAGAGAACCTTCAGGGTTACAATGCCATCTTGAAACCAAAGTCAAAATTTTATTTGATGAAGTCATTAAAATCTAGATGTCATGGAAAAAGAGAGCTTTCTTTAAATTCTCTTTCAGGAGATGTTGGTGTATTGGCTATGCTCTTTTAAAAGAAGGACAGTTTTCTTAAACTAAATATTTTCTCAGCAATAATCCCACTGCTCTAAATCTAATACTGGTTCAATATTCTCTTTTAATATTCTCTTTAGTATTTGTCTAATGACAAATACTCGAGTATAAGGAGACACTTTTTCACTCCAGATTCCATTGAATAAGAAGTAATTTTTTTAAATTATTTGTTTGAAAGCAAAAATGAGTCAATAAAAAGAATTGATGAAAGTCATACAATCTAATGTAGAATTTAAGAGTAACATCAATTGTGCTAACATAAAATTTTCAAAATGTTAAAAATATGCAAATGTGAAATAAAATATTTAAGATTTTATTCAACTAATTAATTCATGAGGGACTCAGTACAATGTTTACTTCAAAGAATTAGTAAGATATTAAGTTTCAAAGGAAAATTAGAATATTTTTAGTTAGGAATGATAAAACAAATTTGCTAATAGATGCAAAACTGGTTAACTGGTTAACATCATTTAGGACAAAATCTAATTAGTAGGTTTATCTTTTTACCTTGCAGAAATCACTTATATCTCTACTGGAAAAAATTAATTTGCACTGCTATGGACAAAAATCTTTTGCATTATCATCAATTTTCTGCAAATTAACTTCTGCCTTTACAGAATTACAAAATAGCCTAGTCAATAGAAAGTCCATTAAAGGTTCACAACCCTATAGAATCAGATAATCTCCAGAAGCGCTACTAGACAACCCACCACCAGCACCCCACTGAAAAGACACCCAATAATCTCATTTGCCCATTTCCGAGTTGTGGACAATTTTTGCTAACATCGGCAATTTAAAAAATATACACACATACAGGTATATACACAAGTTTATTTATTCATTCTGCTGGGGGGCATGGCAAAAATGAGAGGTTGGTTTAAAAATGTCTTAAATAAATGTATTTTTGTTGAAACAATTACATGATTTCAAAGTTCATGGAGAGCCGAGTTTAACAAAATTTTGCATAAATAACAAGAGACAGGCTACAATACTTGCACTGTCCATCTCCTACCCTCAAAGCAGGCTCTTTTTTATCTTTGCTGAACAAAAAAATAATAATTAGCAAGAAAGCCTGCTGCAAAAGAAGTTAGGAAGTTTATTTTTAACTACTTCTTTTTAAGGCTGCACAACAAGTTTAGCCCTTATATGGAGTATTCATGGGTGGTTAGATTTAGATCAAGCTCATGGTAGAGAGAGAAAGCAAGTGAGGATATGGGTGAAGTATTGGGGGCCCTGCTCTCGGATAGCCCCACGGACATCACAAGCTCAGAGCCTTCAAACTGGAACTTATTTCTTCTGCCCCTGCAGCCTCTCCCTGCCCCAACTTGTAACAACTCCCTTTGGATGTCTATCTCAGTGACTCCCACCCCTGTCAACTCGGTTGCCCAAACCAGAAATTTAGGTGACATCTGTTATTTCACTTTCCTTCTCCTCCATTCTACTGGTCATAAAACCCAGTGGATTCCAATCAGTACTACTCTCCTTTGCCACTTCTCTCTGCACTCATTGCTGGTTCCCTGCTCCTAGGCGTGTCCTTTCTTGCCTGGGTTACCCGCAGCAGCTCCAGGCTGGTCTCCCTACCTCCCTAGCCAAATCCCAATCTCTCAGACTCTGGGAGGATTTTATGATGAGGTCACTGCTTAAAACTCCGTTACAACCTCACAGCAGCCCCCTTTACTTGATGTATGAGGTCTTAACTTATTTATCTCTGCATCTTAGCGCCTCTCTCTAACCACCTGTTCCCATTCGAAGGAGGTCCTCCCCCCCCCCGCCCATTTCTAGAATACACTCTCTTGTCACTGTCTCTTTGCGTATGACTTTCTCACCTGCCTGGATTCCTCTCTCGCGTCCTTTTTCTTCCTCAGGGGCTTAGTTTATTTACTTTCTCAGAGCGACAGGAACTCCTGCCAGCCCTCCACCCCCACCTCCCACCGCAACTCTGTCGCCCTTTAAGGACTTGTCACCTGTTCAAGTCTGTCGCTCCTGAATGGCCTGGACCGGCGGCTTCTTGCCCTCTCAACTTGTCCCTGGAGCTCCAGCCCCCTCACCCCAGCTCTCTTTCACCACCTGGAAGATTCTTGTTCTTTCTGCCCCTCAGCACAGTTCTTTGCCGCCCTAGGGGCGCCTCTCGGAGTCCCGGACCAGCTCGGGTCCCACGTTCGTTTCACACGCTTCGGACACCATGGACATTCGCTTCTAGCACAGTCCGGGGCCCTCCATTTAGCTGTGTCATTATCCGCAGGGTGACTGTCCCCCCTTTCTGAACGTACGTACCGAGCCGGACCCTGCCCCCTTTGCCCGCTGTGTGTCCCCAAGGCCCACCGCGCGCCCGGCAGGTGCACGAATGAATGAAGGAGCGAAGGAGCGACTGAATGATTCATGCATGAGCGTCCGCGGGGAGCGCAGCCCCAGCCCCGCCGCCTCCCCGGGACCCCGCGGCGCCCCGGGCTCCCCCGCGCGGCGCCGGAAGCGGCCGGGCCGGCCCCCTCCCCGCGGCGCCCGCCGCCTTATCTCGGCGCCGCGGGGCGGCGGGAGGAGTCGCGGGCTCGCGGGAGGCCCGCGGCGGCGGCGGGGGCGGCGGCATGGGCCCGGGGCCCCGGGGCGCGGCGCGGCCGCCTCGCCGCCTGCTGCCGCTGCTGCTGCTGCTGCTGCTGCCGCTGCTCGGCCTGGCCCGCGGCGCCGCCGGAGCGCCGGGCGCGGACGGTGAGTGCGGGCGCGGGGGGCCCTGCGGGTCCCCGGCGGGGCCTCGCGACGCCCGGCCGGGCGCGCCCGGGACGCTTCCCCGCCCCGGGCCGGGCCCGCGCGGGGCCCCAGCGCGCAGCGCAGGTGGGGCCGCTCTGGCCGTTGGGGCTCGGGGGGGGGCGGGCTCAAAGAAGCAGGAGGGGCTCCCCGCTCGGTCTTCCCCGTCCCCGCCCCGAGGCCGCCGGAGAGACCGGTTTCGAGGTGGCCGCGCTCGCGCCCCGGGGACCTGAGGCCAGGTGGGGGCTGGGCGCGGGCGATGCCGCCGGGAGAGCCGCGCCCGTCGTGGGAGGGCGTGGAAGGGCGTTCCGGCTGCTCTGTCACGCTTCCGGCTCGGCTGTGGCTTTTGCACGACAAATTCTAGCCCTGATGCAATTTTCTTTCTCTCCTTTGAGTTTTTCATTTTGATGAAGAGATAGATGCTCATATGGTGGGGAAAGAGGGTAAGGAAGTTACAGTAATAAGTCATTCATTCATTCATTTATTCATTCATTCAACAGATGGTCCTTGTTCTCTCTGCAGAATTTGAAGTCTTGGGGCTGACCCCCATTGAGTTCATATTTTGGAGGAGACAGACAAGCACATAATCCATTTCCAGGCAACTGGAGTAGGGGTCCCCCCGCTTTCTGTAAAACACAGTATTGAATATGGTAGGAGTTACACATAGTATTACACATAGACATGTAAGGGAGGTGGCATTTACCCAAATAACTGTAACAGAAGGCAGAATGCCATCGGTACTTTGGGAAGGTGTGCATGCTCAGAGGAGGGAAACATTACTTCTAGCTATGGGAATCTGGTGGTGTCATGGATGAGGTGACCCTTAAACTAGACAATCAAGGATTGATAATATTTGGATATGGGAAGATGACAGAAAGGCATCCCAGTTCATAGCAGAGGGCACAGTCAGCTCTCCACAAATATGTATACAATGGGTGAATTCCTAATGGAGGGGCTGGAACAGGAGGCATGCCGAGGCACAGAAACGTGGGGCCTGTGGTTCACATTGACTGGCATGTAGGAGATGGGTGGGAGATGGGAGTGGAGAAGTAGATTGGATTTAACGAGAAGGCAGAGTTGCCTTAACTGGCAGACCAAGGCTTTTAAATTTAGCTATTCCAGGGCAGTGGGAAGCCACTGGAAGTCATTACAGGTTTTTGTACAGAGAGCAATATAAAAAGTTGGTATAAGGAAGCACTTGACGTGTAAGGAGATATGAGGGGTACTTTGCGGCTCAGATTCCTGTCCTTCCAAATTCTCTTCATGTTGCAACTTTTATCACCACTGGGGAGCGATTCTCTTCATGGCTCACCCTTCTGGAGTGGCCGTTTCGGTACATCACAGGCTGTGGTGAGCTCTCTGGCTTCCTTCCCTAACTTGGTCTCGCATGGCTGTGTGCATAAAAACTTGTATATGTTTGGAGCCTATTTCAGAATCTTTGAGTTAAGATTCTCTAGCCTAGGAAAATATCCAATGTGGTCCCACTGAATTGCTGGGCTAAGGCAGTTGAGCATGGTAACTCCCTCAGGTTATCCATCTGCAACTAATTAAAAGCTGGGGTGAATTTGGGAAAGCGGAAGTCAGGGTTGCTTGGTAGAACCTTCTCTCCCTATGTAGGCATTCTCCCTTTATTTACAGCCTCAGAGAACTGGGGCTTTACTAAGGTCAGGTTTCCTTACAGTGGATGGTGTGGGAATGACTAGGGGCTCCTATTGTTACAATAGCCAGCTTAGAAGTTTCAAGGGCTTACTCCACAGTGTGACAGCAGAAGAGGCCTGAATAGAGATGATAAGGGGAACTGGGAGAACTTAATAACAGGCATTAAGGTGCAAGGGAACAGAAGAGGAAAGATGACCCTAAGGTCTGGGGACTGGGTGACTTGGATATTTGGTTCTATAGGAGGACCAAGCAGATTTGGGACGAAAGACGACATTGTTTTAAATATCCTGTATTTGAGGTGATGTTAGGGCTTTTGGAGAGATGAAATCAGTAGGGAGTTAAGACTGTGGACAATCGGTGAGTGCAAATGATGTAGACCTGATGGTCATTTAAAGCCTGTGGTTACTAACAGTAAGAGGACCAAGGACAGATTCTTGGGGAAGACCAAGTTTAGATGGTAGTTGCAGGTAGAGGAGAAAGAGCAGCAGCCACAAAGGTAGGAGGAAAACTGGGTTTGAAGGCAAGGAAACCAGAGAGGAGAAGCCGAGGGGGTGGAGGATGCGGAAAAGGCTTTGGATTGGTGACTCAGGTGAGTGGCGAGCTAGTACCAGCAGGACAGTGAGGGTGGAAGTCAGATGCAGAGGGCTCTAGTGAGTGCAGAAACCGTGGCTGCAAAATATGATAACTTCAAAGAAGTTAGAAGGAAATAGAACTCGGCCAGTGGATCTGACCAAGTTAGTGCAAGACTTTTTCAGAGGTAAAGCAGACTCAGCACATTTTTTAGACTCAGGGGCATTATTCAGTAGAGGGAGATATCGAAAATGTGAAAATAAGTGAGATGTTTAATGGAGCAGGTCAAAACGCAGAGTTGGTCAACAAGTGGGAAAGGTTAGTTTCTGGAAGGAGATGGAAGGAGATGGAAGGAGATGGAAGGAGAAGAATGGAGAAGAACCACTTCCCCCCATCCCTGCCCCCAGCTATCTACTTAGTGAGTGTTATTTGTATTTCCAAACCAGCCCAGTTGTCCAAGCCCCATGCAACTCTCCAGTTCCCTTTGCAGCATCAGCAATAGATACCATGCCCTGCTTCTCTACCATACTTGTATGGGACACATGCACTTAGTGACATAAACATTTATATGGTACCCTTTATACACTTACACCATACTGCAGCGTAATCGTTTACTGGACTAAGAGCTCCATGCGAGTAAGGACCGTGGCTTGTGTTAGGCATCTGGTATGGAAATAAATAAAGACCACCCAAATGAAAACAGGCAAAGATGATCTATTCAGAGCTTACTATATAGCAAGAGAGTTAGCCACCATCACTTATATTTGTCAGAGACTCAAAGGCAGGCAGTGCAGTGTAAAAGCTTTATAGTAGAACAGAGGGGAAGGCTTCAGGTATGCCCTGGTTGGAGGCTGTTGGCTTGAGGAAGCTGGAGGTTGCATACTCACAGTGGGCATCCTGTGTGATTGGTTAGGGGAGTGTATTTGGCTTCCTTTGATTGGTCCAAAGTTGGAAAGCTGGGTGGGTGGGGGAGCAATAATTAGGGAAGCTGGCTGTTATTAAGTCCTGACCGTTTGGGACTGGATGCTACAGAGGCTGTGGTTTGACTTCCTGGACTGGTTGCTGTAGCTTCTGTTTTTATGTATGGTCTGGCCATTGTCCGTTTGTATATTTAGCCTCTCACTGGTAATGTGTGCCGAATTACATTTCATTGTTATCAAAACTGTTGCAGGGAGAAGAGAGTGGGGGAGCCCAGGTTGGATGGCCTGCGTGTGAGGAAAGTGCCAAGCCTGAGGGGAATGGAGAGGTTAGGAATGGGGAGGAGGGGTGGAACCAGTCAGTCCTGTTTCCTAGCCTTTCTCTAAGAGTTGCTCTGAGTCTGGGAGTGGCTAGGGGACTTGCTGGCTCAGGCCTGGCTGGGGTTTGGAAGGCAGAGGAGGATGGGCAAAGGCTTTGAGAATCTTACAGGAGTCCTGGTGGAAAGGCTTGGGAAGCTGTTCTGTATAAAGCACACCGGACTTTACTCATCACGCATCTCAGAGGCTTGGCTTTCACCCTGGCACCCTGAGTCACAGCAGCATGTTCACTCTTCAGAGAGCGGAAGAGGAGGAAAAGGACAAATGGAGGCAGTGAATTGTTTTTGGAGGTTTTTCAAAGTAAGGGAGCAGGATTAGAGCCAAGGAAGAGCCCCACCATGGGGGCCTGGCCCTGGGTACATCCTCGGCCTTCTGGTAAAATCCAAAAATGGGTTCGGATAGTCTCTGCTGCCTGAGGTAGCAAGTGTCCTAACAGCCTCAACTCTGCAGAGGAGACAAGGTGAATGAACTGCCAGATTAAAAAAAAGTGTACATCCTGCTCAAGAACGTGAGACAGCCTGTTAGTCGGTGACATGCAGGACATGAAGCCAGGGTGTGGCCTGCATGAGGGGCTACTTCACTTAAAACTTGAAAGCATAGAAATGGGGGGAGCACTCAAGTGTGGGTTGGTTCCTGGTCCGGAGGCTGGGGCTGGGGGCCCTACTGCAAGCTGGCCTTAGACAAGAAAGTGGTTAGAAGAGGGCAAAAAGGCAAAAAGAAGCTGAGGGCCCTAACACCTCTTACAGGAGGGAAGTTTATGGGGTTTTGATGGGAAATGTCAGTCTTGGGTTGGGTGGGAAGGGAAATATAAGGTGGTTCACATCACCCTGCAAGGATTAAACTGCTTGAAGGAGTAAAGTGCTCTCCGTCGTGGAGGATTTTAAGGCAGAAGCTATGTTTTTGCTTGTTTCTTGTCAGGGTTTCTTAGGTTCCTTTTCTTTCTGGAATTTGATGCAATCTCTTAAGAGCAATGCGGTTTTACATAGTGTCATAGAGAATGCTTTCTCTTCCCGAGTTTGGAGCCCCCTTTGCTGATTTCCTCGGGTCATTTGATCTGTTTATGCATTTCCTCCACAAGTTTGAGAGACAGAACCTCCCGAAGGTTGTGGATCTGCTGGTCTGAGAGTGAATGGCTAGGGATTAGATTCAAATTCAGGTCCTTCATTTGTGCTTTTAAACTACCTTCTTCCCTTGGCAGTGGACAAAATCCTTTGATGTATTGTCAAAGTCCACTGGCTGTTATTTCAGAAGTGCCCTTAAGTTGTTGCTTGTGTATTGGAATTAGGAGCGAGAGGAGCTTGCTCAGGCTGGCGGCTGCCATTCCATCTGGGGTGCGGGTTTACTTGGGGTGCAGTGCGGGGAGGCAGGGGTGAGCAGCACTGAGAATCTGAGGACACGAAACTTCCAACCTCAGAGTCAGGCATCACCCAGGAGACCGGCAGGAAGTGGGGAAGGCGGGGAGTGATTATGTGAAATAAGATATTGTTTCCTAGAATGTCAGCCCCATGAACAGGTAGGTCTGTCCACACAAAAAAAGTTGCTTTGGATTTTGGGGGTTTTTGCATCAATGTAGTTCTCCATCACTCTCTTCATGAGTATAATTGGGAGTCAGCTATCTGTCGGTGCCTTCTTTTACTCATTAACAAAGAGTTGTTGAATGGTTGGTATAATGTCTAACATGTCCTTTACCTGTCTTAACTCATTTACTCTGATTCTCACATCAACCATGTGAGGTAAGTGTATTGTTATCCTCATATTACAGATTACAGAAAACTGAGGCACAGGGATTATCAAAGATTACACAGCTAGCAAATGGCAGGGCCAGGGCTGTAGCCCAAGCAATCTCTTTCTCAACCTTGCTCTTCACCACAATGACAAATACCAGGCACTGCATTTTGCATGACTTATTTCCAACAATAACAATATCCAGGGAAACATAAATATTCATGTAAATTGTCTCTTTGTCTAGTGCTTTGGAGCTCATACAGCATTTCTATTTCCCACTGAATCCTTACAACACGATCTTTATCTCATAGACTAAAACTGGAGGATTGACATTTTAATTTGCCTAAGATCACAGAACCAGGGAGCAGGAAAAAGACTCCAGTCTAGGCCTCATCCACTCATTGCTGGATGTGGCTAAAACTAGCTTAGTCTCTGCAGAGTGGAAAAGGGAAGTGAATCTGGAGTGGCAGCCCTAGCTGGGGATACAATAATAACAATAATAATAATAATAGTGGTAATAATACTTGTCAGGCTTTTCCTCCTTCTAGGTTTTAGAATCCCCACGCTCCTGTTTTCAGCCAGTAATTCTGGGCATCCCTGGATCAGGGGTGGAGGGGCCCCTCACCTCTGCAACAGTTCTTTCAGTTACAATATGGCAGATGACAGAACCAAAGTCATTGTGAAGCTGCCCCTGATGCAACTCCTCTTCCGGTTATATCCTAGAGAGTTCCTCTCCCTGGGTATCCTCTCTGTTGCCTTGGTCCCAATGCTGTGCGATAGACGCATCCTTCCAGACTTGTTGAAAAACTTCTTCAGTATTGCCTTTTCTGTCCCCAGCATTCTGACCCAAGTCCTTGAGGTTGAGTTAGACTTGCAGTGCAGCTCAGAGTGTGGTCCACCTGAGAGCTTGTTAGAAATGCAGATTCTCAGACCACACCTCACAGGTACTGAATCAGAATTTCTGGGAATTGTGTTTTAACAAGCTCTTCAGTCAGGGTGACTACCTGTCTTAATTTGTACCAAATTGGAAGGTTTCCCAGGACACAGGACTTTTAGTATTAGAACTGGGACAGATTCGTTACTCTCTCTGCAGGTGATTCTTAACGGAGTCGGGGCTGTGGGGCAATGGATATTTGTGTGGTCAGAAGCAGTACCCCTCCTCCCTGCCATTTGTCTTCGGATTGGGGTTATACTCCCTGCCCCTTCCTCTAGGACAAATTGGGGTTCCCGCCCACAAGGCTATTTGGTCCCTCAAGCATTTAGAACTCAGAGGGGAGCACTACAAAGCCCTGCAGACTAGGCTAATCATGGCTACATGCGAAGATTCAGCTGAGAGCCCCTTTCTCTGAAAACCACTTCCTCTTCTGAGGGGTCTGGACTGGCACTAGACTGGCATACATCTGTCTTTTCTGCTGGTAAGGGGAACAAACATTTACTGAGCTAAACATACCAGGTACTGTCCTTGGGATTACACTTAGGCGAAATTATTCTTAAAGGGCCCTAAAACAGGTATCCTAAGGATGGAGTGTCAGAACATAGAGAGAAAGGGCTTCAGAGGCCATTTAGCTCCCGCTTCTCACATGTGCTCCACCTGGGAGCTTGTTAGAAATGCAACACTGATGGCCCCACCCCACACCAGCTGAGTCAGAGCCTGAAGTTCAGCAAGGTCCTCAGGTAATTTGAATGCATTATAAAATGGGAGAAGCCCAAAGCCTTTGTTTTACAGATGAAATACTGAGACCCAGAGAGGTTAAGCGATTTGCTAAATATTGCACAATGAATCAACTCAGGTAGATTTAGGATCCAGTTCCAACTCTCAAGTCCAGTGCTTTCCCTCTGAATGTGGCTGCCTTCCTACAAAGCTGAATTTTGTCTGTCCGCTTCTATTTATTGAATGAACTTGAACTTAATTCCATTTATTAAAAAAAACTTGTAAATTCTGTGTTTCGCTAATTCAGACAGACTTTCTTCTAATTAATCTGAGTAAGTGGCACTACTTTGCTTCTTACTTTTTTGTGTGTGTGTGAGTTTATTAGATTCACTCAACTGTTACATGAAGTAATCATTTTCCACTTGATGTAAGTTTCTGGAACTGGATGTGTATAAATGCTGCCATCTTTATAAAGATAAGTAGTCCATATAAGAAAGAAATCGACCATTTTACCATTTTTTTGTTGAGTCCATTAATACGATTCTTATATCTATTATTTCACTAGACACACACACACGGAGAAGAATATTTGTTGTTATATGGTTGATCTCAGCTGGGTCTATGGACTTGACCCAGTATTCATTATTTAAAAAGTACTTGATCTGGGGTTTTGGTTGAATGTGATGATGAATTGACAGTGTCTCATGCAACTGTTTTAAATATTACGTGCTAAAATGTCCCAATGGTTACATATATTTAACTTGTATTGATGGGCATTTAAGTTAGCGAACTCATTCTCACTTTGGCTTTATCTGTTGTCCCTACAATCAGGAGCATTTCTGGTCCATTTTCTCCAGGTTATAAAACTCCATCTTTTGCTGGAACTAGTGAGGGGAATCTGAGCATCTAACTACTCCTTATATATATTTTCAAGAACTTTCAGGCCTACCCTTATTCTTGCC